>CM068592.1:34328500-34661000 GCA_035048485.1 Pteria penguin | reverse complement strand
GATCTTTTTGGAGAGCTTGTTTGTTAAATATATAAATGTATGTTTTCACGACAGATGGGAAGTAAGGTCAAGAAACCGGTCAACTTCACCCATCGATTTTCAATTGATCTTCGGGATTGCTATGAATTTCTTGACATTCATTTAGTGCATGAGTATTCGTGGGTGTCTTTCTGTTAATGAACGACTGTGTAATGTGATGTTGCTCTCTTTAATATAATAGTGCAAAATTATTGAAATACCACAAACACTCTACACGACAGTGTAGAGCGTTTGTGTTCTTTTACTTTTAATGTACCGGACTTTCCTTTAGAGGACTACTTAGAATTTTTATTGAAATCCGATAAGTAGTAATCTTATAAATGACACTACGACATATGTTAATTTTCTACAGATTTACTGATCACAGAACCGGTAAAACTTTACATGAGAACACTACCGAGACTTGTTAAAGTTTGATATCACCCGGAGGACAAATGTATGATACAATTATGAAAGACAAGAATATTGAGATATTGGATGGAGAACCTGCAAGCGTTAACCATTTCGAATTTTTCATTGCATTTTGTTGAGGTTATCTACATATAGGAAAAGTACAACAGCAGGCTAGTCTAAATTCTTCTATGATTAGTCAGTGTGCGCAAAAAATTATGGTATTGACATTATTTCAGACGGATCCCGTCGACTATGTCATAAAGACGAGTATAACACTTGAAAGTCAATTTAACGTTGCTTTCCGGATTAGATATTGTATTGCAGAATGATAGAGCAATGAATCTCAAAATGCGGTGTTTTCATTGTGTTTCTGTTGAAGTTTCCTATATGTATGACCTGGGGTATATTCTCTTATCTGGTGGATTTCTCTCCTTCTTCTCTCTCAGAATCATTTTCATTCTATTGATAAATAATGCTAAACAGGTTCAGCTTAGCTGTATGTGTAGAGTCATTTGGCATATAGAGCATTCCAGAACGAGTCCATAAAGCATAACAAAAACATTTCAACATTTTTAACGCAGTTGTGGTACCGATTTAAGACAACCTAAGTATGGTTAAGGAACACCCAACGGTTTCCAGTCGATCATATGCTTTTGTCGATTGTTACAATGTTCAGAAAAATAATTGATCATAGAATAACGAAAGTAAAAGATAAAATAATAAAAGATAGCTTACACAATTCAGGAGCCCTCGTAAAACCCAAAACAAAATATTTAGATCAAATGTATGCGATGTGTTCATGTTAAAAATACATTAAAATGTCAAATGAGAATTGCTATTTAATTTTTGAAGAAATATGCAAATTTTGTTTGTTTGTTTTTGTTTTTTATCCTAGGGGTTTTTTGTGTTTGTTTTTGCTTTATTTTTTAAATTACTATTATTTTATTTATTTATTTATTTATTTATTTATTTATTTATTTATTTATTCTTAATAAATGGTGTTTGTCTCTCTAAGGGTAAATCAGTCACTAATAGCATGGTAGCATGTTGAACGTTAGTTGAAAGCATTAACTTATCTATGAGATGCGCTCAAATATTTTTGAAAACAAAATCGAATTTTTGTTAAAACTGTTTATACAGTACATAAATAACTTTAATTCGCAAGGTGTGTAGCTACCCTTGCATTTAACCTTATCGATTATCTACACGTTTCGATCTTTAATTGTATGATTTATTATTTACTGGACATCCATATATAGAATATGTACCAGCCATGCATATATTTCTCATGATTTCATGACCCCTTGAAGTAACACAAAATGTATTGCAAGTAATAGCCTTATGATGAGAGTACAATGTTTGGACTTTAAACGAGTGACAATTTTACATTATTTGTATGTGCATAATTATCATCATGTTATATCATGTCTGTTCCTTTCATGTTTAATGATACACTATAAATCATTTAGTGACGACATCTGACTGGTGCCCTACACTAGAACATACGCAATGTAGGGAGGAATCCTTAACATGGAACGAATATGGTGATGGGGGACTATTTACATTAAAGTTTTTTAAGTCATGGATACACAGAAACGTCCCCCCTTTAAACCCCATAATGCCTTCACCGTCATACATTTTGTACCTGATCCCCTCTTCTTAGTATGCTCCGTGTATTTTAATGAGGCGTTCTGCGTTTTCTGTAGGTAAGGGGGTATCTCCATATTAATTCTTTCTGTTCTTAAATCCAGCATTAAGTCGCATTAAAAATACTCAATCGTGAAGTAACCAATAGCACAATGAAACGATCCTTAAGTAGATATCGGATATGCATATCAAATGTTTATGTTTGTCATACAGAGGACATCATACATCATTACAATAATAAAAGCAATATCTCATTTTTGGGTAATTCAGATTCACTTCAACAGCTTTTATTAGCAATGATATTGATCGAAATTCATACATAAATTTAATTTAATAGTTATTCTGACTAAATAATATTTCCTTGTTAGTTAAAAATACAACTGGTAAAGATTATAATTACAAACGATCCATTGCCTTAGACTTCAGGATACCGTGTGAGTACCGTGAAAACTGATAAAGTACTAGAGTCACCTTATCAGAAAATCTAACTTCTGCCATTTCCTTTTTATTCTCTCGTGGAAACAATTGAGTCGTTAAACAGAGTTACTGCCAATTTGGGACAGTATCTGACGTAAAATAATTATGACGTGTTCAATTTCCCATGAAAACGTCATTTATAGGACATCATCACTCCCTGAGTCTTAGATCAGTTTCCAGAGAATCTGATGACGTCAGAAGTGTTTTACGTCAGATACCTTCTCAAACGGGAAGAAACTCTGTAAAACGAAAAGGTCGAATAGTGTAAACAACGACTTGCCAGGGAGAAACCGGAACCGGAAATTCTTGGAAACGCGTCAACAATTCAACTAACTACGTTGTGCCGGTTCAACTATAGAAGTGTAACCTTGTATAAGTATGAGGATGAGAATTAAAAATATATATATAACTCTTACATTAACGTAAAAACAAGGGGTATACAGCGTTTTCTGGATCCATGTTCCATTTGGTAGGCAAGTTTTCACGGATTGATCTACAAAGAAAAAGAATAAAATGCAGCTCGTGATATAAAGCTTTTCTTCTTATTGTAATATCCTGCGAACACAGCGGAGTCCGATTGTCTTGCAGCATACCTTTGATCGTTATACATTTTAGTGCAGTAAAGTACATATATCCATGACACAATATTTTACAAATGTAGGCATTCACCTGTTTGCAGTAAGTATGATTCATGTCGGATAGTTAAATAATTTTTATGAACATTAAATTTCTTATTCATGCATCATTAAGCACGAAATTACCAAACTAAATGATCAAGCATTACTCATACAATCATACACACTTACATAAATTACATACATATTACATAATTGCCTCGTGATCTTTCTTTCTGAAATATTCCAGTTAAATCTAAAATTCATGAGTTCTGACCTGGTACATGTATCTCTATGACATTGTCATTGCAATGTCTTATATTCATTTCGAGTGCACAATGTTGAGTCGCAGCTTTGTTTGATGTCTTCTGTTTCGACTATGGGGTTTTTTTTTTGTTTTTTTTTTTTTTTTTTTTTTTTTTTTTTTTTGTTTTTTTTTTTTTTTTTTTTTTTTTTTTTTTTTTTTTTTGTTTTTGTTTGTTTTTGTTTTTGTTTTTTTTTTGTTTTTTTTAATGTTTTATGTACTTGTTAATTTTCAAAACTGATTAAAGGACAATACCATAGTGACGTCTGTGGTTTATGTCGCTGTCACTAATTTGTGAGATAAATGGCAGGATGAGACTGTTATACTTTTTAACATATTGCTGTATTTCTGAGATCCAGCCCACATAACCGCTAGATCATGTAAGAGCCTTATATTCCGTTGGTGGATACAAAGACATGTTCATACATCCGATTTTATAATCGGGTATGCAGCGGTCGTTGCACATATTCCAATAAATAAGAAGGAAATAAAGATATGAATTTAGATTAAACGCAGCGTGTAATGATATTTACTAAAAATTCTTATTATATCTGAAGAAATTTTGGTGGTGAGTAGATATATAAAACATTCAAATTAACAAAGTAAATAGTAATACACGCACACAAGTGACTCGGGATTTTATGATATTTAAATACCCTTAACTAAAGAGCTACTTAACTTTATTTTCTTTTATGTTTACGTCTAGTATTGATTATCTGATAAGATTGTTTACAGACACCAAATGTTTCCTATAATGATATTTTATATGCGTCTGATTCTGCAACGTCGATAGGAACCTATAATAATGACCTGGAGACCACATAATCTGCTTATGGGATAACTGATTTAAGATTTTAGTGTGTTTTAAATTTTGGAGGTTCTCGGCGATGAGATTAGGAGGAGTTGAGTTGTTTTTCACAAAATTGTGGTATTAATGATAACTTTGATTTTCCACAACAGGAACTAAATATATGTATGCTATCAATAGATATCGATATAAAACATGGATGGCAGAAAGTGAAAGTAAAACATTGGGACGACATTAAAATTTATGTTGACATACCGCCACCCAATTATTTCTGAAAACTGTTAACCACTGCACACGTACCTATAAAACATTCAAATGATAATATTTGTATCAGCACAAAACGGTCTCGTATTTGACAGCTGTGGAAAGTAAGAGTAACAGCAAAAATAATCTCTACCTAATTCCCATCTTTGGGTTTTACGATACCCTTTGTTCTGACGTTATAAAGGTGTGTTAATATCTATAAAGTGTGAGCCAATATTTAATATTCATTGCGAAATAGCAGTATTAAATGGCATCTTTTATTTTATGTTTTGACGGCAGGTGCATCTAGATAAGAAAGAAAAGATAAAAGCATCTGACTCAACCGAATGACAGAAGTCGCGATAGAAATGCACTTCTATTAGCTAATGTAATAATTTGACAAAAAAGAGACTCCCTCATAAAATTTCAATTACAGTGCAGTTGTGATGACAGTGGTCAACCAATTATAAATAAATACTTAGTACTAGGACTAACAAAATAATTGTAGATGCGATAAATTAAGATGATAATGAAAAAACATACGTGTTGGGTTCGAGAAACGAAGAAATTTTGGGCAATTCCGGTAGCTTTCTGTTCCAGGAGCTGTGTCATCGAAGCAAGTGAATCCGTCCCAAATCCTTGGACATAATAACTTTTTTCCATCAGGAATAGAAAGTTGACGCTCGCAACATGCATCTGCCTCTTGACAACACGAAATCCAACGTTGGCACTCATCAGAGGATAATGTTTGGCAAATAATAGTACGTGAAGTTGCATTTTTAAAATCCTGTGACAGATGGATATACTGTCCATATTTATCTGTTATCAGTATGGGATAAGATTCATTGAGCATTTGAACACGTTTTTGAAAAAATAAATACATATAACACATTCCATAAGCATGAAGTGAATATTTTTCTCTAGTAGCATGCATCTGGTGCATGGAGCGACATTTCCCGAAGTTATTTCTATTCGCATCAAGTATATTTATCATATTCTGAAAAGATATAAACACATTCATATAATTTATCAAGGTAACTGCAATATAAAAATTACATTGTGTAGAACACCATTAATGTCCGGATATAATTAAGTTTTAAAGCATCTTTCGGGTAGCAATCTCATATCAGTGTTTCTAGCACATAACAAGGTATAGATAGGAATAACAATACAAGAATGGTAATGTACATTTACACCTATCGTTGATAGGGGCTCAAAGTACGGTGTATTGATCAAATGAAATTTATGCAAGTACATTTTGATTTATAAGATGTTATGATTAATTGATGAATAACAGATATCTATTCAAAACGGCTCATACAATTTTCAATGGTTGTTTCAAAATTATTAAAGCCCTGAACCCCGTCCCAACTGACTGTTGATCGGAACTTGTTCAGATTAGTTATTGGCTTATTTTCAGTCTGATAGAGCACAATAGGCACATGTGGATGTTACTATATAGTTTTGGTATTATATATATTCCACAATAATATTCCAGTCTATATATTTATTATTTATACCTAAGCTTGGGTGAACTGTAAGGAGAATCATTAATACATTTTGTTGTTCTTTGATTGTACTCCTTTGTAGTGAGTGAGATGATTAACCTGCAAATCGGTTAACCACATGAATTGAATGATGATTTCAATCGCTAAGTCGGTACTACAACAACGTTGCTATGAAATATTTTTGTGATGCCTTACTGTGTCTATTTTTGTATTATTTATTTGTCAGTGCCGAATTTTCCTCATAATATGCTTCTTTTAAGTCTTTGTTACGCGATATATCACGCCAACGCATTAGTAGACTGGATAATTCCGTCTCTGTTTGCTTCCGTTTGTGTTATGTCGCTGAAACAGAGACGGAATCCCTTTAGGTTCATGCCGTGTCGATCGAAAGTGATATATTCAAGTAAGACAACCAATCAGATTGCAGGAAACAAAATACTATGTATGTGATTAATTGTCTTACTTAAATGTATCACTTCGATTTGGACAACGCCTTGATATTCGTAGCAGGGGAAAGGGGTGAAAATAACATTTTTGGTGTTCACATGACAGTAGGTAGATATGTATGAAATACAATTGTGTAAGTTGAATTATTGTAAAAATTGCATGAAAATACACTGTTAATTCACTGCATTCAAATTGACCGCTATCGACACGTAATGAGCCTAAACATATATGATCTCTGTTTCAGTGACATGATACAAACGGGAGCAAACAGAGACGGAATCATTCATTCTAATGTATTAGTTACCTGTACAGTTACAAATAAGTATTTTATATTCGCTACTATTATGACTACAGTGGCTAAATGGCCTATCAGATAAATCTCACTTCGACCATTAAAATGTTTTGACAATTTTTTATTCTTCGAATTCAACAGCCACCTTTTCCACAAAACCGTCATCGACTTTAGTTCTCATTTTTTGTATTGTTCATAAGCGTTGCACGCTGGCTAACAGGGCTGTAGGGACTCTATGACGGGCCTTGTCCAAATCTTTTCAGAGAAGACAAGGTCCTTATTCTCCTCCCTTCTGACTGTTAGTAGGGACTTCTATTGATCAAGGATCTGAGCTCGGCTTACAGACGGACAGAACACGGTTTACTTATGTTGATATCGCCTTACATATTTTTGATAGCAATATAAATATTTTATAAAATTTTATGACCTGTCTTCTTGAGAAACCTTTTGATCCTTGTTCTCTATATGGAGGATTATCTATAAATTTTTAAAGTCTGTCCTTTGATTGTGCTGCTTTTGCGGTAAGTGGGAAGTCCGTAAACCGGTCATCCACACCAATTTAATCAGGTTTGCTACTTCAATTGACCGTCCCAATTCGGTATCGTAACCGCAGCACAATCAAATATTTTTGTAATGTTTTTCAGTGTATACTCTACTTTTATCATTTTCTGTGTGCATGTCCTTGTTGGTTTTTGTCATACAGCTTTGTTTTCTACGGTTTTCTATTTTTTATTTCTACCTTTACTCCTCACCTAGTCCTAGGCAACACTTTCTTTTTATTTGACCAGATCATATCTCTGACATTCATAATCGATACTCATTTCTTAAATTATCAATCATTTAGGTTAAATGAATATTATGTCAGACCAAAACCTTGTAAGATATCTCACCATTGTTTCCAAGTTTTCATTCATTTTTAAAAGCTATGCATTTCCTTGCATGATACTGTTTGCTATGAATTTCATACACATTTTAATATCGAATAAACCAATTATCTTCATCGCTTCTGCAGTAAATTATAAATTATACATAATTTATATTCTGTTAACGCCAGCATTACATTTTGCCTGAGGTTTATTTTGTTTGCTTATTCGTTCAGTTGCATGCATCTTGTTTTGTTTGTTACACACGTAGATAGAAATATTATGTCATTCTCACAGTGTTAATATCTACTACAATCATTGCACTTCTTATAAAGATTACCTTTATTTAAATCTAAAACAACTACCGTATGCCATAATTACACCTCAATCTGTAATGTTATCAGACTCCAAAGTAACGGAGAAATATATTTAAAACATATGAAAGATCCCAACCCAAGGAAATCAACGATAAGAAAATACAACAAACACGGTGAGAATGTGAAAAGCGTTCCATCACATGACAATCACGTTCTTGACTCACGAAAGAATTTTGTGTTACATAGGTGTACCATTTAATTATTCAATAAACAATGTTTATGCATTTTAAATGTTAATTCGATAAGTCATAAAGAGAACAATGTCGGAATCAAGTCTTTTTTATTTATGTTACTGTATATTATTTAATTGCATGCACGTTAATCATATCCAATAAACATTCTCTTTAATATATCAATAGAGAATTCACTCAACGTATTGGCTACCAGATTAAGCACGGTCATGCAAAAAGGTTAATAATTATGGAAACACTTAAGTTTACGGAAAAATTTAAAACAGACTCTAATGAGTCAAACATACTTGTGCTTAGAGATTTGCCTCTAACCAATATATTGTGTTAAACAATTTTTTGGAAGATTAGTAATTGTTATTCAACATGCCACAAAACAGGTGTACAGCGCCAAATGAGTATTTTGTCTATGCCTTCCGAAGAGTTAAACATACACTGGTTGCTAACAGGCAGAGCATTGACAGCTTGTTGACGTATATGTTTAATACCTCTACATCTAGATATATACAGCGCCAAGGTCTTGTTTGAATTTGTTTAAATATGCAAAATTTTGAATGTGGTCAACATGAAAACAAATTACTAAAAAGTAGTTGTGGCGCATCAATATACATTTATTTTTTAATTTATAATGTATACTGAATAAGAAGTTTTTGGATTTTTATGTTGTTAATCATGGGCTACCACCATATACATTAATTAGACTCTGTGGCATAATGCAACGTAGATCGGTAGATTTTATATAATTTTAACGTATACTTCTTCATTTTCATAACTACAGTGATGCCCTATCAAAAAAGATCAAAGCTTTGAATGCTCTAAGATTTCAATAAACAGGATTAATTATAAATGCATTACTTATGTTGAAGATCTGAATATTGTAGACAGGGATTATGATCAATTATCTGACTGACAGAGTTCATTCAATATAGCATAGGTAAAAACATGGTATTATAGAAGAAAATAGAGGAGTTACTGGCTCAGTTATGTGGCAGAAGTCACCATGGAGCTATACAATACATGAATATAAATAATATACTAGAACATATAACACATTACAAAAATATTTGATTGTAGTGCAATTACGATACCGACTTAGGACGGTCATTTAATTTGACAAAAGCCAAACAAATGGTGTGGTTAACCGGTTTACGGGCCCACCTTCCCACTCACCGTAACAGCAGAACAATCAAAGGACGTACAGGATAAAGGACGTATAGGAACTATTTCTGCTTAGAATACTTTCATTTACACGTAATATTCCTCTTACATTTAATAATAACATATTATGAACGGAAAAATGCTTGTGACGTGGAGAAAAGTAACTACATGTATATTCTCTATTGTTGTTATTCAGATGAATGATAAGATAGCGGATTAAAGCAACTCAGTGCTAAACAAAATGTTGAAACAGAGGTTATGCAAAATCATCAACAAGAAGAGAAAACAGAAGACATCTGACAAAGCTGCATGACACAAATCGCCAAGGTCCTGCACATAAAACATGATAATAGTAGAATATACATGGAAAACGACATTATAAAAATATGCTGCAGTTAGGGTACCAACTAAGGACGGTCAATTGAAGTAACAAACGTCACTCAATTGGTGTGGTTAACCGGTTTAAGAAGAATGAAAAATAGAAAACAACTCAAAGAGCAACTTCTTAATTAATGAACATATATAGAAAACCAAAAGGGTAATGCGGATATGCATCTACTGTCTAATTGGTATGAGAGGTGTCAAATTCGGAATATAAAATCATATTTAGAGAAAAAAAAAAGAAAAAATAGGAGTTACTGGCTTAGTTATGTGGCAGAAGTTACCATGGAGCTATACAATACATGGATATAAATAATATACTAGCACATATAACACATTACAAAAATATTTGACTGTAGTGCAATTACGATACCGACTTAGGACGGTCATTTAGTTTGACAAAAGCCAAAAAAAAAAATGGTGTGGTGGAACAGGAGTAAACCTGTGCTTGTTACATCTATTATTCTGACACAAATGAAAAACAAAGAAATACCGAAGGGTAAACCATATTTCATAGTCCATGGAAGAAAGGGGACGATATCGTGTTTAGTATCATATTCAGGCAAATGCGAACCCCAATAAAATCGAGTGGAGACCAGGTGCCCGGGAGGAGTAAGGGTCCCCTGGTTGCATGCAACACCCGTTGAAAAAGTCCTGTAATAACCTTTCAAATCGAGGAGGTAAATACAAAAATATACACGCATGGACAAACGAAGGAGACAGGAACACGAAGTCAAATTTCCCATTCAAGGCAAGAAATGCTGCCAGCCTGAAATTCCGGTGTCAGAAACGCAGGTGAACAAATATCTGTATATGCATGTATACACGTATTATGTCAAATCAAGTATAGTCAAAAAGTTAAGATGGTTATTTAGTAGGTCAGGTTCCAAAATATTGGTTAACATTCTTGAAAGAGGAATCTGAAATTGCGGAAAACCAAAAGGGTAATGCAGATATGCATCTACTGTTGAACTGGTATAAGAGGTGTGAAATTCGAAATTTAAAATCATATTCAGAGGAACGGGAGTAAATCTGTGGTTGTTTCATCTATTATCCCGACACAAGTAAAAAACGAAGAAGTACCGAGGGGTAAACCCGATCTCATAGTCCATGGAATAAAGGGGACAATATTATGCTTAGTGTCATATTCAGACAAATGCGAACCCAATCAATAAAATCGAGGTGAGACTAGGTGCCCGGGAGGAGTAAGCGTCCACTGGTTGCATGCAACACCCGTTGCAAATGTCCTGCAATAACCTTTCAAATCGAAGAGGTAAATACAAAAATATACACGCATGAACATACGAAGGAGACAGGAACACGAAGTCATTCAAGGCAAGAAATGCTGCACAAGTTATATTTGTATTTCACTGCTCTTTCCTTAATGCTTTTTTTCATCTTTAAAGTGGTGGCATCTGCTTGATGACTCAAAAGTTTATCAATTCAATGGACCCCCCAGAAATCATAGTTATAGAACCGTCACACTGAATACATGGATTTTTCGCCTGAAAATGAGGGATTTCCTTTTATTATCATCTTGTAAAATACAAATACATGAACAAGACAGAACAAAAATCTGCATAAATGTTCTCAGTTTGTAAGTTCCTGCTGAAAGAAATTTTGAGATGTGAGTTTATAACAAAATTTCCTCTCTAAATGAATGATTGCTTGATTGATTGATTGATTTTTGGTTAATGTCACACCACGAATATTTCACGACTATGGTGACGGCATCTGCCTGATGCGGGGCATACAAATTTTGACCTTTACAAAGGACGTACCGAAGCAGTGGGGGATCTTTAACGTACCATGCATACCACGACACGGGGCTTCGGGTTCTCATCCGAAAGACAGGACACCGGCATGACCAGAGCGAGACTCAAACCCCGGCTTACCGATCAAGTGGCGAGCATGATATCAGTAGGCCACGCCGGCTTCTAAATGAATGAAAAGCAGGTCAAGTCATATGTAATTCTATCTAGGCCACCCATACTGTCAATAAACTCTTATTCAAGAGTTCTTACTTTACGGTTGTCCCATCGACGGTATTGCTGTAGACTTGTGATGACTAATTGTTTGCCTGTAGTGTAAGTTTTCATACTGATTAATGTTCCTTTTCTTTGCATTTCCCGTGTTTATCTTGATATACCAGGTTTTAACATGTGCTAAGTAAACGAGGAAAACTACCTACATGGCGTAAAACTGCTAAGAATAGAATTTGTTCAGTGTAGAAAACGGGAAAACTATTGCTCAGTCTATTGTGTTTGAAATTATATTGACAAACAACTTTAATAGTATTTTCAGGTGAATACTGCCAGTGTTCGATAGTATTAATTCAAAAAGACAGAAAAAAAAATGAAAATCTATGTATTGTGAATGCGATCCAAAAGTATATGTTATACTTTTGTTGCTATCTTTTTTTTCTAAGACTCATCCCTTTGCTTTATATGCACTAAACCGGATATACAATGTGCTACAGTTGAATTACGTTATGTAATGTCATAGCTGTAATGTAGACATTTTTATTAATTATTTATCATATCTTATATAGTATTGTGTTTGCCCTCGAGATTTTATACTACCTCATTGAAGAAATTGATCTCTTCTACAAAAACTCCAGTAAGTGCGTATCCTGGTGAAATGCATAAAAGGACAGATCGACATGTGTCAAGTTAAGGTAAAATGATTTGGATAAGAATCAGCATTTGTATTAACGATTGTATTGCTTTAAACAACTTATTCTAATTTTAAGAAGTGTTCTTGGGCATTTGGTGCTGATATGATGTGACTAGGTATATATTCTATAAAGAAATATCATGTGGACATCGGAATACGTAACGATGATCTATCGTTTGCATGGTTTGAAATTTTACGGTAAGCGTATTGTGACAAATAGAAGACATTTGCTCCCATCAGAAATTTGGTCTCTACTCAAGTACAAATGAAGCATTATGACACGGCGTTGTGTTACATTGATATTCATAATACACAAATTGCTTCTCACAATAGAAATCTTTTCAGCGCAAATATTCAATTTATAAAAACATTTTCATACAGGAGATAAAAAGGGGGAGGGGGAACATTATAGAAATCAACAGATAATTTCACTTTGAGAGGTCTGCAGACGGTTATCAAAAGTAGCCCCATTGAATAGAATGTAAGAATAAAAGTTATAGCATGACATTAATAAGAGCCAATCGTACATTTTCTGTGTGATAGTGAGCAAAGGAGTTCCATCTAAAAATCAAAAGGAGACCATGTTCAGAACATTATCTTTCTTGAAATGTATGGGCAAGGTCCCCACTGCCCTACAATAAAGTTCCGAAGTTTATAGAAAGGCCCAAAACACAAATTATGGTCAGTGTGTAGACTACGATCGTCAAATCTAAATATTCAAACTATTGTTAAGGTATTACTTTGTATGTATAGAACTTAAAATGTTATTTTTATATCCATATCGCATACGCAATATCATACTAGCGGTAAAAAGCATTGTCTGTTATAAAACAATTTCATGGATCATTAATTATGCAGTGTGAACAGATATCAAACAACAACAATAGAAGTGACTGCCTAAGGAATCCTTGTGATTTGAAAGTCGTTAAAATATATGTGAAAAAATTGGATTAAAATTGATATTGTTTTGGTATTGACATTAATACATTCCGTAACAGAGTATAGACTACTTTGGATCTTTCATAGGTCAGCAGTATAGTTTTATAACCTTGCATTGAATAATAAAAGTGATATATATGCAATAAAAAGTAATATATATCATAGAGCGTATTATAGAAATGCAGATACAAATAGATAGTAAAATAATATTATAATAAGAATTGTAAAGTAAAAATATGAAAATTAAATTAAATCAAAATTAGTTGCAATCACTTTCATAGAAGAAATGAATTATAGAATAATTATAAGACGTTTTGTATGGCATAGATCAAATGAAGCATACCTACCACTAGTACAAAAAGTATCATCTCCAAAGTGTTTTGTTTGGTCTTATGTCTCGGCATTCTGAAATTAAGATAAAAAATTATGTATGTTTAAATGTAAATTTTATTCACATCTGAAAATACTTACTTACAGAAAATATAAACAAAAAATGGGCATGTATATTTTATTCAGAATTCATGATATGCCTTGGATGAAGCTGAACAACACTGTGTCAAGACAGTTTTTCTTTGTACTGATCAACTATCCGCATTACATTTTTAAATGTTCTGAAGATGGGTTATATATTATTTCTGTTATCACAATATTTGACAATTTCATTTACTTACTGCTTCATGCGGTACATGATTATGAATGTATCTGTCACATGACTCTAGTTACTAGAAAATATTTTCTAACATTGGATCGATGCCAATTCTGATGGACTATTAGTCAATTATTCCAAACCAAAATTATCATAGATAGAATTGTCGTAAGACGGGTCTAAGCTCCTACTTTTAAGAAAATACTTAATTCGTTGCAGAGAGAGAGATATTAGCTCTTATGTTGTAATAAATGGTATGTAGATATTCATTTTCTTATTTCATTAAATACGTTTTACCTTCAATTTTTAATATTCCATTTTCCTACCTTTTCATATACCTTAAACTTACCTATCTAGTTATCTTCACGTATTAAGTGCTTTCCGTTCTACATGCTCACATGAATATACTAAATATATTTAAATTTAGGATAATATGGTTACGCCTCCTCGCATATCATGGTTTATTTTGATGTGTAAACTCGTTTTTATATTGAAACATGTTCACAAGTTTCTCAAAAAGGTTTATTCATTTTCTAAAATGTATCCCTTAAACTACAGCAATTAAATGCAAACTGTCTGAAACTATTAAAGTACAACATTTCATGATATCTTTGATATATGGAATTGAATAGTCGGTTGTAATTTGTCGTCTTTACGCATAGAAATATCAAATTTAAATTGCGGATCTATGAAATAGTTTATATTACATGTTTGATAATCATCATTGGCATATCCCCTATTTAACAATAATTTGAATTAGAACTGACATGTATTTAAACTTTATAGTATTACAGAGCCTACATAAATAAATTGTCTAACCTGTTTCAAAGATGAACTGTAAATAGTCCGTAAAATCAATGGCATACATCTAAATTATGCAAATAACACAATCAAAGTTCATTATATCCGCACAATTTAAACTTAAACATCAAAGTTATGAGCAGTTAACAGAATGCTAATCGAATGCTTCTGTCCTTTCATCAATGTATATTTTGAACTCCGATCTTTTGTTATAAACATTTATTCCCTCTAGATCTGCTTTGTTGAAGCACATTTCATCACCACACCGTATGCGTGGAAAATTTATACTTTCTATCCTGAGTATTGATTACGTGACAGGGCCGCCTTATCCTCGCCAATCTTGCACTTGCTCTAAGCTGCTCTTTTCTGATACCATTACCTAGCTTATCACATCTCTCTTCGTACTTTTCTTTCTAAACATTTCGTTTACATTAAAAGCGCAATACTTTACATCCAGCAATTTATTAAGAGTATGTACCTTTCATCCAGTGAACGAAGGAGCATAAACGACTCATGTGAAACTATCTGTAGTAATCCGAAAGCAATTCGCGGGGCTTTAACGATATGGTGATATAAACAATAGCGGGTCATGTGGCTTTATATCCTCCGTATCCTAAGATAAGAATATTTGTTAATTAAAGTACTTTTATTCATAAATTCGCACATGTATGCCCTTGGATTGTGCTACTTTTGCGTTTAGTGGGAGAAGGGGGCGCCCGTAAACCAGTTTACCACGCCGATTGAACGATGTTCGTTTCTTTATTTGACGGTCGTAACTGTAATACATTCTAGTATTTTTGCAATGTTGTTTTCTGTATTTATTTGTCTATTACCATGTTTCATGTCCTTAGTGATTTGTGTCATACAGCTTGGTGAGATTCTTCTGTCTTCTCTTTTACAACATTAAATTTATGCCTACCTTTAGTAAAGTATAAGTTAATAAACCTCCACTATTTGTCATTAGATTCGTAGGTCGACACATATATGTATCAACATAATCCTATATATCATTGTGGAACTTCCGTGAAACCGACATTCCTGTAATAATATCGGGGTTTGGTTTCTATTTCTATTGCTGGTAAAATGTTATTTGTACAACATTCAAAGCTTTTACCTCCATTCACCTTCACATTTATCTATTATAAAAGATGACGCAATTTAGAATTTTAATTTGTGTTTTGAGGATGTAAAAAGGAACATGAAGTATAACGATCAACTTATGAGTACTCAATTTAGAAAAAAGAAAAGAGATATAAAAAATAAAGACATCAACACTTTTTTTATTATAATTAGCGATTTGAGACTGCCGGATAGAAATGACATACACTGATTAATTGGTAAGGTTAATCTGTTTATGGGCCCATTTTCCAAATAATTCTTTGCATTTTAGTCGATCATTTTTATGATGTTTTATGCGAGTGTTTTACTTCTTACGACCTATTCAGTAACCACCTGTCCAAACTAGGCTTGAAATAAGCTAGTTATCAAGTGCTTCCAATAAAGCTGCTGTATTGGACGGTCAATCGACGATCGTCTTGTTATTCTGCTGGGTAAAGTAATATACCCTGTCAATCCCAAACCATGCTTAATTATAGCTTAATTGAATGACAAATCACTGGACAAGGGTCCAATAACATATGACTTTTGGTTATGATCTCATTATTGGACAAGATGTACGTCTTCTAACATTAAATTGCATGGTATATCTTTTTTCTACGATTAAGACATCGGGATTATCTCAGTTCATTTTCATCCTACTCATATAACATATCTGACGAACCATCAGTTAACTTTAACTGCTTTGTGACTGCTTTGTGACTGCTCTTATCAACCCCCCCCCCCAATTTTTTTATTTTAATGTTGTTGATACCTGGAACGCCTCTTCTTCAAACCATATGCATTACAAAGACATTTAGTGCTTCTAGCTTAGCATGTAACTGGTAAAGTTATTATTACAAAAATACATATGATGTTTTCTTCTTTAAAACTAATAAAATTCCTATTCCTATTCTATTCTATTGCGGAAAACTAATTCTGTGACTAATTCGTTGTATAATGTTTTTCTATAACAATGAGTTTATACTTTTTATCTGTCTACGCGATAAAATGATTTGACATGTTGATATAGAATAATTGGAAAAAGTGAAACCGTCAGTGATAATACGTGTTTGTATTCATTTGATCTCCTGTTTTGCTTTTCCTTCTAGTGAACACTGATTTATACAATATTAAGATACAAGGCGTTAGTACATCTATTGCACAAAACAAAATAAAGAAATAAGCCGTCAAAAATTCCCTGGAAGAACCAGACGTAGTATACGGTGCCCTGGAGTAAGCATTAATCAAGTTATATAACATATGACCTAATTATTGAAATATAAGCATATAGAATTCATTAAATTTATATAGCAATTACTTTGGTCAGCTTAATAATCTTTCATTCGCGGATTACTTCAGCATCATCTATACAAGAGAACTGGAGGTCAAACAAACCACAGAAAGTAGTAATTCTACTTCGTATTTAGATATTATGTTGTCTTTCGACATTAATGGTCAATGGAAGAAAAAAGAGGAGTTACTGGCTCAGTTATGTGGCAGAGGTCACCATGGAGCTATACAATACATGAATATAAATAATATACTAGAACATATAACAGGTTACAAAAATATTTGATTGTAGTGCAATTACCATACCGACTTAGGACGGTCATTTAATTTGACAAAAACCAAACAAATGGTGTGGCTAACCGGTTTAAGGGCCCACCTTCCCACTCACCGTAACAGCAGAACAATCAAAGGATGTACATTTAAAAATTTATAAATAATCCTCCATGTAAAGAACAAGGGTCAACAGGTATCGCATATTGAGAGGTCATAAAAATATAAACACGTAAGGTATTGTAAAACACATACTGGTATAAAAATATATGCGACATCAACATGATAAACCGTGCTCTGCCAGTCTGAATGCGAGCTAAGACCCTAGATCTGTAGGAGTTCCGACTAACAGTCAGAGGGGACAAGGTTCAGCACCATGAAAGAGGTTTGGACAAGGCCCGTCATATAGTCCCCACCGCCCTGTTAGTCAGCGTGCAACTTTCAAGTAAAACACCTCACTATATATATTTTTAACTTTCGACAATAATGGTCATTTGAACACCTCTCTGTATGACAAACATGACAATTTTAACTTCCAATTAACTAACTTTCCGTCTCTTTGCAGCAATATCCCGTCTTCACCTGCCTATGGAGTTTTTATATCACAACTTATAAGGTACGCAATAACCTGTTCTTTATACGACGGTTTTATTCCAAGGGCCAAACGACTGACCACTAGGTTGCTCATGCAGGGATATGATAAAGAAATCTGAAATCGTCACTGAGGAAGTTCTACGGTCGCTATGGGGAACTTGTACGAAAATATGATATGTCTCTTTCTAGAATGATTAATAATATTCTGGAATGCGACTAAATGACCTGTTTAGTGAACACTAAATATGACTGTATACCAGTTTTGTACTTCCGTATGTACCAAAACTCTTGATCTTGACATGTTTCTTAAGAACTGCTGTGCAAACAGGAGACGCTTACTCTCCCCGGGCACCTGGTCTCACCTCGGAATTTTTCAGTATTTCGGGGTTCACATCACTTCCTTTTTGAAACTTACACGATTTTGTATCTGTCCTTAGACTTTGAGAATGATTAATGGTTTGGTACTTCTTCGATATTGATCTATGACAAACGTGATGATTTCAATTTCGCTATCACAAGATTCCCTGTCATTAGTAGCAACATTCCCATCATCGCCCGCACACGGCGTATTCATATCTCAGTTAACACGTTATTCCAGAACATGTTCAAATTACAATGACTTTGTTGTGAGGGATATTCGACTGTCAGATAAGCTACTCAACCAGGGTTATATATTTACTAGATTAACAACGTCACTGAGGAAGTTGTATGCTCGTTACGAGACTCTTATTACTCAATACGATACAGTTGGGTGCAGTCCTAACCTTACATTCCAGTGCATTTGACAAGTGCACTTCAAGTTTAGTTTTTCGTCCTGAAAACCCGTCATAAAGTTTAGTAAAATGCACTTGATATCAAATTTACTTTAAAGTAATTCCGTCTTCAAGTTTACTATTACGTTACACCAAGTTTACTTTTTATGTTTGTTTATTACAATTATCCACTTTCGTATAACACGATAGAAATAATTTTCTTATTATTTACAATTGCATATTTTATATGAAAAACTGTTTTAATGGAAAAATATAGTAAATGTACATATAGATAGAAAGTAAACTAAACTTGAAGTGCATTTAGAGTAAACATGGAATCAAGTTAACGTTTACTACTAAACTTGATTTAAATGCCAACTTTACTCTGCTGTCGCCAAGTAAACTTGAAAAGCAGTCATTAAGTTAACTTGAAGTGCACGTTATGTAAGGTTGGGACTGCACCTAACTGTATCTCGTTATCCAGACTTTTAAATAATATTCTGGACTGAGGCCGATTCCGATCATTTTACACAGATTTGACACCTTCTATACTGGAAGGTTACCTACTTTGACTTCTACATATATAAATATATATAAAATTTACAGGATTTGACTCTTTCTACTGGGTAAATGTGACGGGTATTTCTAGCAAGCAGGAGATGCTCACTCTCCCCTGGCACCGAATCTCACTCCATTATAGGGGTTCCTATATGCTCTTCCAGTAGACATTTATCATTATATTCTACTTGTTTTCATTTTCACTGATTTTGTATGTCCTATGTATTAATGATTTTCGGAATTATGGTTTGGATTTATCCACCATCTTTACATTTACTAATAATCGTCGTTTCAAGTCCAACATAATACTTTTTTATTTAATAAAGAATCCCTGGTTTCCGTGTTTTATATTCCGACCTTAATCATACGCAAATTTTCAATTGAACAGAATTATTGTGAGTAATATTTGCCTTTTACACAAACCTGAATTTTGAGAACCCTTCACAACTAAAACAAATATACTTATGGCAGTGGTATGTATAACACACATCGTTAATTGTATATTCATTTTAATGACTTGATTAATTTAAATGGGAAAAATTGAAACTATGTATGTCAAACGGCATATATAGAATACAGAAGTTGTCGGTTTTTACCTAAAAGAAAGGTTTCTAGTATAGAAAATGTGAAATATGATATGTGGCTTACAATTACATTGCATACCTTTAAAATTGATAACATTGTACAGCTATTATAAAATTAAAATAGATTTCAATACTTACGTTTTCGGGCTTTTTGCTAAAATTTCACATACACATATTTAAGTTTTCCATTGATTTAAAATATGTTATGATCCATCAACGGAACCAACTGCATACTCTTGAATATCAGACACCCGATTACACTGCATTCCTTTCCCAAGTCTACGGATATCATTCATCAGATTATTCTATCAGAAATGTTCAAAAATACCACACCATGTTTAACAATGTCTTAAATCAAAGATAATGTCTACTTGATGAAAGTTTTATGGGATTTCTTTGTTTGAAGGAGTCCTATCCCTTTGCCGTTACAGTGCGGTATAACAACAAGGACACCGGCTTGTCATGCCGTATACATGTGTTCTAAGTGAATCAAATTAAACTGATAGTGAGAAACAATGAAGTAATAAATAATCAATGAAGAAGCCTAAGTAGCTAGTTCCATCTTGCTGTACTATCTGGGATACGAATTCACGACTAATTCAATTGAATTATCTTACTTCATACGAGCTGGAATTACTGAATGTGCTGTGAATATATGATAAAACGACATATAGAATTACCATCCATTTATTTGATACTTGTCTTCTCACTATGAAACAAACTAGTTGCAAACTGTTATTAACAACCGGATGTCTATCTGACAATAATCACCTGTAATTTAATCTTTACGACATAATGAAATGAATACAGTAAAGTAGGAATGTCTGTTAAAACAGACACATCTCTTTTGGGTGTTTATATTTGATATTTCAAGTGCGCTCTGAATCAGAGGACAAGCAGAAAATAGAATAAAGTAACACGTACTTAACGCATTTAAACACAATATACTTGATACCTGTTAATCAGCTCAGCTAAGGAATGTGGCCTATACGATTTCAAACCGTATACAGAACATTATAATGAAGTTTATGTTCAAATTGAAAATAAGTATCTTTCTCATTTCTAGATATATATTATCTTCATGCAAGACAAACTTGGAAAAGAGGGCAAACAGGAACCAGTGGAAGGAGCAGAGGCGGTATTAATTGCCGATGTCATTGACATTGTAAGGATCTCCTGCCGAACAATTGTAATGCCATGATGGAATATGCATACTCTGCCGTCCCATATAATCGCAACCGCGCCATAGATTCAAAAGCTTAACGTTTAATAATTAGTTCGCTCTACGAATGCTTGTCAGTTACGGCATTGAGAATCACTTAAGAGTCGTTAACTGATGACATACGCATACGGTGCACTAAAGTAAAACAACAAAGAAGAGCCGAATGGTTAATCACATCTCCAAGATTATGGAATAAAAGGACAATATCGTGTACAATGTCATATTTAGACAAATACAAACCCCAATTAAATTGAGGTGAAATCAGGTGCTCGGGAGGAGTAAATGATATAGGAATAAATAATGTTCATCATTATCTAGGTCATCCAATTCCACTATCAGTAGAGAGACATCATACGTATTTAATATCTTATATCACACAGTGCAAATGATCCGACATGAAATAGTTGATTTAAACCTAAAAAGCAATGAGCCAATGATCTCCTTAATAATAAGAGCCCCCGCAGAGGATTTAAGTTAAGAGTTGTCATACTTTTTTCCTGATGTTATTCCAGTGACAATTTCTACACATTGTTCGTTCACATTCGTTTATAACGCTGATTTTCATTTGTTTCTTCTCCATACGTTAGGACATTCATGGTGGATGTGAATATCTATTCCGGAGACGCTCACTGCCCCAGGGCACCTGATCTTACCTCTTAATTTCAGGGGTCCATTATAAACGTTCATAACTGTCATAAAAATTTGTGTTGCACACGTGACAAATATACTTCTACTAGGTTTCACGTAGAACAAAAACACATGATGTAGACATCTCTTCACTGTCATTCGTGAATTTCATGTAACCTTTACTTGTGATGACGTCATTCATATTGTCACCTCAGAAGCGGAGTCAATCAATTCAGGATCCTTAATTACTGATATCTCAAACTTTCAATCATATCGCAAAAAAATCAAGTCTTCATTTGTTATCCTCTTTAAAATGTTCCTAGGGTTTGACTTATGTGTTATTATACCCTTTTTCATGATGTTGTGACACTTTCTACACAGTGTTTGTTCACATTCATACATATATATATATATATATATATATATATATATATATAATATATATATATATATATATATATATATAATATATATATATATATATATATATATATATATATATATATATATATATATATATATATATATATATATATATATATATATATATATATATATATATATATATATATATATATATATATATATATATATATATATATATATATATATATATATATATATATATATATATATATATATATATATATATATATATATATATATATATATATACAGTGCTGAATAATATTGTTTCGTCTGTAGGTCAGGGCATTGATGGTTGAAGGGTCATTATGCTTCAATCAACAATTACTGCAGAAGTTCATCAAGATGTTACATTTTCTAGTAGGCAACATTTACATTGTTTTAATGGTAAAGTTTTCAAGCAGGCCTGATATTTTCCCGCTATGCCTGAGATCAATAGCATAGAGAGCAACACAATTTATTTATATCGAGTCTTATTTTTGCTTCTCGGTAGGCATGCTCTGTTACACACCTCTCTGAAAGAGAAACGTAACGATTTCAACTACCATATCATCTATTTCCCTTTCCTGAGTTTGCTCTTCAAATTTCTATACATTCGAGTGGCACAGTTTAGACCTGGAGTATCACTGATCAGACATCAGTCGAAATGCGGTAATAGTACTAACGGTGCTTGTACATTCTGATATTGTGTATTAACAACATCCCTTCAGCACAGACAACGATTTTAAAAATTGCCTATGTGACTTTGCAACCGAACACGACAGCTTTATCTGGTATATCGGTGAAGGGTGTAGAATGCTAGCGGGAAACCCTTACTCCTCCCGGGTACTTGCTCTAGCTGAAAACACATCAACACTGAATACACAGTGGGGTTTTTCGGCATTTTAATATCGGACACCCTGATGTACTCTCTCGAAGTCATAATTTCAAGGTTATTTACGATATGTTGTATTAATGTCTCATACATATTTTATTTCTATTTGCATTTGTTTCACATCAAGATCCTTGTTATAGTGAATAAATTTTGTGCTCGGTAGAATGGCGTGATTGAAAAGATTGACTTAGGAGTAATGTGTCCGTAAATTAATTGATTTCTACCAATATTTTGTTTCCAGATTCATCAATCGTAACTTTCCTTTCATTATATTTATTCAGATGGGAAATAACTTTTATTCATAATTCAAACTGTAAAATTCTAAGTATACATGTTTATGAAATGCTTGTTGAAATATTCATAATGCAAAATTATAGACGATTTAAAGTCTAACAAAAATTCCCATATGGATCATACATCCTATTTATCATAACACTTTGAAACTGAAACAATGTTATGTATCTAGGCTTCAATTGTTTTGTTTAAAGGTAAGTCATCAGCCAATGCATTTTGTTCAGAATAGATAAGATGATAAATACAACCATCTCAACTGCTCAAAAATTAGAAAAGGACGGGCAACAAAATAAAGAAAAATGGAAAAACAAATACAAAAACAAACAAAATAAAAAATGAAATCATTAAAAGGAGTGAAGTCGGTTACCATTGAATATCAACATTCAGGACTAAATCGTATCTAAGTGATCCATAGCAAGATAGGATATTTGATTTGATTAGATTTTCACCAAACTTAAAAACCTTGAATAAATGTATATCAGTAATGGTATGTATTAGCCACTAACGTTTAAATAAGTGCATAACGTCCTCACCATTTTACATAATTTTCATATCGGTAACTTATCCTGACTTTCTACTGATTGCGACTACGGTATTACCATTAATATTTCATACCAGAAGAGCTGCATGTATACTACGTCAAATAATCTAATGGCATAACAGCGGATGTATCGGTCAACAGAAGATGTTTTCTCCTATAAGGATGTTGGCTCCTTTGATTCCAAGTAATGTCAATTTTCTAAAACTTATATGAAAAGAAATGTTAAGTTTAACTATATAAAAAAAATCAATTTTATATCAATGCTAAATTCTGAACTTTGAAAAAAAATGGTTTTATGGAGGTAGGACATTTTCCATTGTCATTTATGAAAATGAGCAGGCATAGCGGCCATGTATAAGATGATAATAAAAATGCTGAAGCAATCCATACCTATCAGAAATATTTACGTTGATTAAGTATAATGGCTCTTGAAAAATACCTGTAATGTCAAATTTGAAATATTTTACGTGCATATAGTGCAAAGGCATTTAATTAATTTAAGAAAAAGACTATGATTCCTCAACCAGGTAAAAAAGAAAAATATCCCAAATTTCCTCTGATTTCCTCAAAATTTTACCTTTCTGATTTTTGCAAATGTATTTACCATAGAAATAGAGCATCGTGAAATCAAATAAGATATTCCATACTTTAATGAAATATCAAGTAGTCCTTTTAATTTAATATATAAAAAGAGAAGAGGCAAAAGTAAAACTATTTTTGCTAAACTTAATTATCTGTGAGGCTCTGCAACTTGCTATCAAACCGTTTATTGTTATTAGTAAACAACTCTATTTTATCGAATTAAAATAAAAGATTTAAATGAAAAATAAATGTGCTCATAAATATAATATCGGGTTTTTTCTTCAGACATTGAAATATGTTAAATTTTCTACTGTCTTTAATTTACGACTACAGCAGTTCGCGTTGCGCAGTAAATTCAAATAAGAATGGGGCCAACATCCTTAGAACACCTAATTCCACCTATGGATGTTCCATCTTTTCGTGATAGCCTTTATCTGTATATTATATGTATATCGACTGCGGTTAGCACTTAATTTGAAAATACTAAACTGTGTTTTCTAAAATTCAAATAAAAATGTAGATCGTAATTTACAAATACACGTGCATTCTCAAAAAGAAAAAGCAAAAAATCGCTTTTCATTGTAAAGAGACAATTCTATAGTAACATTTTATTAATATATTCAAATAATGTATCCATCTGGTATAAACGATCTACGACGAAGAAAGTACAGTAAAAAGTTATTAAATGATTACCGCCAAATATAAATGTAATGCAGGGAATATACTCATTTCACACTGAAATCGAAAAATTATCAATTTCAATGAGTAAGTATGTCATCTAGGTATAAAATTATGTGACTGTGACCCTCGCTACAAAGTATCACAACGAAGTTTCATCAACCGCTGAAGTTCTGAGGTGAAACCAATTGCTCTGTAGGAGTAAGCACCATATGTTTACCTAGCCACATTTCCCTTGAAAGACATAGTACACACGATACATAACATTTCAACTTTACTACATTATGTAAAGTGTCACAGCCACAAAACGGCATAGGTTATAATTGCATGAATAGCAACTCTTCCACCGTTAGGTTATTATAACTCCATACTGCTTAAGTATAAGTGTTGCAAAAAGAATTATTTTTCATAGTTTTAAAGACCAATATATCCCGCCAATTATTATTATCACTTTATTTTTATCAACGATTATCTAAAGTAATTCAACGCACAAGCGCTCTGTCCTTATTACAGACAGGGGCTTCACAAATCGAGACAACACCATCTCGTATCAAACGTAAATGAATAGTTGTATTCGCTCTAATCATGGATATATACAAACTGCCGTCGTTTAGATACACACGTTTTACTTTCACACATTATATCTGAACTTCATAACCACCCTGTACGACCCTAGAGACATGCTTTCATGATTACACTTAAACATCATTATAGCAGAGATCAACGTATTGTCGTAAGACACATTTCTTTGCTGGTGTGTAAGTCTTCGCAAATTGCTCCAAGAACATATCAAAACACATGTCTATTTCATAAGAGGAGGGAATAAAGATTTATATCTGCACAGGCCTAGAGATACAAATGATTCCAATTCCATGACAGAATCGTTTAATATATGACACAAAACATGGAACTTGATTTGGGAAAAAAAATGAGGGAAATAGCTCACTTCTGAATGGAAAAATTACCCAGTCGATAATTTCAATATGGTGAACATTTTCAAAGATGGCTGCCACAAATGTATAGAATGTTAATGAAATAGATCTTTTGACCTTTGTGTCACAATCTACTCTAATAAATGTTGAATGTTCACATTTAAGTGCAAGGTCACAGCCACAAAAGAGTTTAATATTACAGCTTTTATAGATGAAAACCTTTATCAGTCCTCTTTCATATGGCCCACAGCTGGCATATCATCAAATACGCTTCGTAAGTACAGCTTAACGATTGGTATGTTGACACTAAAGAAGATATTTCGTATCATGTGTTTGATAAACAAGTAAATCAAAGGGAAGGTTTATGCTACATAAACAAACCATATGGTTTTGAATTATGCCTCAGTAATATATGCACGCACCATGCAGCAATAAATTTATTTTGTCATTTAAGATGTATTTTTTATTACTTCATTCATGTTTAAGTGTATTGTAAACTGAATGTCATGTCTAGTGTCCTGGTAATTAGAAGTGGAGACAGCGCTGTAGGAGAATCTACTCTGCCTGATCGAAGCAAAGTTTGATTTCCGTTAAACACCTCCATTTGATTTTGGAAGGGGTAACGGGAAATCTGAGATTTTGTAAACAAGGTTATTGCTCTGATTTCCTCAAAAATAATAATATTTCCTTGTCTGTTCGTGCTTGGGATGAACATGATTGCGGCCCATCTATCTGTAAAATAAACTGATTTATCTAGATTGTTTTTGGATTGTGCTCACTTTATAGCAGGCCAGCTTTTATATAGTTATGAGAAGGATGTCATACATCAAAAATTTAATGTTTTGACCCTGTTGGTATGTTCGATTACACCTCAAGCTATCCAAGAGATGTATTGTAATACATAATAACTTGAGTTTGCATTTGACAAAAGCCCACTTCGATTTTACATAATAAAATAATATGTGACAACAAATCTGTTCGTTATAGAATCCAAGCCCCCAATGGAAAAGTGGATGTTGCCTTAATATACTGGCAATTCTTGAAATATTTTTAAAATAGTAATGATGCAATTCTAAAAAGAAATTAAACATGTCACAACAAGCTGTCAACCATACAATATTAGTATGTTCGGTTGGAAGATACGTATGTCATTACACCTAAGCCATGAAGTGATTATTTTTAATTCAGAATTACCTTGAATTTTTCATAAGAGCGCGTTGGATTGAAACAAACAAGTGCGGCAACATTAAGCATTACTCGGTTAGTACAACATATGCTGTTCTTACATCATGATTAATAAATCTCCAGTGAGAATAAGCTTTTAATTGGCTTTGTCTACATGCCATTTTCCTGTTAGTTTGATGTAAAATATGAAAGTAAATGTTTTTGTTACTGCAATCCAGTTTATTAAAGAACATTCTTTATATTCTGCATCTAAAGATATGAATATGATTGTTTAAACACTATACATGAAGAAGTGACACTCACAGGTAAAGTGCCACTAGCTCACTTCAGCCATACAGGACCACAAGGTCCTACAATTGAAACAATGTACCCCGTAGAAGTAAACGTTAAACACCAAACTTGAAAATGTGGGGGTTCATTGCTGGTGAATTTTTCCATAAATATGTATCGAATAGGTGCAAGTTTTCACTTTACTATTAGAATTTTCTCTCATAAAAAGACCTTCGAAGGAGAAGATGAGAATAATGCATTCATTTTTCAAAACTATTCATATAAATTGAATCACGGTTATGAGTTTTTACATTGATTTCAATATTACTGATACACAAATTCACACAATTGATGTTGTGAATAAGATTATGTATTTCTGAAGATTATTTTTTACTGTAAATCTTTAAATATGCAGGATTTCCAGATATTAGGATCTTCTCTCCTTTTTCGGGAAGCGGGGCTATAAACGTTAACATTTTCAACACGTTATATATTAGCAGATTGTATGTTATTTATATAATTTGTTATGCATAGTGTATTTTACTGAAACGTGCTAGTTTCTATCGCATAGATTCATCAAAAAGCGAATATTCTGATTTTGTTTATCTTATCTTCAATGAACAAGGTTGGTTAAATGCTTTTGAGACTTCGTTACACAGTATCTTATAATTTAACCCCTCTATACTTGAATGGACTGTTTACATATAACACGAATGATAATCATTCTTTACGATCCGTTGCTAGCAGTGACTTAGTTTCCCCTCGCCTTAATAGCGTAGTTTGAGTTATTCTGGAGTATATACAATGTACTCCCAACACACATACAAAAATTATGCTCTCTCTTCTAAGTAAAGACCCAAAATATAGAGAGCCACTGTCATTTGCATGGCGTCAAAATTTTGATATTATTATGAAGAGTATGCCAGACGCTGTCATTTACATGGCGTCAAAATTTTGATATAGAAGAGTATTCCAGACGCTGGGCTAAGAGGGAGAAGGTTAAATGAGACACTCTTTTTGAATGGTTGAAGTCGATCAGAAGTCTTCAAAAACAAACGCTATTTTTTATTTCATGACTCTAGTTTCGTTAGAGAACTTTCTCGAGTTCAGGAAAATTTCATTATTGTGACAAGGCAGCTAACAATTACACATCCTTATACAAGATATGTTACATTAAATGCCTTATAGAAAAGCTTGGTCTTCACTCAATGTCTGGAAACCCAGCTTACACAGTTACAAATTTGTTTCCTTCAGAGGTTTTGGATAATCACAAGTCAGTTGTCAGTTCATTCGGTATTACTACAGATGAATCTGATCTCGAGCTACAATACCATTTTTTTGGATTCAAAAGATGCATACAACTCCATATAAACATCGATTAATAGCTTGATATTACAAGTGTTCCACGAAGCCTCGTTCCTCTACTGCTTACCCGAGAAGCGGCATCATTCAGATGTGGATAAGGCATTCCAAGGAACTTCTAGAGCACTTAAAATCTTCTATTTTCAATAATGTCATTAGCATCAAATCTTTTGACTTTTCAACTCTTTATACTACTATTCCTTATCAAAACCTCAATAATAGAATAACATCAATTATTCAAAACGCCTTCTTTAATAAAAAAGAATTCGCAGATATAAATATCTCGTTTTAAGCCACAACGACACATATTTTATAAAGAAACAGTCTGATCCCAACAGTTAGTATAGAGAAGAGAACATCCAAATGGTAGAGGCAATAAACATATACCATTTCGGTTCAACTTTACATATAAATACATCGATGACCTTTTGTCGATTAATAAACCCGTATGTAAGGATCACCTCAACATCATATATCCAAAGGTACTTGATATCAAAGATACAACTGGAGGGGGGGGGGGGGGGCATATCTTCTGTTTCATACCTCGATATACTCCTATCAGTTAGTCAAGATAGTTCATTAGTAACCTCTCATTATGACAAACGTGACGATTTCAGTTTCATTATTACCAACTTCCCTTTTCTGAGTAGCAACATACCTTCCTTTCCCCGCATATGGCGTCTTCAATTCACAACTTATACGCTATTCCAGGGCATGCTCTAGATACGACAATTTCGTCCAGAAATCGAGGGTCCTTGCTACGAAACTACGCTCACAAGGAAATATTGAGGAACGTTTGAAATTGTCACTGAGGAAGTTCTATGTTCGAAAAAGGGATCCAGTACAATTTCAGATTCCTCTTTCAAGAATGTTAACCGATATTTTTGGACCTAACCATACAAACTAACCATCTTAACTTTTTGACTATACTTGATTTGACATAATACGTATGCCGAAATTTCAATTTAACAGCGTTTCATGCCTTACATAGGAAGATTTGACTTCGTGTGTTTGCATCCTTCATGTGTTCATACGTGTACATTTAATGTATTTACTTCCTAGTCTTAAAAAAATTTTGCAGGACTTTGCTACGGATGTTTCATGCAGCCAGGGAACGCTTACTCCTCCCCGGCACCTGGTCTCACCTCGATTTTATTGGGTTTGCATTTGTCTGAATATGACGCTATACACGATGTCCTTTTATTCCATGGACTATGAGATTTGGCTTACTCTTCGGTACTTCTCTTTTTTTTTTTACTTCGGTTTTTTACTCTATACGTTTTAAGCATCTTTTCAGTAATATTTATTAGAGAGGCGTGGTAAATGAACTTGTCGTGTTCTTACGTTTATCCTAGTCTTATTTGATTATATCACATAATCATCTTTGTATATATGTATACCTGTTTGTATATATTCATGATTGTGAAGTCTTCGTGGATAAGTAGATTAATATTACTATATAGTTCCTGATATGCATTATAAAGCAACAAGAATTATTACTGTGTCGAGAATAACGATAACTACTGATAAGCAAATACAGAAATACAAATAGTGTTACCATGAAATGTGCACAGTTTTTATCATGTAAATCAGCACCCTCATTTATATTCCCAAAAGTACCTGACGTCCTGACTTTAAACAATACAACAGGATATGTACTTAAAATCAAATGCAACGATTATCATCTTCCTTTGTTTTGAAATAATTGTTCGATTGTGTATTGAAGTTTGCTATCGATTATTTGTACAATTTATTGTTATACTCTCGCATCTGCTTTTGTTTATGATAAAATACTACGCCAAAATCGTGATAGGGTCGTTTGTCTGTTAAATGTGTGCATGTCCTCGGGATATACACCTGCTGACAGCCCTTGATAAATGGAAACAGACAGGAAAAAAGATCGACGAATAAGTTTTCAGTCTAATGATCATTGTTTAAAGATCGTTGAATTTTTATCATGGAACCATCACTCTTTTTCACAAAACTCATATAACATTATATTGCTACACTGCATGTATACTCTATATAATCGTACTTTGTTGAAAATATCAACAATATGTCATTGGATCTAAGAACCCAAAGTTCAAACAAAGTGACAATATATATACTGTATATGGCATTTGATGCCATTAGTATATGCATATTAGTAGTATTCGCAGTCAAAACAGTAGGAAACGGCACAACCGTAGTCACAATCGGTATATGTCATGATCAGTATAAACAATACTGTAATGTAAAGGGGTGATTTGCGGAATGTTGACTTAAGGCGTAATATTTTATACCCTTGTGACAGTAACTTTTCTCCCAGTAATTTGCCTTTATAAATAAAGGAACGATACTAAGACGCTCGAGCATACCAGTGAATAGTAAGTCTACCATCTTTGTCAATATCAAGTAGAAAAGGCAAATATGAAGCAAATGAATTTCTGACGTGGTTTCCATTTGGGATATATTGTATGTACGTATGTATCAAATTTCTTGTTATTTATAGACAGTACATCAGCAATATACCTGAATATAGACTTAAAAGTCAATGTCAAATGCTTCTTACTCTGACATAAATTTTGTATGAATTCAGACAAAGACGCACAGTTCAGTTAGTGCCCATAGGGACGCCGATGGTCTGCTGAAAGACGTATATGGTCATCGTATAGAATATATATTTTGCCAGTCAGAAAGCACATCACCAGCATGATTTTGTGTCATTTTCAGAGTACTTGAATTTATATATTTACATCTCGGTGAACCCTTTTGTTGTGAATAAAAACCAGTTATCGATAATTTTAAAGAGACTCTTTTTCAGTTTATCATGAGGTATAGTGGTACAAAATGTGGAAAAATAGCAAGACTCATGTATTTAACAGTGTACACATTGAGAGGTTTTATCCTTTCCAATAACTCCTTGGAGTGTGTTAATATCCAAACCTGAATGAGTTATTGTGATAAATGTAAAGTATTCCACAATGATAGTGAGGCCCATCGCAAATGTTCAAATTAATCAAAATGAGCTGTCTGCAATTTTCGCATCAATAATTTATCGAGAAATATTTTCAACATGTAAATCAAAATCATATCATTAGAATATTCATTTTGTTTTCTTCTCAATTCTTAAATGTCATCTAATTTCGATTAGCAATAAAGAAATTAGGGCAATTTGAAAATATCTAAAATCATTAAAATATCTAACGATACCGCGGCGGTACAGCGAGATTTTGCCTTATATTTGACGGCGCGCTTAGAATCATTGAGCATAGAAGCGATATGTTCATTGGCGTTGTTCGGGGTCACGGTTGTATCAAATCCAGTGAAGTGAGGTTTTTCAGGCAGATACGTCCATTACCTGTAAACAGCTAATCGCCGAAGCGAAAACGATAGGCGATGCGGGCACACATAAGTTTTTTTAAATATATAATTTTCAGTTTTTAATTTATTTCTACCGGCCGATAATATGCGATAAGTATGTTTCCCCCGATTCATTTGATACCATTTTTATGAAAACATACCTAGAAATGACTACAAACATTTGAAAATAAAAAGATAGCGTCTTCCTCTTTGCCAAAACAATGGTCCACCATATTGTTTTCACGAGGCATTTGATTACATCGATATATATAGTAAACAATCGTACATTATAAAGTTCTTAAATAAGAGAACACATAACGAAAACAATGTCTAAAGAAGTTAAAATAATTATGTTATTTGTGAAAAAAATTACCCCATGGCTGTTATTTACAAAGTTTTATTTCTCAAAAGTTTCATTTCATCATTCATGATGTAATTTAAAGCACGGCGTGGGTTAATACTAACCATGAACGATTTTTACATTCGAATTGATAATTATTGGTATTTACATTAATTAAATATTTGACGATTTCATATAGTTTATTGTAATTTTGTAGCTCTATTAATACGATTTTACACGAGTTTCCTCTGGCTCGGGGCGACCTCCACCTATTGCTGTATAGAATTATGTACAGAAATACACATTTCTATGTAATAAATACCAAGACTTATATTGTGCGATAAAATAAGACATCATTTCATCATTTAGTTTACATGGACTCCACTGTTTACAACTTCAGACTTACATTTTAATTACAGATAAGTCTAGACCTCTGCAAAAGGAAGGTGGGGGGATAATTTATTCATATTTAAGGAGGACATTTTTTGTTAAAGCAAAAATTACAAGACTAAGAGCCTATTTTGACTCAAATGATTTGGTTTTAATCCTCTTTAATTAATTTTGGAATTTATATCAGTGACGAATCCAGAATTTCCGAAAGGGGGAGGGGGGGCGCACAAGTGAAAGTCCAATATAAACCAAAATACTCTGCCAATTTAGGTGCGAAATCTGAAGATTTACTCATAATTTTGGCAAAAAGGGGGAGCGACCACTATAAATCCGCCACAGTAAATATTAAAATGAAAGAACAAGTATATAACAATGAGAGAACAAATTATGTTAAGGTGCTACGAAACGCCAATTGTCGCGTGATTTAAGATTTAGGATAGACAATTCTAATTTTAATATTCCCCCGATATACCTGTAATTGTCACTCGAAAACTTGTGTTTTTCAGTACAGCTCGCATGAAAACACCAGCGCAACGTTGACTCTTTGTCATGTGCAATTAGATGGCCAGTCCCAAGACGAATTCGATAATATCTTCAATAGTTGACTTCCTAATCAAGTTGCAATATTTTCAATATATCGAGGGTATATCAGGGTAACGTCGTCTAGGGCAATCACCTGTCAGCTGTGCAACTAAATTATTACGTAATACAACCTTAACCGGCTGTTTGACCCCGCAAATATCAACCTTCATTCCGTACCTTTTAACAGCTTTCAAGATATTAATTAGCGATCTTCATAAACTGGGTATTCATATTAATGAAGGACAAGGACTAATTATCAGGTTTCCTGTTTATTGTGAAGAATTATCATGACGGAGACATAAAGAACAGGAATTGAAATCAACGAAACCTTACGACATTTTGTATTTATGAAGAGATTATATTTGAGATTATAACACTTTTAATCAAAATTTTCATGTTTTTAAAATAATGAATTTAATACATATAGTAGATTAGTATAAAAAATTAAGCTATGCTATGATAAATTAAAAGGTATGTGATATTTTTCAGATTCTTAAAAAGAGTTATCCGCCCCTGATTTAGGTTAAAATGTTTTTGTTTATACAGAGTTTAGTTTTTGTCATAAAATCTAAATTCCTTCAAATATCCTTGTAAGTAACCATTTTAAATAAGTTTTTACATTATTATGAATCCTTGTATATGTTTTTAGAAAAACGAACTTGGACATTTGGACTTCGTCATTTTCATCAAAGTAAAAAAAGCATTCTTCATCAAGTTAAAAGACCCAACTCCCTTCTGTCGAATATCCGTAGGGATGATCTTTAACGATAAAACACGCCTCCGCGGCGTTATCGCTATAAATAACTCGCCCAAAACACTCGCGTAAACAGAAGCGCATGTTTCCATGTATATTGAATACATAATAAAAGCTCATGTAGTATGGAAAATGTTCGTCAAAAATTGTAACTAAATGAATGGAAATGTACAAATTTACGATAAATTATATGAATACTACACCCTCTTGTAAAAATGGATGCAACCGGCATTTTGTTTATTGTATGATGCTGTCCCGCCAACTACCACACTGGACACCATCCTGTGTGAGGGCTTCAAAGGATAATAACTTTGCATGTATGCATCAAGATATAGTTATTGACTTTGTGATAAATATCCAGTCTTTGATAATCTAATTTATCACACTTGCCTTAAGTAATTTGGTACTACTACAAACAAACAAATTATCCCGTTCTATCTTGAGACCCCCTCCCCTGGTAGTACCTCAAAATTACATAAACTGGGAAATATTGGGATACTGAATAATGGCGGGTAACGAAGAAAATGAAGGGAAAGGGGTTTTATCCATTTGTGTCACAGAATTACAAAGAAAAACAATAATGACACCGTTCAATCACAATAAATGGACCTTTGAAGAGGTAAATCTACCTAACAACATACTTCTTTCGCAAGAAACATCAATTTCATTCCAAAGGAGCTTCCGCATACCTTAAAATGTAGACCGAGACGAATGTCCGTATTGCTTGTGTAGACCATGCATTACAGATGCATCAAGCCGACAATTGTGGTGGCCATCCGAAAATAATCCACCAGAAAGAAAAAGACAGAAAACAGTTTAATGAAAGAACTTTACAAATGTTTCTGGACAATGTTATTTCACCGTCAAGTTTTCCTAGAGTGTCGCTATATCGACAGAAAAAGCAGGGCTTTGCAGCAGGACACAAGAATGAAAAACGTTGTACACCATAGGCGTGATATTTGCCATATTGTGTAATTGAATTAGTGAAAAATTGGTATCCTAACCCCAAAAATGTGCCATACATGGGGCACATGTGGGAATGAATTTGTAACTTACACTTCATAAATAACAAATCAATTATGAATATTTGTATCTGTGAACATATTTGCAGTTTCAAAGGAAATTTCGGTATATACGTGGAAATTGATAAGGAATTGCACCGTAAACGTCGAGGTAGGGATGTATATTTTTACGGATGAGCCAAGTTCATTACACTTCTAGGAAAACACCGAACCTATATATATCGACAACAGCTGTCAATCAAATAGTTTGAACTCTAATTCTGAGACTGATTTCTAAAATTTCTTGTTGAATTGTACCGAATAACATCAATAATAAAACTAGAGCTTGCCTGGTGCCGAGGCAACAGGGTGGGTCTTCCTCTCTCGACAGAAAAAAGAAAAATAAGTAGATAGAAAGAAGGAAAGAAAAAAGATCAGGAATGACTTACATGTACTTAACTCATAATAATACCCCCCCCCCCTTTAAAAAAAACAAAACAAATCAATACTCAAGCAAACAATTTAATTGATAATTGACATTAAAAAAAATATTATCTTCAGAAAGAAACAATCGAAAATCAAGTAATAGAAACATTTAGAATTTCCATAAAAATATACGGGATACTCATAAAGAAAACAGAGATACTCCAATGAGTATACGCATTTATTGCGGCATCATAGATATGCCGATTAGGACAAAGGAGAATTATATATATAGATACATATATATATCTCGCCGAGACACTATGTAAACACACTCATGTAATTAAAGCGGCATGAATCCAGCTATAGAAAGTCTGTGTATTACAGAATTCCCATTCAGAAGCGTGATGACTTGCGCGTTTCAACGGTCAAGTTAGTTGTATAAATACCACTGAGATGACTACAATAGTAAGGAGAAAAAGAAACTCAAATTTAAGTAAAACATACAATTCTTTTACAATTGTCGACTAGATATTCCACGGGCAAAGTGCAGTATCTCGCGATTGAGTTATTATTGACTATCACACACGTTTGAAGTCCTCTATAACAGCGGTGCTGTGCGAGGTATTAAGCAAGGCAAATTTAACGCGCTCTTGTAATGTGTAATCCCGACGCTCGGAGAAGATTTGTTTATTGCGTTGTTCATCAGTAGCGGGTAGAGTGCAAAAAAATGCATTAAAAATAAGCTATATAGGAGAGAATTTAAAATTAATAATTAATGTTTTTGAAAACTTTCATTTTTAAACTTTTTTTATTTTAACGGGTAACGGCGTCTTTGAGGGTCTATAGGAAAAATATAAAGTGTATAGATAAATCCGTTTTTCAGAAAATGAAATTGAAAAATGATGCTAGCTACGGCGCTTATTTCTCCCTTTCCGAGGGCGGTTCCCGTTAGCTTTGATCGATAACCTAGGGAAAACGGGAAATCAAAGGAAGTTTTTGAAAAAGAAATTTAAAACAGTGAACCCTTCTCACGTGCAGGATTTAATTTGGTGGCCATTCGACCTGCAATAAGCGAATGACATTGAAATTATTTTAATCACCTGATTTTTTATTTTTTTTTAATTTTCACTTTAAAATGGTATTAAAATGGTTTTCAAATCATGAAACATATTTTTTATGGTGAAATTGATATTTTAAATCGTTTTGTAGCATTTTTGAAATGCTAAGACTTAAAATAAAACATTTTAAAAATCACGTATATTTTAAACTTATATCGCGGCTATACTATAAAAGCTAGATAATTGGTGTTGGCTTCAATGTCAAGAACATACCTGTCAAAAATGAATATGAAAATTTAAGGATTCTGTCTTCCATAATAAACTTGTATTTGAGAAATTTAAAAAATAAAGCACTGTTATGTAATTTACTTTAAAAGCATACTTTTTCAATTTCGTTCATATGAGTCAATTTCCTTTTGGCTAATCAAGTTAGTAACAGAGAGAAAAGGTTGTTGGTAAAGCTGTTTCTCAGAAAATTCCAGTCAAAGTGACAGGAATAATAATAATGATAATAATAATAATAATAATAATAACAACAACAATAATAATAATAATAATAATAATAATAATAATAATAATAATAATAATAATAATAATAATAATAATAATAATAATAACAAATGTAAAGAAAAAACTTCACAATAACAGAAGGGTCTTCCGATGGAAGACCATAATAAATAGAAGACACTGCTACATGTTGCATGATAGAGGCTCCTTGCATGCCCAAAATAAGTACGATGTTACCGCGCCGTTTGTTATAAATCGCAAAAATTATCTGTCGAAGCGAAGGTGGCCAACAAAATTGAAATTTCCTCCATTTTTCTGATTGGCCGATATTTACACCCGCAGTTGGGTCTTTAAGAGATTATATTTGAGATAGTAAGACTTATAACCAATGTTTTATCTTTTTTCGTAATACCTGTAGTACATAAAGTAGATTAATATAAATAAATCACAAATTTTATGCATAATTGATTAAGTTATACACTGATGAAATTGCGAGGTTGTGCATTTTCATTTGCTTGAAAAAGGTGTGAAAATGCAATATTGTCCATTTTCAAATCCTTGTATCTTGTAAGATAAACCGGTTAAATTTTCAGAGTTTGTTGACTATAAAGCGTGCTTTGTAACTTACTTATTCTTTGGTATACTGTGATACAAATAAATTATTTATAGGTATCTAGAAAGTGTACATGTATCTCAAGGGTTTTTAAGGAAAGAGTTTGGGCCTCCCTAACAATGTGTTGCAGAATTAAGGGCTGATAAAATAGCATCTCTCTCGAACGTTAAATACTCCAGCAGTCAATCACACTTGCTAAATGATTTATTCCACGTCAGCATAGTATTTTTCGTTACGCATTTTAATAAGATATTTAACTGCTTAATATTGTATTACGGAAACCACTAATTACTGAGGGCCTACCGAGAATGGCGCTGTTGATGGCGAGTGTACATGCCACAAAATTTGTATCTGCGTAAAATATCAACCCGGTACCAGGTACCAGCCAATGCCGAGAAATGAAGTTTTGATTTATTTTTCATGATATATAAAATAAATAAATTATAAAATACGTCAGAAAAAGCTTAGTTCAAAGCCGAACACCTTGTCCTCGTCTAGAATGACGTGACTCCATGCATGGGATTTCCTATGATTTCATTTCTCAATAGAATTGTAACTGTAAAGGTATTTCGACTCTTGTTTCAGACGTCAGAGTCCTTCATACAGGTAACCATTTTCATTCAAATATTCAATGCTTATTCGACAAAGGTATATTTAATCTGCATTTTGATAACTTCATAAGTATACAATTTTATATGAGTATTTGTGTAAAATGTGTATTTGTGTAAAATGTCTCTTTTATGATAACCATGATGGAATCAGTAGAATTTGAAAATATCTGTAGAACTAATTTGATATGTATTTACAAAGGTGAAGAGCAAATTCACATAAGGTTGTCAATACGAATTCCGTCGAATATATATTGTGTTATGCTAATACATTTTATTTGCACTTTTTGTCCAGCAAATGTGCAGTCATCATGAGAATAACGCATTTTCATATATACGTTTCCGTCTCCTTATTCCATTTCTCTCCTTACAGTCTACTAATATCACTCTAGGGAATGAAAAACATATGTAAGTATAGAATGCTATTTCACCGCAAATTTACAAAAAATTTGATACAGATATTGGCAATAGTTACAGCTACCCATCATGACATACTAATTGTCTTGCTGTTTTAGATAACGTTACGTATCATGTCTTGAATTTGGGGATTTGATTGACAATCAGGATCTTATGTTACATCTTCATAGTTTTTAATGGTTAATTTTTCATTTCTTGGTTTTTACCTCGATCATATTCACTTTAAAAGTAACTTGACTATTAAGACATTATAACGAGCGCTTATCTGTTCCTATATGAATGCGATCATCTCAAGAAGTGAACATCTGTATGCAATCTACAATCTTATGATTCTCGGTGAATAATGGATTTTTTCCTTTTTGCTAGAAAATTCACCTGTATAAACCTTAAGTGAAGCAATTACACAATATGCCGTCAATCAACATTACATTATATATATATATATATACATTTTTTTTTTATTAATTTTTTTTTTTTTTTTTTTTTTTTTTTTGCTGAATATAATGGCAAGCGATCAATTTTGTCTTTGCAATGTATATTAAAAGGTATATATGTTCTATACTTATTCATACTCAAGTTCCCTTAGAAGTTTCCAGTCTACACCATTTACTTTTCCTTTATCTAAAACGCATTTTGCTATAGTCATTGACATTTGATATAGATCTTTTCTATCATACTATACTTGTGACGTCAGGTTATCGTCGTTTTATGAAATGAACATGTGTTTTAGACGATTTTCACTGATTATGATAACTTATCAACAGATTTATATATATATTTCTCGTGCTTTATGTGTACACATTGGTACATGTGGTTAGAGACTTGGTCACCTGGTGAATGTTTACAATGCTTGGTAAGGAATTTGATAATTCAAAGGGTCTCGGTTGTATACAACGTTGTGCTAGAATACCTTTGTCAACTCCAAATTCAATTCCGACTCGTATATGAGGGAAGGATAGTCTTCCATCCAATTCTGGACAGCTTTTTAAGTAAGAAAATCTTTCAAACACACAAGACTTGTACAACCGATATCTAAATGCGGATTACTTCTTGTGTTGCCTTACTTTCCTGTACTGCATGATATATTCATTTGGTCCATTATTCATCTAACTTTATAGGAGAATACTTTACTGAAATATCGCCATTACCTTGTAGGAAGAGAAAACTGTTAATGTGTATGTTTAACGTCAGTTTAATGTTTGAATTGTCCCGTTGGTCTCGCCTCGATTTTATTGGAGTTCGCATTTGTCTAAATATGACACTTTACACGATATTGTACTTTTATTTTCCATGGACTATGAGATATGATTAAGCCTTCCAGGTGGTTGAGTTAATGTCCTTGCCGTTTCCAGTTATTGATGTAATGATGTGCAGTATAATACATAAACATATAACTCTTTTGAATAAGTAGTCCTACAAAGGGAAGTAAAATACACTAAAAGAAACAACACAAACACTCTTTGCCGCAAATTTTCGGCCTCCTGGCCTTTATCAAGCAATTGTTAGAAAAGTACAGAAGAACTATGTAACATCCATCTTTACATGTCTAATATAAACAAGCTTCTAAATTCCTATAAACGTTGACGTCATAACGTCATTATTACGCGCGTAAGTATGGCATTAAAATAGACTAAACAACAAAATAATACAAGCATAAATATATAAATATATATAAATATCACAATCTGATCGACCAACCGACCGTACGACAGACCGACCGGGCGATAGCGGCAAAATAACACCCCCTCATTACCGAAAGGGGGGGGGGTGCATTAAAAGAAAACTAAGCATAATTCACCACAAGAAATAAATAGTTCATGAAAAAGTTATACAATCACATGTTAGTTTTAATATTACATCCATTTGGCCTGCGCGTTTCCAAATCTCTTATCCAGTTATCTTCGACAATTAATCTGTATATTTTATTTTCTCCGGTAGTCCTAGCCATGACCACAACACGAAGATCACCTTCATCATGGTTCGCAAAATGTTTCATAATTGGTTTTTTCTCTTTGGTACTTTATATCGCTTCTATGTTCTTCTATTCTTTCTTTTAACGATCTTTCTGTCTCTCCTACATAAACAGTTTGTTTACATTTATTGCAGATTAGCGCATAAATCAAATTCCTGCCTGTACACTTTGCGTCTTTTACTGTCTTGAAGGACTTCTTTCTCTTAAAATCAGAAATATCACCATTTTTAATTATCCTACACATTTTACATGTACATGATGTTTCATCTTGTTTTTATAGAATTTTCAGTTTTCCTATGCACAAGTGTATCACATAAATTTTTATCGCGTCGAAAAGCCAAAATTGGGGGATCGGGGAAAACATTGCGCATTCTCTCTGATTTATACAGTGTCGACTGATGTTTTTAAGAATATTCCTTATGTCCGGCAGTAGTTTAGAAAATGTACACACTAGTGGAACTCGTTCAGATTTGTCTGCTTTAACCTTCCGTTTAAGTAAATCGTCCCTATCTAATTTATCCACTCTACATAATTGCTTCTCAATCAGTCTACCGCTGTAGCTTCGTTTTCGTAATTGTAGTTTTAGTTCATGTCGGTGTATCGCGTAATCCCCTTCCTTTTCGCAAATTCTCTTTATCCTTAACCCGAGTCCGTATGCAATCCCTTTCTTCGTATGTGGTGGGTGGCACGAATCCGATCTAAGATATAAGTGTTTATCCGTAGGTTTAGTGAACAAATCCGTATATACATGTCCGTTCTCGATAAGTTCAAACTAACATGTGATTGTATAACTAATTCATGAACTATTTATTTCTTGTGGTGATTCTATGCTTAGTTTTCTTTTAATGCACCCCCCCCCCCTTTTCGGTAATGAGGGGGTGTTACTTTGCCGCTATCGCCCGGTCGGTCTGTCGTACGGTCGGTTGGTCGATCAGATTGTGATATTTATATATATTTATATATTTATGCTTGTATTATTTTGTTGTTTAGTCTATTTTAATGCCATACTTACGCGCGTAATAATGACGTTATGACGTCAACGTTTATAGGAATTTAGAAGCTTGTTTATATTAGACATGTAAAGATGGATGTTACATAGTTCTTTTGCGGCAAAGAGTGTTTGTGTTGTTTCTTTTAGTATAACTCTTTTGTTCATATTATTATCTAAACGCAAAATGTCACATTCCTTTCTTTTAAATGTCTCCTGTTCAACTGCATTCTTTGGTCAATGTGAACTGATAAATGATTCAATTCTACTTGCTTATTCTGCTGTTCACTTTTACATCGGTGGCTACCTTTTACTCGGTGGCTACCTTTTACAGCGGTAACTACCTTTTTCAAATTCCAGTTTAGGTACCACCGACTTGGATTGCGTGTACTTGACGTAGCAAACGATCCGTATCGACTCTTTGTTTGCATAGCCGATCGAATTCGAGTAATTCAACGATCCTCGGGCTCCTTATTTCACAGGAAGGTAATCTTTTCTAATGTTACATAGGCCGCCCTTCGTTTACTGAGTTTGACTTCCAGTAGGACAGACATCACCCAATGTCTAAACAGTATATAAGGCTATTAGAAAAAAATTATCATTAACAGAATACAAAGATCATATATGACCAGATTGTATGAACCAAATTACCAGCCACGTGCCCATAAAACATCATACTAGTAAAATTAACACATAAACTTTAGAAAAATTTTCTAATATACTGCAGATGTGATACCGAATTAGGACGGTTAATTAAAGTACCAAACGTCACGCAATTGGTATGGTTAAGCAGTTTGCAGGCGCCCACCGTCCCACTCACCACAAAAGCAGTATATTCAAAACACACATTTAAAATTCTATAAATAATCCTCCATATAGAAAGCAAGGATCAACAAGTTTCTGGAAGGTCATTAAAGTATAAACACGTATATTTATGAATACGAAGGGCAAACTATCAAAAATATTTAAAATGACACCAATATGGGAACGTATAAATTTCAAAAGAGATGACAGAAGACAAGGTACGAACATTAGAAGGACACACTACATGTGCTTTATAATTTCTCGGGATAGACCCTGGCTGAAGGCACGGAAGTAGTTAAAGGGAATTTATCACCTTCCTCCCTTTGTGTTACATGTATTTATGTAAACATAGGCCAGGTAATACGTCATAAATTGTCATGATAATAATCAATCGCTACTCCTGGTAGCTCCTTTCCATAGATTGCTATTTTTAAGACCGTTTAAAGACATGATGACACGATATATAACAAGGAAAAAAATTGACTTGTGTAGGCCAATAAACAAAATACCCATATAACTGAACCTAAACAAAATACAACGTGTCACTGTTACACATCAAAGCGACGGGTTATAATTTTACGTAAGGCAAATCCTCTTTTTCGCGAGTTTCTTGATGCAAACAGAAAGAAATGTTTTAATACGGAAAATATTAATCAAATGGCTCCATTTCAGTATGGTACGCGAAATACCGTACCTCGATGGACACTCATGATCCCCTGGGGCCAGTTATTCGAAACTTTAACCATTGGTTAAGCTAATCAGAGGTAAAATTTTAAGAGCCAACTAAGTTAATTTCTTTAGAAAAATCTAAATTCTACTACAAAGCTTGTTCCATATGCTACAAATCAGTACACATACTTTGACTTGACGTCTTTGCATGTCAAAGATAAAGTCAGACAAAATTTAGCCACTGGTTAGCTTAACCGGTGTTTAATGTTTCGATAATATATTGACTGAAATAAAAAGCGAAACCGGAAAAATGTAATACTTTTGTATATTTGGACATTAAATATTCTGTCTGCCTAGATATCTTCATTAAATAATAATTACGTATTTCTAGTTTACTTTTATACCAAATATGTATTTTTAGTTTACTCTTAAACCAAACACGTATTAAGTGACAAATGTACATACTTATTGTTGTTATATTTACATTTTCTTTTTATAAAATATCTCGAGAGGTGTTTCTGTGCTTTTGTAAGTACATCACATTTTTGCATGTCGGATTTTTGTATGAATTCCATACTTATAAAGTTATCTTTATAGTCTACATCTATGTAAAACCATGCAGAACAATCCGAGAATGCGGTTTAAATGAAGTGAAACAATGCTTCACAGTTTTTGCCAATTATCATCAAACCGCATTTCTGACCATGTAACAGGCATATCGATTGTGGTCTTCCCTAATTAAATACCCATTAAGTAACGGCATTATCATCAATACAGAGATCTTAAAATTTACAGATGTGTCTCTTAGTTCTTGTAACAAATGGCTTACTGTCTCATTTATCATTTATGTATCACACCAGCAAAGCTGCTTTCTATCGTCTGTACAGTATACCACATTATCTAAACTTGTTGCTCGCTTGGAGTATCGACTAGTCGTATTTCAATGCTGTTAACAAGATTTCCAGACTTTTTGTATTTTCATTTATAAGGCACTAGTTTTGCCTACGGTCATCTTGACTGGTTACATGCTGAATTTATTCTCTGTATTAAATAGAAATTGACGTATCAATGTGTCTGCTCTTCGGGAAATTTGTAACAATCAACGTATACGATATTATGTTCCGTGAATACATCTCAGTGTTACACTTTTGTTAGCACTTGATTTAGTTGCCCCCGAAGAGGATGTATTACTTTAAACACACAGACAGACACAAATATATATACATATATATATAAGCTCTACCTGCAATTTTCATGGTACACTTAAATCAATGACAAAAATATAAATCTGTAATTCGTGTGTGTGTATATATGTCTGTGTGTATGAATACTGATGCTTTATTATTCCTATGAAACGTCATCTTCAATTAAAGAAAGAAATAAACATGTAGCATGGGATGGACAAGACACGTTCGAAATATCACTACGGCTCAGAGTTATGTTGCTATGATAAACCCGTGGCATCGCTTTGAAAGTTATCAGTCGGCAAGGAATGTTTACTCCTCAATGGCATCTGATTCCATTTCTAATTAAATTCATCCAGGACTCTGTTATTGCTTATATACATGCATTTCCCCGTGTTATTATTATTATTATTATTATTATTATTATTATTATTATTATTATTATTATTATTATCAAAGATAATCCTTTTTGACTCTTCCTCAATTTATTATTATTATTGCTATTCATTCTTTATTAATCATTACTCGATGCTTCGTAAATAATACATAAGTTATAATTGCATGCATATTTCTTTCATGTTAGTAAAAATGTGGTTTGTTGAATACATGTGAAATAGAATAATGAGCTTCGTCGTGCGTTACCATTTGTCAGGCGGCGCTTGTGTACTATGAGTTAGAAACGATGTCAAGTAGTTATACAACAAAACTACCTTGATGTGATCCCAAATACAAACTCAAACAGATGTCCAGCAATTATGACCAATTAGTTTCTGTATTACCATATATTTATAGCAATAAACTAAATACATATACTTGGTAATTTTTCAATGTTTCAATGTTTTCAAATTGATCCGTACGCCGGTAAACAGTCTTACTGATAATTTATTGTCAATCGAATTTATTGGAAATCACATATATAGTGCAAATGAACTTAAAGTTCCCTCCGGTGGGTTTGATTTTAGTGTTATTGTACCCTTTTTCCTGATGTTATGTGGGTGTGACACTTTCTATATATACAGTGCTGAGTTGTATGTTTCGTCCGTATGTAAGGGCATTCACGGTGGGTGTGACTAGCCAAACAGGAGACGCTCACTCCTCCCGGGCGCCTGGTCTCACCTCTGAATTTCAAGGGTCCGTGAATGCCCACTGTGGTACATTGTTATTAGTGCCATAGTCAGGTGACACCAGTTATTTTTGTATTTACATGAACGTTACACGTATTCCCTTTGCAGTGTGGAGCTCATAAAAACGTTCCCCGCGGAAGGTTTGACTTTAGGGTTTATTATACCCTTTTTTCCTAATGTTGTGTGGCTGTGACACTTTCTACACCGTGTTTGTTCACATTCATATATATATATATACAGTGTATATGTATATATATACAGTGCTGAGTTATATGTTTCGTCTGTATGTAAGGGCATTCATGGCGGGTGTAATTAGCCAAACAGGAGACGCTCACTCCTCCCGGGCACCTGGTGTCACCTCTGAATTTCAGGGGTCCGTGAATGACCACTGGGGTACATTGTTGTTAGTGCCATAGTCTTGTGATATCAGTTACTTTCGTATTTTACAGTAACAGCTATGTATAACACAAGCAATCACCAACCCATGTTCATAAATATAGAACATAGGTGGGACCAGGTGCCATCCCCAGCCAGGTCACAACCGTCGTGATACTACAAGTGTATGTGAAATAGAAGTATTCGCAGTCACAAAAGTGGGAACCGACACTGCGTAATCACAAGCGACATATGCCATGATCAGTACAAATAATATAGTATTGGTAATGCAGACGGTCTAACTACTTTTAAGTACGAAAGTCAATATGTCAGACAACAATGTATCATACAAGCAAATAATGTCTTTATAACGACTGTCAATTTGCAGAATGTTGAGTTAAAGCGTGATATCTCATATCCTTGGGATAGTACCTTACCTCCCAGTAGTTTCCTCAATAAATAAAGCATACGGGATCATTTGAGAGACATAAACATCGTACACAGGTAATAAAAGAATGTTACTACTTGTATATTGAAAGTTAACAATGGATAAATCACAGGCACTGTGTTACATGAAGAGTGCCTTTTTTAAAACTACACTCTCCCACCTATATATCTAGTCTCGGTACAGTGACAAGATTGCCAAGATCTTGATAAAAAGGGATATTAAAGCCATAAAATGGAATAAAGATTTAATGTTAATATTGTTTTAGTCATACATGTACATTGAACTACTGTTCGGAATCTCTACCGTTATTCAAGCAAACTGTTATTTTGTAGATAAACCTGTTACAAATTGTCGGCAAGCAAACTGTTTGCGAGTTGTGCTGTTGGAATTAGTGTTTGTTGGCGATTTTAAACATGCTTAAATGAAAGTTTGAAAACAGATATCAATCGGGTAGTAATTGTTTTACATGCTGATGCTTTATTTTCTTGATTATCATCAAAACTAGTAGGAAATGCTGGTTATAGATGCATTCTAACTATGATTTCTTACCTGAGGAGAAATGGCAACGAGACGAGATAGGGGGATAGTTTTTAAAAAGACACTTCATGTAACACAGTGCCTGTGGGAAAATTAAAGTCACCACGTTTGTCATAAATTGCAGAAGTTTTTTTTTTTGCCATCTGAGTCAACAGAAGATCTTAATATGAAACATAAATAGAATGCTGTAGTGCCTTTAATTTCTAGGTCACTGGTATATATTTATATATGTATGCATCAACGTTCTTGTTATTTATACATAAAATATCATCGATATACCTGAATGTAAAATTATACGACAATGTCACTTGCTTCTTGTTCTGACATAACATGTATTCAGCTTCATCTGAGCTAAACTTACCAACAACACCATTGTCAAATCCTCAATGGCCATGCAGAGACAACGTGGCATCATAACACAGTTTCTATTTACTAAACCATTGATATGTATCTTAAATTTGGTTTTACATTATTTATGATAGTTTTAAAGAGGGTGCTTTATAGTGAAGTTGTTATTTCCGTGAAATACCATTCTTTTTGTCAACATGGAGGATGCACTGCTGATATGTGTTTGTATAGCACAAAATTCTCTTCTGAATTAAAACGATGAGGGATTAAATAAACCTAAAACAAATCAAGAAAATTGACGAAGGAAACGAATGATTTGGTGTTTATAAATTGAATAAATTGAATCAAATCGTGACCAAGTCCAATATCTTCGTAAAAAAGTTGTGCATGCTTATTTTCACACGATCAATCTTTCAAAGGAAAATGCGATAAGCTGGCCGAACACATAAATATACGCCAAGCATGTATTTAATACTACACACTCTTATTGGCTTGTCCACAGAGACATCAAAGATTAGGAGCACGTCGGCGATCAATCAATGGTATATAGAAGTAGTGAATGGAGTGACATCTTGTACAGACCTCACTTCACCGACGCATGAAAAGACTGTGGGAGGAAAGGAATCAGTGAGAGATCCAAATTACAGTAAAGTCAAGAAAGTACTAAAACTTAATTGACGTAGTCAAATGCGGTAAGTGACGATATGAATTCTCCAACAGAGATAAGAACTGAGATTTAAGTAAGGACCTACTGTTTGCAAGCAACGAAATACATTGATATAACAATTTTCGTAGTAGGACAACATTAGGTAGAGTGCGTTTTCATCGTGACAATTAGATGCGCTCCTTGTCCTTTATATAATTAAAACTACATAAAATCCTCATTACTGCGATATTGACGAAGACTTCGTTTTCACAACAAATCGTCAACATTAAATCCGAAACCACACATAAACAATTAATCAAACAAAAAGCGTCTTTTGACACACTTTGATGGATATGTTTATGTCATACATGAAAAGGATTTTGCTTTTAAAAGTGCAAATGAACATCATACTGTTGTTTTAATGCCCTTAAAGCAGATGTATTGCAATCAGAATAGATAGGCCACACTAATACACGCTATTGCCCACGTGTATTCTTTAGTTTATAATGTGTTGTAATGTTTGGCTAGCAACATCCACCGTGAATGATCTTACATATAGACGAAACATATATAATTCAGCACTGTATACATACTTGATTGTGAACAAGCACTGTGTAGAAAGTGTCACAGCCGCATAACATCAGGAAAAAGTGTATAATAACACTTAAGTCAAAGAAACAATACAACGCTTAATATGTCAGAGATGTCACAATTGTATTTAATATTTAAACATATAAGTGTCAAATGTGGCGAAATGTGATTTAAATCACTTCCGGTTAGTGAGCAAATAAGAAAACATGTAATACTGTGATATTAAAACACATATAGTTTTTACCTTCTACATATTGTAAAAAATCACTATAAGCAAGTGATGCTAGAATGGTCTATTTCGTTAGAAATTACATTCTTTGTTCTTATGTTATTATGTTTGGTGTAATTAAAACTTATAAAATCCCACACTTAAAGACAGCATTCAAATACAGATTTTCTTTGTCGTCCTTTCAAATGTATACATTACAGGAATAAAGAGACATAGTTACAAATATTATCAGATGAGATAATTGGGATCCATCCTCATTCTGCTGCATATGTCCCTGAATAAGCTGCATATTGATTTTGTTACACTAACCCTCTATTTATGAATTTGTTGAACTGTAAAGCACTCTTCAGAAAATGTCGTACAACATTATCCACTTAGTGATAGGGGTCGCATATGTCATATTTAATCCCTAATTCTGTATTTCTGGATTTACCTTTAGAAATGATATATCAATTCTACCAAAATATATTAAATCTGTTTCATGCTTGTATGTGATGTCTTGAGAAAAAATAATTTTCGTACTGCATTCAAAATATAAAGTTTTTCTGTGTTTGATATTTAATTGAATACTTACTAAATTATTGCAGCCCAATATTATAAATTAAATATAAATAATGTTTAAGATTACATCTTTTTGCGCTTAAGAAACACACAAAGATAAATCAAACATTTCTTATATTCTCCAGACTATAATAAATTGGAATTCTATTGAAAATAGGATAAAATTCAGTGACGATAGTAATATCCGAAGTCTTGTAAATGAAATGACGATTCCTTTTTCTTATTACCAAAGTAAAATATTCCAGCTTCATTCATCGCTAAAGGATCCTTTGATAAAAGCTTGAATAATAAATGTTTAAAAAATATTTTATTTACCTGATTTTAAAGGTTTCTTTGATCGATGTGTTACGAGAAAAAATGTCTTACTTCCATATCTAGTTCACCCAAATCATTTGTGTACCATGTATTTGATTTTTATACAATAAAGAAGCTATACGTTTTGTTAATATAATAGAATCAGTTCTTGTAATGTTATTTTCAAGTATCTGTGATAACAAATTTATATCAATAAGAATTAAAAACGTAATGATCTATCGTAGTCGTACGGGATGCCAGCTTTTCTATGTATGTGGCTGGATGTATGTTTTCAGATGCAGTAAGTAGGTAGATATACTACCTGTTAATTCGGCACCAATTGAATTGATACGTCAAAATAATGTAATCAGATGCCATTACTATTTATTCGACTAATTTGTGATATTACACGAATACAAGTGTTGTATTCACTTTTCACTCTATCTTTTTATGATGATGATGATTATCATTATTATTATTATTTCTTTGTTTTATTTATTCATTTATTTATTTAATATTATTAATTTATTCAATACTTTTATGATGATGATGATTATCTTATTATCATTATTATTATTATTATTATTATTATTATTATTATTATTATTATTATTATTATTGTTGTTGTTGTTGTTGTTGTTGTTTTTGTTGTTGTTATTATTATTATTATTATTATAATGAGTTTTTCTGCTTTCGTAGAAGTAGAAATTTGTTAGGCATGGAATTTTTCGTGCCTCTTCTCTTGCAATAAATTGTGGTTGATGTGATTTTATTTGTCCTTTCTTCGAGGGAAAACGGAAAAAGGAAGATCAATTGAGAGTTATCAGCACAGTAATGTATTAATAGTCTGGCGACAAGATACGGTTTCTCTTACATTATATGGCAAACAGTTGCCATGAAGTGCTGATAATACACTGCCAATTCCGAATGGCGCACTGATGGATTGGTACATTAAGGCCATTGATAAGATTTGAATAATGAGAAGTGGTATAGATTCATTCCGTAAAGTATTCTAACACAAACGAAAACATACCCATCCTGTGGTACTGTTGTAAAACAACCCCGATATTTCTTTACTTAATACCAAAATCTGTAGTACGTGGAATAGGCAGTGCACAACAATTCATTCTAAAACTTAGAGATATGATAAAGAGCAATTGAAAGGTGAGCATACCTTGACTTACAGTATGTTCGAAGCCAAAACAAATGTTGTTATCGGCCTTATATCTACGTCATCACAATCATCAAAATTACACACTTAAACACATTCAAGCTTACTTAAATAACACACACTTCCACCGAGAAACTTACATACAAATAAAATAAGTTATCTTATAAATTCATTGGAACAGCCAGTAGTATGTTACATGTACTTTATAGTCAATGTTTGCTCTTATTTTGGTACGGTATGAATTAATGCAGTGTGCCTCTTTTCCTGACTTAAAAAAAATTGAAACCAGTGTTTGCTCATCTGTTCAACATAAGCATCTACTTTTTTAACTCCCTGGTATACAAATTTCCAAATTATAGTAGAAGGTTCATTTGAACAAAATGTTTATGTTTATGTGATCAGGGTAAAATAGACTATTGGGCCCATTATTCGGTAAACTAAAAACATTTCTTCGATTGCCGGTCCTAGGCTGACGTCTTTATTGCAATGCAGTTACATATTGTAGTAACATGTCATGTATTTCCTTGTCGATTTTCTTTTTTATTCCCCATGGAGTATATTGTTATATAATGAAGCAAGATTTCTTTTCACATTCTGAATTTTGATATGATAGATGTATTTCATCCATATATACTTAAATACCGTTTTTCAAATATACTTTTACGATTAAAAAACTCCATTTCAATATATTTATATAATTGAATATGAAACTTTGTATTGGATAGATATTTAAATTACACTGCTGAATATTAATTTATACATTTTAGAACGAGAATAATATGAAATCACAGTATACTGATATATAAATACCTGATATAATTCATATTATGAAATAAATACATCGAACTGTATAATGTAAATGCATGTTTAATACAAGAATTTCTAAATTGCTCTTTTGTTACACATAATTAATTCAACGATAAAAGCTCAATTTTGAACTTTCTAACTAGAGTAAAGCCCTTCTCTGATTAGATTGATAATGACAGATGTGAAGTGGAAACATCAGCAACTAATTCTTTGCAATACGACCACTACAACTTTAATGATGAAGCCTAAACTTCAATGTCTACCTTCTACACCTAGTAATCATGCACTCTCTGTCATGCACAATTATCACAATTTCTCGTTTGAAATGTCTTATGGAGGTATAGCTGAGTACTGAGAAGTGTTAAACACTACCAAAGCTACAGATCATTAAGAAAACTCTGAACTTAACAAGTGATCATATCAGCGACTAATATAGCGTGTTGAAAGAAAAAAGAGGAGTTACTGGCTCAGTTATGTGGCAGAAGTCACCATGGAGCTATACGATACATGAATATCAATAATATACTAGCACATACAACACATTACAAAAATATTTGATTGTAGTGCAATTACGAAAGACAAAACAGAAGACATCTGACAAAGTTGTGTGACACAAATTACCAAGGACATGCACAAAAGACATCATCATCGTAGAATATACACGTAAAAACATTACAATAATATTCCATTGTATTGCGGTTACGGGTGTCCACCCTCCCAGTGACCGCAAAAGCAGCAAAATCGAAGGACACACATTTAAAACTTTATAAAGAATCCTCCATATAGAGAACAAGGATCAACAGGTTTCTGAAGAGGAAAGTCATAAACATTTTATTACAAACGAAACGTTTATAGAATAATATGTTGTTACCAAAGATATGTAAGACGACATCAACATAAGTAAACCGTGCTCTGCCCGTCTGTAAGCGAGCTCAGATCCTTGATCTATAGGAGTCCCGTCTAACAATCAGAGGGGACGAGGATCAGGATCGTGTCTCCTCTAAAAAGGTTTGGACAAGTCCCGTCATAGAGTCCCAAACGCCCTGTTAAATCAGCGTGCAACGCTCAAGTTAAAGTCCGCATTGGGTTGTGGAGGGACCCCATAAAAGACCTATGGTTTTAGCGATGATTTCGAGGTCATACTGTCCATGTCAAAAGCATTTAATAATTTTAGAACCCGCCGATATGAAATTATCGGAACCTTTAACCCTCCTTAGTTTGTACACTAGATCGCCGTAGAAATTGGGATAGGAAATTCTGCTGGATACATTTTGTTGAAAAGTCATATTCCGAATTTAAATAAAATGCTGAATAAGATCTGTAACATTTATCAACAAGTTTCTGATATCTATAACCTTGTTTATAAGTAATCTGAGAATTTTTGCGTGAAAATTCAAACGTTAGTGCCATTTCTTGCGAACCGAACCAATTGACTGATATATATACTATATGATGGAAGTCTGGATACAATACCATCTAGGAAATTTACATCTAGGAAATCAAAAGTCGTTACGTTTATCATATATTTTGGTATGAATAAATTGTTGTTAATACTTTTAATATTTAAGTCATATCAATAAGGTCGAAACGTTTGCAGGTTTGAATAGAATGCATAAAATTTTCTCATAACAGTATAAAAATAAATCTACTATAAGAGGAGCGCAGTTTGTGCCCATAAGAATCCCAATAATTTGTTGATAAGTCTTGCCATTAAATTGTACATACATGTAAATATTATCCATCAAAAATGTGATGGCATTACACAACTCGGTAGATATCCAATATCTATAATTATCACATTGTTTGTTAAAGAAAAATCCAGATGTAACTGAAGTACAGAGGTATGAATTAGACTCTCTGTTAAAAATACAAGTATGAGAGGCAACAGTTTTGTTTTGATTAAATCATGAGGTAGAGCGGTATATAGTGTCGAAAAATCAAAAGTAGAAACGTCATTGGCCTCAAAATCTTTCAAACGGAATTTTTCTATGACTTCGTTAGATTTTTTGATTGACCAAAAGGTACTGACGTTACTATTGCTAAAAGCAAAATTACAATACTTGATTACATGGTCATTAACTGCAGTAAGAGCACGCATGTTTAATTATTGTGTCAAGAAAATTGTGTTTTTAGTAGAAATTAATATATGTTAAATTTCCCATTGATATATAAATATTTGTTACCAAACATTTATATCAGAATTTTAATTATCAGACATTCAGATACATGCTACTGGGCACCTAGTTTGAATGAATCCTGGCTTTGATGTCTTTAAATCAGGTGCATTGATTTGGATACTATGGATGTATTCTTTTATCATTGATTTCATTTACGATTCCAATCATTCGGCCATCACTGAAGAGACATAACTTGTCGAAATGCGCATATGGTGCACAAAACTAAAAGGTATATATGTTTTATATTTATTGTAAGAAACTAAGAACTACACAACTTGTTGCAGTGTAGATTCATCAAACAAATTAGTTATCTACATTCATGAAAGAAAAAAGAGGAGTGAATACATGATTTGCAAGTATTATAGAACCTTTAAATTCTTAATCTTATTAACAAGCAAATAGACAATACTGCAAATAAAAATGTATTTTTTTTTTTTAATTTCCAAGTTTTATTGCAGTAAACAACTACGGTATGGACAGATATCAGATGTAAGCCCTTCATAGAAATTTGATACACATGATTTGAAATAAAACTGTAACTGCGAGTTTTAGGTTTTCTAACAATGTACCATACTATAGAATTCAACATTACTTTTCTATTGAATATACACGAATATTTAGTGCACAACATTACATATCAAGGGATGAATGAATATATATATCTAATTAAAGAATACTTCTATCAGCGGAATGGCAAAGCCTCCTTGGGCACCCATGGTAAACTGTAGAATAAGAACTTGTAAGACAGCACAAAATATATAAATAAAATATAGTATTTGGAAACTGCAAAGTTGCTGCCTTACATTTCATGTATTATCCACAGATATGCTGTATGTTTATACATATCTCTCTCTCTCTTTCTATGTATAACCAGAGACCTGATGATATCTGACATACAGGTCAGTGTTAATGTCAGTTTTTATCTCAAACCATAGATGTCAATCAGGCTCTACTAATACTACTTCTTTCATGCATTAAGTAAATAACTTTCACATTCTTTAACTTATCATAAACATTATATCTAACAGCATTCAGGCGTTGCCAGCAAACATATTACTGGGTCACGGAGTCAACAGATCGAGCAAAAGATCATGGAGATGAACAATCAATGTTTATATGTCAAATGTCAAGTATATAATGAATTATTTAAGCACACATAAAAAATTAGCATGTCATTTTCAATTTTGATGAGAACATTTCTTTCAAATGAAAATTATTTATAAATTAGTTGATACCTTTCAGTACGATTTCTTGTGTGTTAAATGAGCATTGTTGTGCCTTGAAACCGTAACCCACACCAACATTCCTTATTACATTGCGTCATCGTAGCAGATAAAGAATACCGTAAATTACAATCATACCTCAATTACTGTGCTGAAGCAATCACACATTGTATAAAAAGCCACAGAAAAGACGAAGGACGAACGACGTGGTACAATATTACATTGTCATGAATATGTTATCCTCGATAGATAAAGTTTAATAATGTGATCAAAGAGATATAGGGAGTGCTCAAGCGTTATGAAGCTGTCGATATCTTGGAAGAATACATCAGGTTTACATGAGTCTCTGCTTGAGTATTCTGAATGGCTTAAACTTTATTTAGTTTTCTTGTTACTTCTTCTAGATCCACCAAGGGCATTTGACTTCTGAGTAAACGGCATTTGCTTGTTAAATTTTTAAGAACATCAGATCATTTGCTACATCAATAATACTAAGGGATCTTTCAAGTGTCAACGAGACATCAGTGATAAATGATACGTCCATCGGGTCGCTTGTAGAATTTGAATCAATTATTCTACCGAAAATATATATTTCCAATTCAATATTCAATTTTTCAATATTTATTTTAAGAATTCTTTCCAGAACGTAAATCGAAAAAGTACATAAAATATCAAAAGATAGTTATTTGTTGTAATGGTATATGTCACATATATATGCTGCTCAAGCATAGACACATATGTATGTTAGGATACCTTCTATTTTTAAAATATCGGAGACTAGGATGTCTGTGAATTAAAGTGGTCCTAGAACATAATATCGACATAAGTTGAATATACTGTAAATTTAAGGATGCCCTACAAATCCTATTGTCTATCTGAAGCGGCATAAAATAATTGTACAAATAAAACCATGCTTCAGAAAACAGATCATCAAAAATGAATAGAATAGAATAAAAAACACACAAAAACGTGCATTGTTTTGAAATGTGCAAGTTACATGTGTTTAATGCCACTTCCATCTTTCATAAAGTCAAACGACAATGTCATGATGAAGTGTTAAGCGAAGAATATATTGTTTTTATACCATGTATATAACCTGTGGTGAACACATTTGTCTAAAGCAAAAAAGAAAATCTCATCATGTCACGACGTTAAAGATGATGTTGTGTATGATGTGCATATCTTCACAGTGAATCCGAATGCCACATAATCTCATAATAAGAAATTAACTGTTTCAATAACAGTGTAATACCTCAGAAACTTACCACAGCGTACATTGATTGAAACCCATAATGAGACCGTAATTCCCGAAGTAGTAAGCACCTATTATCTGTCATGCCACATCTCCAGTAAATGTTGCAATCGTCCAAGAGCAAAGACATTAAAAACGTATTCAACATTGATTCTAAAGGGTGTAAGTTTTAGTACAATATGTAGGGAGCATATATCAAAGACTTATCCACGTGACAAAAGTCACTACAAATAATTAGACATAAGAATACATGGCAAAAGTCCGCAATTTCTTAACCTGAATAATAAATATCATTAGAGTGTAGAACAGAAATCCGAAAATGTCTGCAAAATAAGATATCCAAAGTGCAAAATTTATCGTAGCCGGAATTAACTCCCACATGTGGAACAAATACATATTAATCTAATATTATCAATACCATTTTCTGCGCTCTTAGCTAGAGATCATTAGATATCGCTTAAGATTTGCAAAACACTTCATCATTACAGCTTGATAATATTAACTGCATTACTGACATGGATTTAAATGTGCAGCATCATGCTTTCATTTCATAATGTGTATTTATAATTTATTTATAGGGCCATTTCTGTGTATTATTACTTATAGATATTGTTGTACAAGTATACTTAATACTTAATCATAAATTGTATATGAAGTCTATGGAGAATTTCTTACCGTGGTAGGAAATAAAATGCATAGCATTTAACAAAACCAGCACGAATACAGGGTAATCCTAATTTAGACAAAATTGTATTCGGAATCCATGTAAATGTAAAGATGATGGATAAATCCAAAGCACAAGTCCAAAAATCATAAAACCAGAGGACATACAAAATCAGTGAAAATGAAAAACAAATGGAAAATAACAAAATATGTCTATTTGAAGAGCATATGTGAACTCCTGTGATGGAGTGAGATCAGGTGCCCGGGGAGAGTGACCATCTCCTGCTTGCTAGCAACACCCGTCACATATACCCAGTAGAAAGAGTCAGATCGTGTAAATTCTATATGTATTTATATATGGAGAAGTCGAAGTAGGTAACCTTCTAGTATAGAAGGTGTCAAATCTGTGTTAAATGATCGGAATCGGTCTCAGTCCAGAATATCATTTAAAAGTCTGGATAACGAGATATCATATGGAGTAATAAGAGTCTCGTAACGACCATAGAATTTCCTCAGTGACGTTGCTAGTCTAGCACATATATAACCCTGGTTGAGCAGCTTAACTGAAAGTCGCCTAGCCCTCAGAACAAAGTCACTATAATTTGAACATGCTCTGGAATAACGTATTAACTGAGATATGAATACGCCGTATGCGGGCGATGATAGAATGTTGCTACTTATGAAAGGAAAGTTTGTGATAGCGAAATTGAAATCGTCACGTTTGTCATAGAGTGAGGTGTCCAATTGACCATTAATGTCGAAAGACAACATAATATCTAAATACGAAGTAGAATTACTACTTTCTGTGGTTTCTTAGACCTCAAGTTCACTTGGATAGGTGATGCTAAGGTAATCCGCGAATGAAGGATTATTAATTGAAAGCAAGTCATCTATATATCTGATACTGAGATAATACTGAGCTTAAATGGTTGTTGCAGGACATTTGCGACGGGTGTAGAATGCAACCAGGGGACGCTTACTCCTCCCGAGCACCTGGTCTCACCTCAGTTTTATTGGGGATCGCATTTGTCTGAATATGACACTATACAAGATATTGTCGTTTTATTCCATGGAGTATGAGATATGGTTTACCCTTCGGTACTACTTTGTTTTTACTTGTTAGTATTGACTGCGGTATTCACATCAACACGTTTAAGGATAGTAGTTCAATGTTTCTATGTCGATTTCGATTTTCAGCAATAAAAAAATAGGAGAGAGGGATGTGATCAATCTTTTAAACATACTGAGTCGAATCCACATCGTCTGCACCGCAAGTCATGTGCATAACCACCACACGATGTCTACCAATCCTGAAAAGCGAAAAATAAGTGTTTAACAAGTACAGCAATAAGATACAGAGTACTGTTCCGTCGTGATATCGATACATAACACAAAACAGTGAGTAAAGGATTTCACAGACCGCCAGAGGTGACATCAGGTGCCCTGCTGACCGGTCACACTCGGAAATATTTTAATTTTAATGTATTTAAAATGAATACAGTGGTATACTGAGGTAAGATATAAATCAACCCAAGATACAGATGGGTGCAGTCCTTACATAACATACACGTTAACGCGAAAAATGGTCACAAGGACTGCTTTAGCACACGATCCAGGAAGGCTTGACCGGACGGGCGTGCGCTCCTCGCGTTAACGCAATTTATTCCTGCGTCCGGTAAGTCCAGTCGCATGTTCACGTGCCTACATTTGTATTTTTTTTTTCATTCAGTTGTACGGGTGCAGGAAATAAAATTGATCTAATAAAATCACAGAGAATGTCACCATATATTCGTGTATTTAAGGTAATGTTAAAAATGACCCCGCATTAAGGGTTTCATATGTAATATAACAAAGAAAAATGACCGCGTAGACATGCAGTAAGGTATTTATGACAAACTTCGTCACTTTATACTACATATATAAAGAAACTATCATTATCACTTTTTAAATTTTATTTGATTTAATTTTTTTTATTATCATTATTTTTATAATTTTATTATTATTATTATCATTTTTGTTGTTGTTCTTGTTATTGTTGTTGTTGATGTTGTTGTTGTTGTTGTAAAATAAGAATTAAATTTATCATGTTCAATTTTCGGCCATTGCGTTCAATAGTTTTATTTTAGAATTCAACTCTTAACAATTAAGCGTTTTATATAATTCTAAATATTAAATTTACTCATTTATATGTTCTTATACTTAAATAGACAATATGCATTGTGTATGTAGTGATTCTTTTGCAAACCTCTTTCTACTTCAGGTTTGCCTCGTCCCTTAATTTTTACACAAGAAACACAAAACATATTGAAATTGTGATTATTCGTCAATGTTGTTTAGACACTATGTTCTTTACGGTAATTTAGAAGTATGTTACTCGACTGTATTAAAGAAATTATCCCTGTCATTGTAGACTTCTGAAATCTAACAAGTTCGGAAATAAAACAATCCTTGAATTCAGTGCTAGAAATGGGAAATTTGCGATAGAACAATCAAATCATCACTTGATTATTTTAATGGTATTAAGGTATGATTGATGAGCTAGCAGTGGCGTTCCAAATAACCCCATTTAATGTAACATTTAGATGTATTGATGATGCATGGACTATAAATGATAAATGCAGCTCCTGGTTATGCTACACATATCTTGACTAAATAAAGACGCACACCCTAAAATTATTACTTTTTTATTACTACTTCACTTGATGATATACCTCACAATTTATAGTTTTCCGTTATAAACTTTCCATATACCGCCTGCGTATGTTGAATATATCTTTCGACTTATTCGATATGCTAAAGCGTCTTAAGTCTACGATTCCCGGGGATTTTCCATAGCATCTGATACCACCTCTGGTGCCTCCATAGCCAATATTTCATTTTTGTCTAGTACATGTTCCTAATTGACTACCGCCCGGTATTTTAGCAATTTACGTTTGAATCTAGACGACCTGGCAAATATGTAACATTATTATGTCTATATGACATTATATTAAGATTATAAACCAAATATGTGCATTACCCGACAAAGCCAGACCCACTTATCACTCCCAAGATGTATTTTCCAATTGTATACATTTGGCGTGGATATTTCATTTTATTGTATCTCAATATAGCATATGTTAAAATTAAACAAAAAGACTTATAAAGATACGTGTTTATCGAAAACATTCTTTTGTCATTCACTATACCTTTACTTTCATTATGTCAAAAAATTATACATAAAGCATATATACCGGTGTAAAGTAAGTGGATCATATGTGTATATTGAGTTTTTCTGGACCTATATAAACGATAACGTCAATAGAGAGGTTCATAAGATGTATCCTTAAAAATTCCAAAGAGTTGTTAGAAAATCTAAAATCAAAATGTTTTACTAAAATTCACTCTATCAAGTCTTTTGACTTTTCGACTCTTTACACAACGATCCCTCATCATAAATTAAAAGACAGATTAGCGGAAATTATTCAAAATGCATTTACTAGTAAAAACGGAAGCCACAAATTCAAATATATAGTAATAGGCCACGATAAAACTTACTTTGTTAGGGAAAATGCTGATTCCAAAAATAAATACACTGAAACAGCTGTCATCCAGATGTTGAATTTTCTTATCGATAACATTTTTGTGGTGTTTGGAGGTAAGGTTTTTCAACAAATTGTCGGCATTCCAATGGGCACTAACTGTGCTCCGCTTCTGGCTGACATATTCCTTTACTCACACGAAGCTGAATTCATTCAGTCTTTGCTTTCGCAAGGAAAAATCCAATTGGCTCTTGGCTTCAATTTTACTTACAGATATATAGATGACTTGCTTTCAATTAATAATCCTTCATTCGCGGATTACCTTAGCATCATCTATCCAAGTGAACTTTAGGTCAAAGAAACCACAGAAAGTAGTAATTCTACTTCGTATTTAGATATTATGTTGTCTTTCGACATTAATGGTCAATTGAACACCTCACTCTATGACAAACGTGACGATTTCAATTTCGCTATCACAAACTTTCCTTTCATAAGTAGCAACATTCCATCATCGCCCGCATACGGCGTATTCATATCTCAGTTAATACGTTATTTCAGAGCATGTTCAAATTACAGTGACTTTGTTCTGAGGGCTAAGCGACTTTCAGTTAAGCTGCTCAACCAGGGTTATATATGTGCTAGACTAGCAACGTCACTTAGGAAATTCTATGGTCGTTACGAGACTCTTATTACTCCATATGATATCTCGTTATCCAGACTTTTAAATGATATTCTGGACTGAGACCGATTCCGATCATTTAACACAGATTTGACACCTTCTATACTAGAAGGTTACCTACTTCGACTTCTCCATATATAAATACATATGGAATTTACACGATCTGACTCTTTCTACTGGGTATATGTGACGGGTGTTGCTAGCAAGCAGGAGATGTTCACTCTCCCCGGGCACCTGATTTCACTCCATCACAGGGGTTCACATATGCTCTTCAAGTAGACATATTTTATTGTTTTCCATTTGTTTTTCATTTTCACTGATTTTGTATGTTCTCTGGTTTTATGATTTTTGGACTAGTGCTTTGGATTTATCCATCATCTTTACATGTAAAGTGCATTTAAAACCATGAAAATACTTGCAAAACCGACAATTCAAACAGTGTTGCACACTCTAGGCAAGTCAAGAACGTAATGGAAAATAAGACACAAAATTGAAAAGAATTAATAATGAAATTCCATTGGGAAATGTAACCACATAAATTTCGATGGCCGGTTTTAAAAAGATCTTATTCAGGACATAAGTCAATAGAAATAGTTTGTCCCTAGGTTATTATCAAAGAAAAGGAACAAATCAAATAAAAAAAAGCTCATTAGCAGACCATTATAGCGAAAATTGATTGTAAGATAGGTATTAATTTCAGGGGTCCGTGAATGTCCACTGTGGTACATTGTTGTTAGTGCCATAGTCATGTGACACCAGTTACTTTCGTATTTTGCATTAAAATGTTGATTCACGTTAAAATCTTGGCCCTTCATTTACAGTTTATTCCACATAATCTTTGATGGCGATATGAAAAGGATGCAAACCTTGTATAATAAAACAACAGCGAAAAAAGAGAGATTGATTGTGCCTTGTTTGAAACAAGTTGTTTGAATCGTTATCAATATAGTTAATATTCTACCCAAAAACCCAGTGTGATTTCCTCTTCCTCTTGACGTTTTTTCTTTAACATTTTTTTCATTCTAAGCAGGGTTTTCTCTTCCATTTCCTGAAAAACGACTTTTTGCAAACTTCATATTTGTTGCTCAATTTCAAAGTAAGATCTTTTTTCAGGGTTTTACAGAAAATTACATAATACTTTGTATTTTAAAATTTTCTATCTCTGCTATATTCCACACTTTCAGCTCTGAAAAATGAAAGTCGCAGCGTTTTTGTACCTCCTATAAAGATGTTATTTAGGATTTTTTTCTTTATTCGGAACATCTCTGTTGAAACAAATCCTACTACAAAATCTAAGAAATTTTATTAGTCATGATATCGACTTAGGACGGTCAATTAGAGAAACAAACGTCACTGAGTTGGAGTGGTTATCTAGTACGGGCACCCACTGTCCCACTCATCGCAAAAACAGTACAATCAATTGCAAAAGACACATATTTTAGCATTGTTAACAACCCCCTCCCCATATAGAAAACAAGGATGGACAGGTTTCTCAAGACCTGAGACCATACAAATATTAACACGAAACGTTAAATGGAATAACATGCTTGTATCAAAATATTTTAAGCGACATCAACCTAAGTAAACCGTGGTCTGCCCGTCTGTAAGCGATCTTAGAACGAAGGCTACAAGTCAGAGGGAACGACACCCGGGACCTTGTCTACTCTTGAAAGGATTTGACAAAGAGACATTGACATTATAGAGTCCCAGAGCCCTGTTAGTCGGCGTGCAACCCCCAAGTAAAAAGCTGTAGATTATCATCACGAAAGGGAATATTTGTGCACATTCTGTTTGTACTTCTATAAACCCCACGATCCGTTATGTATTTGAACCCTCGAATATGTCGTGCAAAGAATATTCTATGAATAAAACTGGCAATATAATTGTATTAAGAAAATTATTTTTATATTTTCATACTTTATACAAATTACTTTTGATGCGCAACGTTGATCATTAAATTATTACATATCCGCACTGCTCATTTTTGCAGTAGTTTTGTTACTCGTAATACAGACACTTTGTCATGGCCGCATATTCATGATGCCACAAGAAAACATTAAAGTATTTCGGTTGTGTTTATCAATATTACATATATTCTTTATGAAAATTATTATTATCATTATTATTATTATTATTATTATTATTATTATTATTGCTGTTCATAACAATTGTTAGATTAGGCATTCTTGTTCGAAAAGAATGTATGTTTCGAAATGCAAAAAAAATGATACTGCTATCTGTGTTTTGAAAATTATTTAAAGATTTTCTTGAAAAGAAAGATATAAAGCACATGTATGCTTGTATTTATTTATTGCACATCATGAGAACTTCGAAAACTAATTACCCTGGGTAATACTCTAGGCTGAAACTGTAGGAATCAACAATATTTGAAGAGAAGTAAAGCAAAAAAAGCCCGAAGAAGAAAAGAAAGGGTAAACAATATCTCATAGTCGATAGAATAAAAGTACAATGTCGTGTATAGTGTCATATTCAGACAAATGCGAACCCCAATAAAAATACATTTATTATCATATGTCATAAACACATTTTCGTCCATGTATACTCTAGTTGAATGCATTTTATTTCGATAGAGTTAGGTAAAAGAAAAGAAACACTCGGCTGCATGCCCATAAAAGCCAGAACAAGAATAGGAAAGGAAACAAAATATTAAAATAAAATATACGAGGCCTGATTAATATGGTGTGAGCCTTTGTATTAAAGGAAGTTTGCAAGGATTTCCTTTTTTCATCCATACTATTCCCTGACTTTTTAAAGCCGTTTCCCTGAATACTGGTGTCATGTGGTCAGTTTATATCAATGAGGTAGCACTCTAAACTAAACAAGGCAAGTGACTTCTGCAAAATGGACAAAATCGGTGAAAGAACAGTGATCCAATATTTGCATAAGAAAGGTTTAACACCTAAGAAAATTCATACTTTTATGGTAGCAACACTAGGGAAAGGTGCCCCTTCATATTCTACAAGAAAATATGGGTGGAAGAATTAAAGCGCAGCAGGAAGAGCCTTGAGTATGGCACCGTCCTGGAAGACCTGTCACTGTTGCAACCTCAGAAATGGTCAATAAAGTTCATGACATTGTTATGACTGACCAGTACAATTCAAAGATATTGATCCGATATCCACAACTCGAAGACGAAGGAACACAACAATACGTATGTATATTAAATATTAGCAATCACGAACCTTGGTCAAAACAGAGGTGGGATCAGATGCTATGGAGGAGTAAGCACACCCGTCATGATCCCATAAGTATAAGCGAGAAAGTATTATTCGCTGTCACAGAATTAGGAAACGGCACACCCGTAGTCAAAATAGATATATGTCATAAGCAGTAAGAATACTGCTGTATAGTATAGGTAATACAGATGGTTTAGTTACTGAGAAATAAGGAAGTCAACATGTCAGACAACGATACATCATATAAGCAAACAAGGTCTTTATAACGACCGTAAAATTTGCGGAATGTTGACATAGGTCGTGATATCTCGTATTCTTGTTTGAGTAACTTTTCTCTTAGAAATTGAATTCGATAAATGAAAGAGCAATACTCAGATGACGCTCGCGCATATCGAATCAATTGGGATACATAAACACCGTATGCAGGTGATAAAGGAATGTTGCTACTAGTATATGGAAAGTTAACAATATGAAGCACATGAGTTGGATATTGTAGTGTCCTTAATGTAAAGTTCCTTTGTATAAATTGTATGTACGTATGTATCAAAGTTCTTGTTATTTATAGATAGTACATCATCAATATATCTGAATGTAAAATTAAAGGACAAGCGAGTTGCAGAAAGATGTATAGCCAGTACAGTTGGCATTTCCCAAGAAAGAGCACATTCAATTCTGACAGAGGAAATTGTGATGAGAAATCTTTCAGCCCGTTGGGTACCAAGACTTCTAACAATTAATCAGAAGCACATCAGACGCACTTTGTCCCGTGCTAATCTGAACCTTTTAGAGGAAGATCTGTCTCACTTTCTTCAAAGATGTTTTCCTATGTGGGTCCACCATTTCACCCCAAAGGCCAAACAACAATCTAAACAATGGAAGCACCCTGGTTCACCCCGCCAACGAAAGCAAAGACTGAGGGTATGGCCTCGGTTTCTAGGATGTTGATGGTATTCTGACAGTACATTATCTCCAAAGGAACAAGACAATCAAGGGAAAATATTAAACTCTAGCGCTAGGAAAACTCAGAAAAGGTGTGTTCTTCCACAAGGACAATGCCCCTGTTAACAATTCTGTCATTGCCATGAATGCCATTAACGATTGTGTTTTTAAATTGATTGAGCATCTGCCTTTGTTGCTCCATCATTTTCATCTATTTCTGAAACTGAAAACGTTTCTGGTACCCAATTTCAGTCAGATGATGACGTCATACCTTCAATGGAGGACTTTCGAACGGTCAAAATGGACTTTTTTAAAAAGTGACATTGAGGCCCGTAAAAATCACTGGCAAAACTGTATAGATACTGAAGGGGATTGTGTTGAAAAATAATGCAATATGTCCACCAAATTTCAAACCTTTGCCTATGAGGCTCACAACTTATCAGTCAGCCCTCGAGCGAAGACATCACATGATATTAGATAATGATAATGATTCTGCTAAAGTACAAAATCCCATATCAAAAATCTTTTTTATAACATTTATATATTTTACACGAAACTCTTGACACTTTTAGTACTAAAGTTATTTTGAAACTATCTAAGCATCTTTGGTATTTTGATCAATGTATCCCATGTTAAATACAATTGAGCGAACACTTTTCATTCCATGAATGTCTATTTATAAATCTTTGACCAGATCATACACCACTTAAATATTTTCATTCCGTTCACTTCCAAGCCTCAATCAATGAAATAATTTGTATTTAAGATGTTCAACACAGATTTCGTATATTCATCAACCTTTAGTGTTATTTTCATCACACTTATCCAGTATTAAAACGAAGACCGGGAGAAAGGTAAACACTACACTTAGGTTAAATTGCACGTATTTAAGGCAGATTTGAAGCAGTTGGGCAGAAAAGAATGATGTCGATAATGATAGCTGAAGAGACTACTCTAACGAAGTGTACATGTCTATGACTCTATGCACTCTGTAATCATGCTCACTACATCCTGGCAACATCATCACAATCAAGCATTAAAGATAGAGGACGATGGAGACAATCAGTCCAAAGCTATAGGTTGACATTGTTGAAATGGCAATCAAGACGCCACTATGCCACTTGAGGCATAAAGACAAAACGAAGAAATGTTATTCCCTTTATTGTCCGTGTAAGTATTTCCTTCATGTGTTTCTTCCCACTTAAAAGATAGTCACTCTTTTAACACCAAGACCTTGTATTCTACATCAGATATAATGATTTCATTAACGAGACTTTCTTGTATGTCATTATTGGAACTATAGAACAAATTTAAATACAAAAGTGAATGAAACTTGTGTTGCTCTTTGTAACGTTTTTTATAAAAATCTAAAGAAATACGATGACATAAATTTAACTTAATCTTAGTTATATAAATCTGGTTTGATTTAATCAAACTGGTTAAAAGCAAAATATCATTAAGAATAATGATAGCATGTTATCTCACTCCCAACGCTTGTCAAGCTTCGGACTCATCAGAGCCTCTTACCATATACGAACCGATTTATTTATAGACTCTTCACATTTCCTTTTATCGAAATATGCAGCATTGTATGTAGGAAGCTACATCAGAGGTTAATGCGTCTTTCACAACATTGCCAAATCCCTACGGTCACCTAGTCATAAAATAATAGATACAATCATGTCTAAAATCGTTGCTCTGCAAGTGTATAATATGAAAGTAAATATGAATTACTTAACTAATTACATCTTCTTCCCCTTCTTGCTGAGACGTTTTCAATAAGAGATATACTTTTATACAGAAGTTGATTAGTTACAAATATTAAAACCGCTTTAAGTAAAAGAAGGAAGAATACAATAGCAAATGCAGCAAAGATCAATATCGAAGAAGTATCAAACCGTTAATCATTCTCAAAGTCCAAGGAAAGATACAAAATCGTGTAAGTTTCAAAAAGGAACTGCTGTGAACCCCGAAATACTGAAAAAATTCCGAGGTGAGACCATGTGCCCGGGGAGAGTAAGCGTCTCATGTCTGCATGCATCACCCGTCACAGCAGTTCTCAAGAAACATGTCAAAATCAAGATTTTTGGTTTCCTAATTGTACATACGAAAGTACAAAACTGGTATACAAAGTCATATTTGGTGTTCACTGAACAGGTTATTTAGTTGCATTCCAGAAAGAGGCACATCATAATTTAGTACAAGATCCCCATAGATGTAAGATGTAAGATTCAATAAGGTTATGGACTATCATAAATCCCTATACAGATCAGAATTTAAATTACAATTATATAAACGTATGACAATCTAAACTCAATAAATAGCATTCTAAGACAGAACAATAACCAACAACCAAATCAAATCGAAAGGCTACAAAATATAAGAATTAATAACGTAGAATGAGATTTAATTATAAGAATTATAGGGTAATATCAACAAGAATCAAACATGTTCCGCTCATCTGGAAGCGAACTTAGGTCCTGATATGTGGAGGTCAATTACTGCATCTTGCTCAACCCTATATAAGCTTTTTACAGTCACATGTACATTTCGTGTGACGTCATAAGCATATTTTTTTTTTCAAAAGCAGAAACTAACAATACACATAATTCCTGAAAGTATAGACAAAAAAATAAATATTCAACGAAGGATAAAGTGGAAACTTCAAATATTTCTAACTTTTTAAAATTCACAGTCAACGATTGTTTATTTTGATCTGTTACTTTATCAATGAAAATCAAATAGCTAAATCAACATCTATGTTTACAGTTTTCATTTAAAAATGTGAAAATCGATCGAATTTATTACCGAAAACGTGCTGAGTGTATTATGTTAGACAATTACTATCCAATATGCCCTTCGACTCATATATCTATACAAGATGGATATAACATCATAGTCTTTATTGACAACTGGACAGAGCGACCGTTTAATGAAATACTATACAGGAAATGCTCTGTGCACACATAATTATACGCTAGCGTGTTTCTGCTTTCAACTACACTCCCAATACCACTTTCGTTTATTGGTCTTAATAAATAACAATAACATTAGGTTTTCAGACCGTCTGATCTGGATTGACGTTAAATCTCAAATGTAAAACAGTGTTGTGCAGTGCTGTTTTGTGTGATCTGTACATTCCTAGTATGTGGCAAATAGATGGTGATCAGGTCATACTACATACTATTTATCCATCTCTATTTTCACAAAGTTTTAAATATCATGGCAAATATTTATAACTGTATTGTGTTTTTAAGCTATTCTTTCATTTTTCTATTTTGTCTGACTGTGGACAAATGTACATTATAAAGAGAAAACATAAAAATTTTTCACCTTGTAATTTTACCTTATTGACAAATTTGTTGAATTTGCCATGAGAAATACTTCGCAGATGATTATTAAACTCAGACGTTGAGAGAACTTAGCACTTTCAATATATTTACATACATCATGTGGGCAGTGTCTGGACATTTTAATTTCTGTCGGCTAATTTCAAGCATTCACAGCGCGTGGTACCAGGAACACGCAGGGGACGCTTACTCCTCCCAGACACTATGTATAACTCTGGCTTCCAGAGATCCATCTGTACGTATGGCTTTGGATGATAAGACTTGGAATGTTGGCCCTCTCTACTAAGGATAACAGAACATATCCTTAAATTTCTCGTCCTAGGTCGGTATCGTGCTCACAGTTTATTTGAATACTTCTGCGACTTACTTCATTTAAATTTTTCAATCCGGAGGAACATTGTTTGATTTATTATTTTCGTGTTTTATTTTACTTTATTTATTTTACTTCATTTATTTATTTATTATTATTATTTTTTTTTTTTTTTTTTTTTTTTTTGTTCATACAATGGATTCTATTGCTTGTCTCAATCAGATCCTTCCTAACTTTATTTGTGTCAATAGGTCACTTAGAGTAATGTATAGAAAGAGGCGATCAATTCGGTCACATGTTATATCATTAAGCTGGTATCGTAATCAGTATGCGTGTGAGCTTAACAGTGTAATACCTGTCATTCCTTAGGAGGAAGTACATTAATGCAATTACACAATGTGCATCATGATTTTATTAAACGGAACAAAAATATACTAGATAGTCCACCCTAAATGAAATTTGTAACACATTAATTTCTTCAAATTTCGTTCGATAAAACAAACATATATTATGCAGCCAGGAGGACCCGACTGCCTTATACATATAAGTTTATAGTGGAGATTTGATAGAAGTTTAGGTGCATAAAGGTAGGAACCAGAGAAATAACTAAGTATTAAGGAGGTCAAAAATGCTTATCATTGAATAAATACTTTTTTGAATGGTTTCTGCTTAATCACACTTAAGTGTAATAACTTAAAAAAGTCTTTGTACAGTGACGAAAGCCCTTTTTTCTTTACAATTTCATGCAGAATTGGCGAGTGTCATGATGTCACAAAACGACTATGACTGCGCATGACGTTTTGAAATTATCAGATGCAATTTTTCTGCTGATGAGGGATAAAGTGATAAATTGATTGATTAATTTTTGTTTAACGTTACACCACGAATATTTCACGTATATGGTGACGGCACCTGCCTGATGTACAAATTGTATAAAAATATAGCAAATTATACTAGGAAGGACTTATAATTTTTATATTTGTAAACGATAAGGAAGACTTTTATATAGATAATAGTTAAGATGTTGTCCCGAGAATTTAACCTTTATAAATACATGTCTTTCAAGATGATTTTTCCCTCCATAACATATTTTCTTTTTACTGAATTAGCTAGTGTAACAGCTAAAGAGGCATTATATTACGTCATTAGCAGATGAAAATCGTGACTTCAGATACTTACTTTACAGACAAGCTATTTAAACCTTGATGTCATTTACGTTTTATGTGTCTACCATGTATCTGAATCAGAATCAACGGTCAATAAATCCAGGTTGCAGTTTTGGTTTTAGATTGATCGGAATTTGGTAAAATTACATTGTACATGTAGGTTATAGTCCATCTATGAATAGCTGTTCATATAAAACATCGAAACGCATATATTTGTTTAAATGCAGTGCACTTATATGCGCATTAATGTCTCTTCGATGATGCTCAAGACCGAACTTGTAAAATTTCAAGAGTAAATATCTTAAGAATACCTGATCTCACTCCATCATAGGGGTTCATATATGCTCTTCAAGTAGACATGTTTTGTTATTTTCTACTTTGTTTTCATTTTTACTGATTTTGTATATCCTCTGATTTCATGATTTTCGGACTTGTGGTTTGGATTTATCCATCATATTTACATTGGTTTTTTTTTTATTCAATAGATATGAAATTTCTTTGTTTTCTCTCAAAAATAAATCTCTTGGTCATGTCTTAAATTCTCTTTGAATTGAAATTCACTTTTTGTCATTGAACACTATTCAGTTACTAGTAAAGCAATAACCATCGTCATGGATTTCCCTTTATTGTGATGTAACAAATTAAATATCGTAATGGAACACCATTCATTCGTATGTAATAAATCAAATATCGTCTTGGAACACCATTCAAGTACATGTTACAAAACTGTTGTCATCCTGGAAAGCCGTACATTAACAAGTAACATTAAATGCCGCCGTGGAACACCAGTCATTACCATGTTACCATTAAATATCGCCTTGGCGCACCATTCATAACTGTTTAACAAATTGAATATTCAAACTTATGACCATCATTAATATATGACAATAGAATCGATTTGAGTTCCAGATCCAAAAAAAAGGACTTTAGCTCGCTTTCAGAACAACAAGTACGGTACGCTAAAATTTTATATTCCACTGTGGTAAATTGTTGTTAGTGCTACAGAAATGTGACATAAGTTACTTTTGTATTTTACTTTAAATAGCTTTTATTTTCTTGAGTGCACGTTTATGACTTCCTAAAGTGGATAGCCTGTTGGTTTTTATCTATCTATATGGAGTATAATTTATATATTTTTAATGTATTCTACCTGTGTGGTGAGATGGAAGATGGACCCGTAAACCGGTTAACCATACATGTACCAATAGAGTAAATAGAGTTATTTCAATTGTCATTCCTAAGTCGTGAATCAGCTGTATTGGAAACGAAGTTTTGCTATGTCTTTCTATGTTTACCACAATGACTTTGTCATCCGGCGGAGTCAAATGTCTTTATGCTTTCTTTTTTATCTATCGCAATTGAAACTGATTTTCTTTTCTATCTGGAACTCAAAGTGGTGATATACTATTTTTCTCGCTTCTGTTTTGTAAAGTATGTTTACGTCATTCTTTTACTTACTTAAAGGCGAATTATTAAATTTCTAAACATTTAGTATAATAATGATGGCACAAATATAATTTATCAAATATCCATGTAAAATAGGCAACAGTCGTAAAAGAATAGGGAATACAAATATGTTTATGAATTTGATTAAAGAAGATTGTAGAGCGTTTGACGATCACACTACGTTACGTAGTGTCTCATTTTTTTTTTTTCAAGCACTGAATAAGTATAGTTTTAAAATGATCAGTGTTCTGTATTGGGAAACATCGAAATGCTTTTTAATTCTCTGTGTAAAATACCTGGCTGTCTAACTGACTATCTTGACGAAAGTTTTAAACGTGTATGTACGAGGTATGATCAAAAGTTCTTGGTCCCATGAACTACTCAGAATTAAAAGATATATTTTTTTACCATAATCACCTTTCATTTCCTGTGTTACTCCATTTCTGTTCCAATTTCTGATTTCCTTCAAAACAGAATGCTTTATCCCATCTAGTCGATACCGTAGATATACTTAGGACGCATATTAAATTTAATTGATTAATTGAACAGCCACATAACTTATACACACTTTCTCGCTCTATCTCGAAAATTTCGCATTATGTCAAACATGAACAGCGTATGCGTCTATGGTAGCCTCCCTTGTCGTTTACAATGCTTTCAGCAGCCCAAATTTAAGAATTTTTCATGAAATCTTTATAAATTTCCTTCGAAGTTATCTCCTGTTTACACAGATACTTAATCACTGCTCTTTATTTTTTTTCTCCATTTTCACGGTTTAACTAATCATTCCATATTAAACAGCGAATTCCTGTACAATCTGAAGCTTTAAAATACTACTCTGTCTCACAAAAACTTTTGATATGATTGAAAAATCGTTGGGGGTTTATACTAATTTATTGTAGCAAAGTATATCGGGCCGATAAATGTTTTATCATTCCTCGTCACTAAGATATATCGATTGTGCAAAACGTTTTAGTGATATTTCACCATTGTTTTTCGATGACGGATGCACTTCATAAGTTCGTTCACCATCCACGCATGAGGAACCATTGTAACTCGATCATGCCTGCATTGTGTGTGTTTTTACTGTTATATACCGATCAATTTGGTATCATAACTTCAGTATCATTGAAATTTTTGTAATGTTTTCTGTGTGTATTTGACTAATGTAATTTTATGTGCATTTCTTTAGTGATTTATGTCACACAGCTTGGTCAGATGTCTTCTGTCTTCTCTCTTGTTGTGTCCTCCTGTCCCATCGACATGTATAGAGTAATTGTGTGTTTGCATAAGATTTATGTATATTTTTTATATACTTCGTTAGCGTATTGTCTATTTTTTGTACGGCAAAGTTGACAGATTAGGACTAGACTACGTGGCTATATGTCGAAAATAACCAACATTTAATACGTACACAATATGATGTGTATGGTCTCACAAATCCAGCGTTAAATATGTCAGAAGTAAGCAACATCAATTTCTCGATTCGTTATGTTAGTCAACAATTCAAAAGATAGAATAAACCACGTGAAGTCTGTGATCGAAGATATCTATATGCTTTTCATGGACATTTCCGTGTCTCGCCATAGAGAAAAATTAATATCATTTTAGAATACCATTCATCAATACTAACAAATAAATATCTTAAAATATTTTATATTGTCATGAAAAGTTGTTCATGTTAATCTTGCAAAAAAAAGCATTGCAACCATTCATTAACGTGTGATAATTTTAGTTTTCGGAATTTCGTTTACTTTATATCAAAACTGTCATAATCTATTCCAACCATCTAAACGTTTTAAAATATCAATGCATTACCTATTACTTAAAAACAGAAAACAGTTTGCATAAGATACATTTAAAATGCGCTCTTCATTAGAATTACAATCAATTCATAAGGCCACACCCTTGCGCCATTGGCTCATCTAAACTTTATATGGCACAGTCTTATTCCATCAAGGGGAAAGATCGTCGCATTGTCTATATAAATAGCGCATGAAACTCCTGTACAGTGGGCCATACGAAATTCAAAGAGAGTGAGGGGTTTCTAATCTCCAAGCTAGTTACGCTTAATGTTACATGATTAACGTAAATAAGCGTTCTTCGCACCATTGTACGTGAAATGTAACCGTGAAAAACGACGACAGTTCAGAAGTTTTCAATCATTTGTTATTTGGTAAAGGAACTACGCATTCAATAGATAATATAAACACGTATAAAAGAGCTATAATTTTATAGAAAACACTTATGCTCTGCTTTGATAGTAGAAAGTGTTTGTGCTCGATAAAGACGTGTTTGTGTCATGATGTCGGATCCAGCTTATGCGTACTGTGGTGGCTTCTGCCAGGAGAAAGAATGAGCGACCTGATGAACGTGATGATCGAAGGACCACCAAGGAAAAACTTTGATTTCCCATCGGTACTGTAAATATGGCGTGCAGCAAAGTCTAGAACAGTTACTAGGAAAATAAAAAACTTTCATAAATTTAATCACATTTTATTAACTTTTTCAAAGTAAAATGTGCATGCTATGTGTTAGAAAAGACGAAGAAGCATCGGTACAAGGTTTGTGTAGTTAAATATTTATTCTGATATAAATATGTATTCCAGTGACTCGGAACTACCTGACAATGTTCCACAAACGGATTTCACAGATCAGATTTCGAATAAATTTGTTGTTAATAACCACTATTTGTAAATATGACAGATGGACACTTCTAACTGATATTACTACCTTTTCAGTATTAAACGAGTTCTTTTGTAGGTGAGACGGATCTCTTGCCTAACAACCAAACATGCATATGCAAAAAGACCTATTAGAGACACGACATGAAAAACTGACCTAAACGCTGATGTCTAGCATTGTGACATTTCCGTTCAGAATCTGATAAATTGATGTAAACTATTTGTGGTAAAGATTAATTCGCTTTCCATTCCGAAAAACATCTCTAAATGAACCACGTATATCAACAGCATACGATTAACAGAGAGGCATGCAACTCGTGAATGATGTGAACATATGTGACTAATGCAAAATATGTGACAGACGCATATACACTGCAGGAGAAGTAAAAGAGTTTTCGGGTTAAAGTTAGATTTGACGAGAAGCTTTAGTTTAATTTAGATTAGTTTGGGAACAAACTCCAACAAACGATTAATCAAATTGTATTAGAAGTGATACAAGATAGAATGATGCAGAACTTGTGCATAATGCTTTTACATTAAGGCAGCATTTTACATTAATAAATGTTTAGAATTTGGAAACGAGTTAAATGCATTCTGCTTTCTTAAAGGATTAAGTGTTATTTGTACGCGACGGTCTTAATTGCTTCTTTCGTATTAGTGTCGAATTTTTAATACCTTTGACTCACATCTTCGCCATTTGCCATTTGTCACGGAAACCTAATGCATAACATTCATACCTTTTCACCAGTTCTAATACCACTTTATGTTTTGAAAATCATGTTAAATATCCCTGTCGTTTCTTAATTCCACTAATGCATTTTGAGCTGGAATTCGGGCTTATAATTTGCTCTTCTTTTGTTCTGTATTAAGTATGATAAATGCCTTAGTCTATTTTATATTTGAATAAAATGTACTTTACTTTGCTTTGCTTTTTAAAATTTTACACGCTGCGTAGTTAATCCAGTGTAGAGTATAGTGTTATTCACTAAAATCTTAAATATTTGTTTGACATGATATCGATGAGTATCTAGTTCAGCTTTTGGTGGGAGATAATTCACTTGTCCATCTCATAACAAAATTCCGGAAAAAAAATGATATAAGAAATTATAAATAAATTACACCAATTTATTATCCAAATAATAAGAACAATTATTCCAGTGCTGATGGCAAATATTGTAACGATATTTTCCCTTACACTAGGCGGTGTACAATATGAGCAAGATCCACACTCATATTTATCTACAGTTTTTAAAATTATCGATATTCGCATCGATAATTTTACAAGCAATCCCCATTTGTTCAAACAGCCACATTAAATACCAGTCCTGTCAATAAAAAAGAAAATGGCTGATTTACATTTATGTCTTCGTAACTGCTGACAAAGCAGCTAATAATATTATCATTGTTTGAAAAATATACTATATTTCAGTTCTTAAAAAGGAATTAAGCTCTACTTCTACGTATGTTGAAACCCCATTGTTTAAAGACGAGATCCTATCTGACCACTGTAAAGCTATGTGCAACTTCAATTTAAGCATTCATAAAAATGATCTTCCAACAATGTATTGGCTTTCCAAACTACACAAAAATACATATAAATCACGTTTTATATCAAATTCTAGTAATTACTCTACAACTGTGCTTTCTAAACATATTACCTCCGCTCTTACTGCAGTTAAAGACCATGTTATCAAGTATTGTAATATTGTCTTTAACAACAGTAACGTCAATTATTTTGGTCTATCAAAAATTCTAACGAAGTCATCGAAAAATTCCATTTGAGAAATTTTGAGGCTGATAACGTTTCTATTTTTGATTTTTCGACACTATATACCTCTTTACCTCATGACTTAATCAAAACCAAATTGCTGTCTCTCATACGGTGGTGTGTCAACAGAGAATCTAAATCATACCTCTGTACTTCAGTTACATCTGGATTTTTCTCTAACAAACAATATGATAATTATATATATTGGACTTGTACTGAGTTCTGTAATGCCATCACATTTTTTATGGATTATATTAATGTACAATTTAATGGCAAGATTTATCAAGAGATTATTGGGATTCCTATAGGCACTAACTGTGCTCCTCTTATAGCAGATTTATTTTTATACTGTTATGAGAGAGACTTTATGCATTCTTTTCAAATTTCTAAACGTTTCGATCTTATTGGTAGGTTCAATGACACCTCTAGATATCTTGATGATATTTTAGCAATCGATAACCCTGAGTTTGAAAACTATATATCTGACATTTATCCATCTCAACTTCAATTATACAAAGCCAATACTTCAGACCAGGACACACCTTCTTTGGACTTAAATATTAAAATCATTAACAACAATATTCATACCCGCATATATGATATACCTGATGACTTTGGATTTCCTATCTTAAATCCCCCGTATTTAGATGGTGATTTCTCCAGACTCCCATCATATGGTATTTATTGTTTTTTACTTCTTACTCATGGTTATAAATATCATAAACTTCGCAAAACTTTTGGTAAATTTTATAGATCTTTTAATCTAAATTCGGAAATGTTACTTTTTAACAATATGTATCGAGAGGAATTTCCCATCCCAATTTCTACGGTGATCTAGTGTACAAACTAAAGAGGGTCAAAGGTTCCGATAATCTCATATCGGCTGGTTCTAAAATTATTAAACGCCTTTGACATCAACAGTATGACCCCGAGATCATCGCCAAGACCATAGGTCCTGTTTTGGGTCCCTCTACAAACCAATGCAGACTTTTGCGTGAGAGTTGCATTCTGACTAACAGGGCGGTGGGGACTCTATGACGGGCCTTGTCCAAACCTTTTCAAAGGAGACAAAGTCCTGATCCTGGTCTACTCTGACTGTTAGTCGAGACTTCTATTGATCAAGGATCTGAGCTCGAGTAAAGACAGGCACAGTACGGTTTACTTATGTTGATGTCCCCTTACATATTTTTGATAGCAACATATTATTCTATAATTGTTTCGTGTGTAATAAATTTTTATGAACTCTCTCCTTGAGAAACCTGTTGATCTTCGTTCTCTATATGGAGGATTATTTATACATTTTTTTAATGTGTGTCCTTTGATTGTGCTGCTTTTGTAGTTAGTGGGATGGTGGGCGCCCGTAAACCGGTTAACCACACCAATTTGGTGACGTTTATTTCTTCAATTGACTGTCGGTATCGGTATCGTAACCGCAGAACAATCGAATATTTTTGTGTAATGTTCCGTGTATATTATGCTCTTGTCATTTTTTGTGTGCAGGTCCTTGGTGATTTGTGTCATACCGCTTTGTCAGATGTCTTCTGTTTTCTCTTTTACATTGATGAGGAATGGTTGTAAAAAGAGTCGAAATGTCAAAAGATTTGATGCTAGTGACATTATTTAAATGAGAAGATTTTTTAAAAGCGCTCTAGAAGTTCCTTGGATTTCTGTAGGAACCACATCTGATTGATTCTCCTTCTCGAGTAAGCAGTAGAGCAGTATTTCTAAGGATCATGTTTGATTTCTGATAGAATTTTGGTGAGTAATATGGAAAGAGTCTTAGTGGAACACTTGGCAGATCCAGCTATGCTTATATAGTGTTTTATAGATCCTTGGAATCCAAAAAGGTATGGTAGCTCGAGATCAGATTCATCTGTAGTAATACCGAATGAACTGAGAACTGACTTGTGAATATCCAATACCTCTGAAAGAGACACATTTATAATTGTGCAAGTTGGATTACCAGGCGTTGAATGAAGACCAAGCTCTTCTATAAGACATATAATAGTATGTCAATATTTGTCAAACGTCAACGTCTTCATCATCGACAATTTGACCCTAAGATCATCGCTAAGACTATTAGTCTTGTATTGGGCCCTTATACAGCCTTATGTAGTCTTTTCCTTGCGCATTGCACAATGACTTACACGGATGTTGGGATTCCATAACGGACCTTTTTTAAACATTGTCAGAGGAGACATGGTACCGAACCCCTTCGGGTCTGACTGTTAGTCTTGACTCCTACAGATCGAGGGTCTGAGCTCTCTTCCAGACCAGCAGAGCACATATACCCCATGTTGATGTTAATGTATATATTATTGGTATCATAATCTTACTCTACATTACTATATGTGTTTACAGATTTTCATGACCTGAAATGCTCGTTTATCCTCTGTGTCTCTCTTTCTCTCTCTCTCTCTCTCTCTCTCTCTCTCTCTCTATATATATATATATATATATATATATATATATATATATATATATATATATATATATATATATATATATATATATATATATATATATATATGTATATATATATATATGATTATCAATAAATGTGTCTTTTGATTGTCTTGCATTTGCATTTGCGATGAGTGGGTAGGTGGGCCATATAAACCGGTTAACCAAACCAATTGAATACCGTTTGTTACTTTAATTATCCATCCTAAATCGGTATCGTAAATGCAGTACAATTGACCATTTTTGTAATGTCGATTTCTGTGTTTATTTGACTACTACAATGTTTTATGTGTATATGGTGGTTTGTGTCATACAACTTGGTCAGATGGCCTCTCTTTTCTCTTTCAGTTATCTGTCGATATCGAATCTGTCTTACAATCAATATTTTTGTAGTGCCATTGCATGGACTATATTACTTGTTACTAAGTTTTATCATAAACTAGCTCCACAGCTATGTCAGATGTCTTTCCCTTCTACAAGTTAACAAGAGCAGGACACACGTATTAATTGAATTTGCATTCTAAACGGAATGACGTAAATTTTATTTTACCTATGCTCTTTGTCTTTAATCTGTTCCCTATCTAGTTTATAGAATAGCTTAATTACTTTTACCACCACGCTTTCGTGTTCGTATTGATATTCCCTCCACATTACACCCTGTACTATGAATAAGATATTACAAAACCAAGATTACGTGTCATGGTAGGCGTGGCTCGTAAAAGATTCCTAATTTCAAGCACCAGTGCGACTACAATCAAATAAGGAATTCAACATGTCTGACAAGGATTTTTGATATGCGTAAAAAAAAGTCCTTCATAGCGACCGCAAAGTTTGTTCAATGTATAAAATGACAGTGATTCGAAGGTTAACTATTCAGAATAAAGTTTCTTAGGGATAGTATGAATACCTGTTTATTCTCTTGACACAAGAGCGTAGAAAAAGATATAGTCTTAATGAACTGAAAAGGGTATGGTCGGGCGGATCAATAAGGATAACAAGGACTTGTTCTATAAAAGAAGTAACAGTTTTTAACAACGCAAACATATCGCCCCTTTCAAAGGGCCTCAAATTCGTACCAGATAAAATCAAAACTGGGCATAACAAAATTAATCGCAGATTTAGGCAAGGAAACTTAAATAGCCCTAAAGGAACTGTTTTATAATGAAGATGAGAAACATCAATAAGAGCAGGTGTCGCATGGAAGACTTACTCTTAAATGTATTAACCACAGCGAAGGAAGGTAGAAACTGGTGGCTAGATTTATGCATTGACCTTTTTCCGAATGATACAGTAAACAATCTTACTAGAGGGGACAAATTTAATAAAAAGAGAAGAAAATATTCAACAAACCATTGGTATTCCTATGGGCGCTAATTATTTTAGCATCCACTAGCCAATTTGTTCCTTTATTCGTAGGCAGCTGAGTTTATACAAAATCTTCTATGTCAGCATTAAAAGCAAATGACAAAATCCTTTACTTTAACATTAAAATATATTGATGAATATATTGATTAATTATTGTCTGTAAACCATAAAAATTTTGATACATATTTTGGTAACTTAGCACTTTGCTTCTTAAGGATGCAATGGCAAGATGTCACATATGCTCTCTAAAATTCTAATAATACCGTTTTCCAACATATCTGGTATGCGGCGATTGAGGAATAGGATCCGAACAGAGGGAAGGAAGAAGAGTTTTGGAGCTGAAATGCATAGGAAATGTAAGTACATTGTGCAACTACATCTGTTTATATATAAAGCGTTCCTACATGCTTATTTATTAACATTACCACTAATAAAGTTGCCCATGGTCTTTTGTCAATACTTCAGCCACCCGCATCATGTATAATCTTTGACACTAAAAATAAAAGTTGATTTGACCAGGCACTGCAATGCACCAGGTATTCGGTATATAGTCTCATTACATAACTCATTACAAAGATAAATAAAAAGTTAATTATTCACATTGTAAGTATTACTTGGTAACTAATATATACATTAAGAATGTACCAACTCTAGTCATTACACACTAATGCAGCAAGATCGTTAAACAAATTTCCAATAAATCTTAGATAAACAAACTGATACTTTCCTCCATGTAAAAAAGTGACCATTAAAAGGCATTTCATTCCTTTTCATTTATGAAAAATCATCTAAGAGGAGGGTTTACCTCAACGTATTCATATCTCAGTTAATACGTTATTCCAGGGCATGCTCAAATTACAGTGACTTTGTTCTGAGGGCTAGGCGACTTTCATTTAAGCTGCTCAACCAGGGTTATATATGTGCTAGACTAGCAACGTCACTGAGGAAATTCTACGGTCGTTACGAGACTCTTATTACTCCATATGATATCTCGTTATCCAGACTTTTAATTGATATTCTGGACTGAGACCGATTCCGATCATTTTACACAGATTTGACACCTTCTATACTAGAAGGTTGCCTACTTCGACTTCTCCATATATAAATACATATGGAATTTACACGATCTGACTCTTTCTACTGGGTATATGTGACGGGTGTTGCTAGCAAGCAGGAGATGCTCACTCTCCCCGAGCACCTGATCTCACTCCATCACAGGGGTTCACATATGCTCTTCAAGTAGACATATTTTGTTATTTTCCATTTGTTTTTCATTTTCACTGATTTTGTATGTCCTCTGGTTTTATGATTTTTGGACTTGTGGTTTGGATTTATCCATCATCTGTACATAGACCTACCCATCAGACAGTAAATTGTAGACAATACGAAGGCATTTGCTGTTTTGTCCTCGGATTTATATACGTATGTTTGTTCTGATATTATATATGACATTGAAACTTAATTGTATAAACACATCAATTATACTAACCTTATCCATATCCAAGTTATCAAGAATATGATATAGCTAGCGAAACATGGATACTCTAATCAACAAGAAACTCAAACAAGGGCAACGTCTAGAGTGGCATAATACGCCCGTCGCTTAGTTTGAAGAAGTGTATTTTGAAACTATGGAAACTTTTTCCCATTAAATTGTTCTGTTATCTGCCTATAAGGTATTCTAACCAAGTAGTACTACGACCTTCAAATTTGACCTTGAAAAACAGTAAGCGTCTTTTTAAGAGATTTTCCGCAGTAGCTTTTGTCAGGCTATCCAAGACGTTGCAAAAGGAAGGGTAAGTTTCAGGAAAAGGATGCCCCATTACGAACATTTGTACAGATATATATATATATATTGATTTTTGTTTAACGTCATACCACGAATATTTCACGTATATGGTGACGGCATCTGCCTGATTTGGGGCATACAAATTTTTACCTTTGCAAAGGACCCACCCGAAGTAGTGACGGATCTTTAATGTGCCATGCATACCACGACGCGGGGTCCCGGTTTTTACTGGCTCAGGACAGGACACCGGCATGACCAAAGCGGGAATCGAACCCCGGCCTCCCGATCAGGAGTCCAGCGCGATACCACATATATATCAAGAATACAACAATATTCATAATCTAGTAAAAGGTATAGTACTAACATATTTCAAATATGCTATTCTCTTATTTTGAGATGAAAAGCTTAAACTATCACCTCTTTCAAAAGAAAAAATATAAGTATTTAGAGAGGCTTGAAGGGCTGAGAAAAATCCATAACTATTTTCAGATTGCGTGATTGAAATAGTGCCTCATTACAATTACTTCGTTTTAGGGGAAAACACTATAGAGAAACAGATGGTACAGTGATATGGTGGGATCTACACTTGGAAAACAACTTTGTATATGCATATATTCAAAAATGAGATGCGAGACATTTAGGAGTCGATAACATTTTCTTTTACAAACGCGATATAAACAATGATGTTGGCATCTTAAATGGGGTCATTGACTCAGTTCTGTGATTTATGGTATACGCACTGTACATTCCTATAACCATTTAAATCACGCTGAGATGGATTAAGAATCTATCGAGTGTTTAGGAAATTATGGTAAAGGTAGAGATCTGACAAGTTTATACAGACTTGTATAGAAACAGACGGATAACCAACTTTAATTCAGATATAATTCATGCAATCATACGAAAACGCCTCTAGCGTTTGAAATTTGGATTAGACTCCAGCGAAATTGTGAGAAAAAAAAGACGACTACTTGAAGCATATGTCAGAATTTAAAGTCCTGTTACATAAGTAAAAAACGAAGAAGTACCGAAGGGTAAATAATATGAGTATGAAGTTATAGTTGTAAAACTGAGGTACAGCTACGAGACATAGATGTAGTGGGCACTTATACATTGAATAAATCCAGTAAAAAAAGACCATAAACAAGTCATGATACACTTGTTCTTATTGTGATAACTTATTATGTAGTACTACCAATTATATTGCAATACTCTATGTAACCGGCAATAACAGATTTTTTTTATATTTTCATAAATTCATTTTCGATACAAAGATCAGTTTTAGGTTCGATCACGCACTTTTCGAGCAACCTATTGCCTTAACTGTAGTCTTTTCTTATTCTCTTCAGTCTCGGTATGTTGCTTGATAGGTTCTGATTGTAATTATTATTATCATATTATTATTGTTCTTGTTCAACTTCTAGAAATATATTTCTATTCTTGCGAATTAGAAATAAATAGATTTAATTGGATTACAAATATTTCTGAGGGGAAAACGCATCCATACGACAAAACGATAAACACTATAGGTCGCATCTCTGTGATTTATATATACTTCCTCCTGGGTAATTGGTACGTAAATTACGTGTTATGTGCACAGATAAGATGATATAGCATACAAACACAATAAAATAGGACATTTTACGGCGATTGAGATGGAATGTCTTATGCCGTAGATGTGTATATGGTGTTTTATTATCCCACTGGAAATTTAAGTACGACGTGATCAATGCGGTTAGGGCTTTTTTATGAAATAAATTATGAAGCCCTCGATTGTTGGTGGCGAGGAAACTAAATTGTTCCTCAAAATCTAATTTTGTAACTGTTAAAATCGTTTCGATTTGATCTCCCTTTTATCTTACTATAGTCAAAGAAACACAAGTAAATAATACAACACTACCAAAAGCATTTTAGTTTTGTCGTGCACTTTTTTGTAATTTCGTGTTGAGCAATTAATCACTGTTTTCCATGATAAGTACTCTCACCTTTTTGAACATATGACGATCAAAGAAGTCTATTTGAGAGGAATGTTTTCACGGTTAGCTCCTCTACAGCCTTATACATACTTTTACTTGAACGTTGCTCGCTAACTAACAGGACGGTTGGGTCTAAATGACGGGTTTTGTTATTCAGAGAAGACATGGTCCCGAACCTCATCCCCTCCGTCTGTTAGTTGTAACTCCTACGGATCAAGGGTCTGAGATCGCTTCCAGACCGGCAGAGCACTGTTTCCTCATTTTGATGCCGCTTTATACGTGTTTGATATTATGATATTTTTCTGCATTACAAAACGTGTTTACATATTTTCATGACCTCTAAACTTGAGACACTTGTTGACCCTTTATATCTGTATGGAGAAAGAATTACTATTTTTCAATGTGCGGTTAGTGGGAAAGTGGATCCGTAAACTGGTTAACCATACTAATTGATTGACTATTGTCATATCAAATGACTGTCCTAAGTCGTTATCGTAACTGCACTATAATCTAATATTTTTGTGATGTCCTTCTGTATTTTTTCTTGGGATAATAAGTGTGGAAAACGATAAGTTTGCTAATATGATACAGTCGGTAACCTATGCGTTTAAGAACTGCCATCCGCTGGCACGATTTCCTACACTTATGCGTAATACGTTTATTATATTAAAACTGGTAGTCTATATTGATACCTAAAACTTTAATAGTTTCTTCACATTCTATACAAATGCTGCCCTGCAATTCAAAAAAGGTGTTTTTGAAAATTTCTTTTTTCCGATACAAATGGCCTGAAATTTATCTCGATTTGTTATATAGATAAATATCTATTTTCAACGCATGTGATGCCTTTAATAATATCATCTGGCAATAATTTTTTTTTCGTCGGTGGACATTGTCATACAGTGAATCTATGTCTCTTTAAACCCTCCTCTGTTTGTTAAAAATACATGTGCTAATGTTAATCAGATTATTTATTATGCAATCTGGTGCACAAAATTATAACGTATATTTTTTTCTAATATTATTATAACCACTAAGCCGATGTCACTTCTGATGGACTGATAGTCCGGAGGGCATCGTAAGTCTAGTTTTCAGTGCTTTTGTACGGATGTGAAATACAAAAAAAAATCAGTCATGAAATTTTGTAAATCATCCCAAAACTAAGGAGTATCTCCCGCATGTATAGCTCTGTCCTTAGATTGATTCTTTAGAGCGATTTTTCTGCCACTTTTCTGCTCTTCAAATATTGATATGTTATTAGAATGACAATCATTTAGCCATGAGCATCACTTAAAAGATATAAGTTGTCAAAATTTACGCCTGGTGTACGAATTATAACGTATATATATTCTTATATGTATTATGTAAATAAGGAATAAATTTCATGACAATGATGATTATACTTGTAGTTGTTAAGCGTTAAATACATTGCTAACGACTTTATTCGAGTGGTATGAAGTTCAGAGGGATCCCAGAATAACCATAAGGATGATGATAATTGATAAGCATTTATGGTTTATCTAGAGAAAGCTACCACTTAAGTATAACAAAAATGAAATGCATATTGGAATCGATTTTTCAGATCACAGGGTGTAAGTTTCTTTGTTTTCAGAAAGGCACACTTTTAACATTGGTTGTACTCAGCTCGAGCAAGGGTTTGGACACTTTTATGTAAGAGGTTTTATGGGTTAACGGTTTCGGTTGACTCTTGTTTAAAAATTCAACATTTTAAAAGTAAATGCTATAAAATTTTTAAAAAAAAGTTTTTCATCGCCTTTTTTCTAAATTGTTTATTTATCAATATTTTCGTTTTGATATATATATTTTTTACAATAATTGTATAATTCCTAATAATATATAATTATACTTTAATTGGATTTATATCTTATATAGTTTTATTCATTTTTTTTTTTTTTTTTTTTTTGGTATTGATTGAATTTCACTTAATAACGTTTTGAATTTGTTTTTACTCATTACTTGACGACAACTGAGTTGAGATTTATGTCATTTTCACGTTAATTATTCAATTCTTAACGTCAAAAATGAAGAAAGAAAACAGCTTTATTACAGTTTAACCTTCATCACCGAATGATTGGATTTCTCAAAATATTTAAAAATATTAAGAGCAGTGTTGAAGCAAACTGAACGAAAAGTGAACAAAAGAATCTATCTAAGGACAGAGCTATGCATGAGGGAGATACCCCTTAGTTTTAGAGTGATAGGACTAGATCCATCAAGAGGTCTAGAATGACACATTAAGGTACGACCAACGTTGTTTAGCGGGGGTAAGAATCATATAATTATTAAGAATTATAGCAGTTCCCTTCTCAGTTTTATGAAAAAAGTCGCCTCTTACACGGAGAGTAATCAAGAACAAGCACCTAAAAATACACCACAAAAGCAGTTGATGTAATACATTGGCGACACAGACTCCGAAAAAAAGCTATTGAAGTGACGATATTCTCTCAATCAGTGCGGTTAATCGGTTTACGAGCCCACCTTAATGTATTTATAATACCTATGCTACAAATCTTTTCACTACAGCAGTATAATGCTCTATTTTATTCAGTTTCGATCTATTCGCTCTGAATCTGTCATGGTTCCTTTGACAAACAAATAATTCGTTGTCGTACTGATTGCGTGATTGCTTCATTCAGTCTTAAAGATTTGCAAATTTGATTGGCAGAAATCGTATCAATTTGCAACCTTCAGCTTTGTAAAATCTTCGGAGACAACATTCTATTTCGTCGTTGATCTATCCATTCAACAGAACGGCAAGTAATTTCTCATAAAAAAGGCAATGTCAATGATTTTTTTTTTCCTTTTTTATTGCAACATGCACATGTATATTTTTAATGTTTGAGTTTCATTATGAATAAATATTCTTTTTACAAAAAGCTTTGTTTGGATAAAGTCATGTGTAACTTGATTCATGATCATCATTAAGTACACAAATATATAAGACATATAAGAAATGAATCAAATGATAAAGTTTTGTGCATATAAAGTAGTCAAACCAATGCACAATACAACTGCTATCAGTAATTCGACTGATTAAAGTGAAAGGATGGGCAGTCGCAAACCCGATTTATTAACTGTATCAAAACACAATTGTCGACAGAGTCAGTCCTGGCCGTAACATGATTGATGCATAGATTTTCCATTACCTAACGGTCACTGACGGTGCCATCTCAATGGGGTTCGTCGCCATTAACTACAGCCTTAATATATAGGGACGAAATAAAACGTATTCTTACAAACATGAAGTAAAAATCAATAAGACGTTACCATGATGTCACAATCAGTACCAAGTATAACCCTTGAATTCCTCATATACAAGGAATCGGCGGCAAACCCTATTTTTGCAATGAGATTCGCATTCGATTCAATCATAAGTCTAAAATTCGCTATTTGTCACTTTATATATGTATATATGGATTGGTTTATTGTCCATTTATGTTAGAAATGTGAGACTAGATTACCCTTAAATTACTCCCTCATTTTTACCTTATCACGTGTCTTGGTGACCCAGAGCGCCACATCCAGCTAGTAGAAATATCTCGCAGTGTACCTTCCGACGTTTGTTATTTCTGATAAACATCATTGGACTCAAGCATTTAAAAGAATATCCTGTACCATTTGTAAAGACCTCCAGGGAGGGTGAAAACTACAATAAAATAATAGAAAATCATAACCATATGTTCCAAAATATATATGACAGCGGATTAATTTGATTTTCACAAAATGGAAGCATTCTTATATATACTTATATAATCATGACAACTTGAAAATGAATTCAATTATAATCAATAATGAAGCAACAAAATGCACAATGAATAGTTCAAATCTTAAATTAGTAAATTACTTCCCAAAAAATGCAATATAAAAATTATTAATTATAGTTTCCTAGAGGCTAGAAAAATACAGCCGATAAATGATATGATTCAATTCAAGACAGACAATACCAAGTGTGGATTTTATATAAGTGTGATTAAGTGAGATATAAATAAGTTTTCCAGATGAAACATGTACAGTAAAATCTGTCTTAGCAGCCACCTCTATTAAGAGTTCACCTGTCTATAAAGGTAACATTTTAAATTCTCAAAATCTATCTTTTCCTAAATAAAAGACCTCTGTATAAAGGCCGGCTGTCTATAAAGGCCACTTTGGACTCTTCCTTCAGCTGACCTTAATAGACAGGTTTGACTGTATTATTCATAGCGAAATAAAAGTAGGTTTAACAATGCCCAACACAAAACCACAAAAATTTAACAATTAATGAAATACGTATGAATTAAGATAGAAATCAATTATACACTATATTTGCAAGATTATAACATAATCTATATAAAAACCTATTGGGGGCTGGAATCTAATTTCTAAATCTCAAGAAAACACGTGGTGAACGTGGAACGTGGATGTCTAAGCATACTTATAAAGAAAAACGGTAACGGTTAATAAAAGTCCGGGATAGAGTCATCACAAAGAAGTCATTATTGCGTAATTACATGTAATGTTAAAAAGTCTGGAAATCAATATTAAGATTTCATTTTATCAACTCAGGCTATTGTCCACACTAAATTTAAAACCAAACCTTTATTTTTTTGCTTCAATACTGTATTGCTTCAAAGAAGTCATTTCAATAGGAAAATGAAACCCTTTACTCAAGACAATATTCTAATGGTCATTTGTATGATTACTCCATTTCTCAGCAGCATCTTTATTCGATTCAAAGATTGATTGTATGCCCTTACATTATTTCTGTATAGATGAAGGACTTCCAAACAATTAAGTTAAGTAGAACATCGTTCAATTTATTGTCTCAAACATGATATCGGACATCTTTTCAAATCTTAACATTTTGTCATTTCTGGTGGTGGAGAGAGAGATCATAGTGACTCTTCAGTCTTTTATTACGACTATATCTTATTGAATACAAGGATATACTAGTAACCATACTACGCTAAGATTGTTCATTGTACATGGGGCACTATTAAAACAAATGCATCATGCCAATACAAATATTTGACAATTTCAATCCTGTTTTAATGATACAAATTGGCGTTGAAAGAAAACAGAACAAGGTAATAGGGTAAGATACGAAAACTTCAATACAAAATAGAGAAAAAAAGCTATTGCGGGAATGGATCAGATGCAGTAGAGAAGTGAATATGCTCTGCCGACATGTCACACCTACCGTGATGCTATATTTGTTTTCGAGGTAATTTGATTTGTAGTCGTTTATGAATAAAACGTTGAACGCATTTTCTTTTACTTATGATGTTATCATATTTCCATCGAATAACAAAGAAGATTTTGTAATAATTTCTATTGTTTTTTGTATCTGCAATAAAGTATTTTTTATATTTTTCAGAATCTGAAAGATAATTAGTAGGGTACAATCAACACTTGTTGTGATAAGAGATACGATAGTTTGAAACAAGCACTTTACTGAAAAAATTAAATAACCAAACAAACATACCGTTCTTCCATTGCGATATTTTGGGGTTTATTTTACTAATTATTTTTTTTTTTGTATATTTTATACATATTTCCTGTCTCTTGTTAAAAGAAACCAAAAATGAATTTCTCAGATAGAAGTAAGGAATTACGCAATTCAAATATGCAAGTGAAATTCCTAGGTTATCGGTGTTATGTCAGTGTAATACTCACATAACGTCCATATCATCGTTCGTCATAATATATTGATCTGAATTATGTTTGTTTCGACTGTATGTTAAGACATTCAAGGCGGGTGTGTCTAGACAAACAGGAAATGCTTACTCCTCCCGGGCACCTGGTCTCACCTCTGAATTTCAGTGGTACGTTAACTGTGGTACATTGTTGCCGGTGCCATGTTGCCATGTGACATCCGCTATATTCATATTTCACATTAACTTCACAATTATTCCCTTTGCAGTGTGGAGCTCGTTAAAAAAGTTCCCCGCGGGGGATTTGACTTAAATGTTTTATACCCTTTTTCTTAATGTTATTTGGCAGTGGCACTTTCTACACTATGTTCGATCATATTCATGTACATATAGAGTACTGAATTATATCTGTATCCTCTGTAAGGACATTCACGGTGGTTGTGGCTAGGCAAAAAGGAGACGCTCACTCCTCCCGGGCACCTGGTCTTGCCTCTGAATTTCAGTCGTCTGTGAATGTCCACTGTGGTACATTGTTGTTAGTGCCATTGTCTTGTGACAACAGTTAATTTCGTATTTTACATTAAGATGATCTTTTTATTTTAATTCCATTCCTTTTTTAATTTCATTTATTTATTTATTTATTTGTTCTTTTTCTTGGTTTTATTCTATTTTTATCTCCATTTACTTTAAATTTATAATTTAGTAAATATTTCCATCTGAATGAATGTTTCTGTCATGATAGAAAGTATTATAAATCAAAATGCATTCAGTGAAAGTTTGGACAAACATCAGTGTTTAAGTCTATACCCTATGTAATTTTCTGGTCTGTGGTCTTTTCAATATATCATACGAGTATGTACATGTAATCTTTGATTTTATTCAGGGCTGAATCCTCTTACCATTCCCTCTACCATGATGCACTAAAACTGTATTTACTGCGTACCAATGCATCAATCCATCGAAACGGCACTGTTCTCACGTATAACGTGCCTGTAAAACTAAGAGCTAAAATATATATCTAGACAATGATAAGTACAGACAAGCAAATCACGGTTTACATGTTGATGTTCCTTAACATATCTTTAATACTATCATAGTATCTCATAAAATGTTGTAATACTATCATATTATCTCATAAAACGTTTCATGTCTTGAGAAAACTGTTGATTCTTGATCTATATATGGAATATTATTTATAAATTTTAAATTGTGTGTCCTCTGGTTTTCTGTATTTATTTGACTATTATCATGTTTTATGTGCATGCCCTTGGTGATTTGTGTCATACAGCTTGGTCAGATGTTTTGTGTCTTCTCGTGTATATGAGTGAACCCTCTGACCCTTAATGTCGTTATCTATAGAACGAGATTACGGCCGTACACGAGACACTAAAACTGAAATATACTAGGATGATATATGCATTTCTTTAACAAATTGCCTTTGCGGTTATCGCGCGTCTTGCCAAACAAATGTTCAGAACACTACATAAATATTTGGACAGAACATTTCTGAGAAAGTGTATGCAAGATAAGGTTATCCAAATAACGCCATCAGTACACTAAGTGGGTGGTAGTTTTAAGTGGCATATATTGAGGCAATATAAATACAAAATTTACGATTTATAGCTATACTGTCATGAATACGTATCATTTACCATATGATTGATTCTAATTAAGTAGCAGAAGCTGATTATCCAACAGTTTTCATTTCTTGAATGTGACAGATACAATATAAAGTTTATCCAAGGCATTCATTAGAATTTCTTACTACTGACTAATGACTGTCTGTTGAGTATTCAGTCAATTTAAATCTGTTTCAATCTTGTGGAATCGAAACATGCATATGAATTATACTTTTGAAAGTACTTAAAATAATCAGCAAATAAATGTTTTAGAAAAAATAACTAAATTAATCATTAAGGGTAGGATATTGTAAGCAACATAAATATGCTCCCGTTGTACTTGATTCCTGTAATACCGGATATGGTGAACAGAGATTAACAGTGTTCCTTATTCAATGATCTGAGCTCGCTTACAGACGGGCAGAGCAAAGTTTACTTTTGTTACATATTTTGATAATATTATTATATAAAACGTTTCATGTAGAAATTTTTATAACCCCTCGTCTTAAGAATCCTGCTGATCTTTGCTCTCCGTATGAAGGATTATTTCTGATTTTTTTAAATGTGATTGCGCTGTTTTTGCGGCAAATTGGTAATTGTGCGCCCGTCATCCGACTAACTACACCAGTTGAGTGACGTTTGTTACTTTAATTGACTGTCCAAAATCGGTATCGTTATTGCAGTATTATATATATTTATATTTTGTGTTTTGTATTATATATATTTATATGTTGTGTTTATTCGAAAATTATCATGTTTTATGTGTATGTCCTTAATGATTTTACCATGCAGATGTCTTCTGTCTTCTCTCTGCTTTAAATTATATGAATCTTGAGCTTCGAGTATTTGCTATCATTGATACATATCTTATATCTGGTAATTTATAGACTACGAATGTATTTTATATCTATGTTGCATTGAATATATGGCAAGACACTATCAATTCACGGATCCATGTTGTCATCAATGAAGTGATATTCTGTCAAATATATGCCTTAAACGTTATATTCAAATACTTGGCTTGTGCGACATAAAATAACGTGAAGTCTTTGATATTTCAAGAAAATGGATCGGTGCATTAAGAGTTAGCAATGATATTTTAGTTGGTTGGTTGGTTGATTGGTGTTTTAGGTCGCTTTCAACAATATTTCAGTTATATCGCGACATGGAAGCAGGAGGTTGGTTGGTTGATTTGGTGTTTTACGTCGCTTTCAACAATTTTTCAGTTATATCGCGACATGGAAGCAGGAGGTTACCAACCTCTTAAACATAGTGGCGCAATCCGGGAATCGAACCCGGATCGTCGGCGCCGCAAGCCAAGCGCTTAACCACTACACCAAGCCTGCCCCTCAATGATATTTTAGAGATGTACATGTAACTATACAGTTTTACACGATACGAAACGTATAACGATATTTGAAGAAAGATACGATACATCTCACCACACTCCATAATTTTTAATTTAAAATAGTTTTTTGATGGAAAAAAGTCTATATTAAACAACTAGAAATGAATTATAAATAGGCACAAAGCATAAAACAAAAATTTTCCTATTTGTTAGCTTTTATTTTTTATAAGTAATTCTGTTATATCGCGATAAATTGTTACATTCCTAGTTATAAGGTACAATAAACTATCGTGAATACTATAATGTAACTTTTAGACCTGATCAGATGTCTTCTGCCTTTTATTTGGTGTCTGGCGACTGAGATATTCTTGTTAACCCTAGGCCTCTTGTGTTTGGCTACTTAGTTACTCTTGGTAACACTAGGCCTCTCGTGTCTAGCTACTTGGTTACTCTTGGTAACACTGGGCCTCTCGTGTTTGGCTATTTAGTTACTCTTGGTAACATTAGGCATCTCGTGTTTGGATGCTTCGTTACTCTTGGCAACACTAGGCATCTCGTATTTGGCTACTTGGTTATTCTTGGTGACACTAGACCTCTCGTGTCTAGCTACTTGGTTACTCTTAATAACACTAGGCCCTTCGTGTTGGCTACTCAGTTACTTTTGGTAACGCTAAGCCTCTCATTTGTGGCTACATGGCCACTCTTGGTAACATTAGGCATCTCGTGTTTGGCTACTTATTTACTTTAGGTAACACTAGACATCTCGTGTTTTGCTGCTTAGTTACTCTTGGTAACATTAGAGTTCTTGTGTTTGGCTACTTGACTACTCTTGGCCACACTAGGCCCTTCCTGTTTGGTGGACTACATCCGCTATAAAAGCCTAAAATAAATAAATCACATAGAATGATCTTTAATGATAGCTAACGTGCCGAAAGCAGACAATATTAGAAATGCCTAACCATCTAACATCAGACACTCGTAACCATACAGCATCAGACACTCGTAACCGTACAACATCAGACACTCGTAACCATACAGCATCAGACGCTCGTAACCATACAACATCAGACACTCGTAATAATACAACATCAGACACTAGTAACCGTACAACATCAGACACTTGTAACCATACAACATCAGACACTCGTATCCATACAGCATCAGACACCCGTAACCATAAAACATCAGACACTCGTAACCATACAGCATCAGACGCTCGTAACCATACAACATCAGACACTCGTAACCATACAGCATCAGACACCCGTAACCATACAACATCAGAAACTCGTAACCATACAGCATCAGACACTCGTAACCATACAGCATCAGATACTCGTAACCATACAACATCAGACACTCATAACCATACAACATCAGACACTCGCTACCATACAACATCAGACACTCGTAACCATACAGCAACAGACACTCGTAACTACACAGCATCAGACACTCGTAACCATACAACATCAGACGCTCGTAACCATACAGCATCAGACACTCTAATAATACAACATCAGACACTCGTAACCATACAGCATCAGACACTCGTTACCATACAAAATCAGACACTCGTAACCATCAGACACTCGTAACCATACAGCATCAGACGCTAGTAACCATACAGCATCAGACACTTGTAACCGTACAGCATCAGACACTCGTAACTACACAGCATCAGACACTCGTAACCATACAAAATCAGACACTCGTAACCATCAGACACTCCAAAAGCCTAACATAAACAAATCACATAGAATGATCTTTAATGATAGCTAACGTGCCGAAAGCAAACAATATTAGAAATGCCTAACCATCTAACATCAGACACTCGTAACCATACAGCATCAGACACTCGTAACTATACAACATCAGACACTCGTTACCATACAGCATCAGACCCTCGTAACCATACAACATCAGACACTCGTAATAATACAACATCAGACACTCGTAACCGTACAACATCAGACACTTGTAACCATACAACATCAGACACTCGTATCCATACAGCATCAGACACCCGTAACCATAAAACATCAGACACTCGTAACCATACAGCATCAGACACCCGTAACCATACAACATCAGAAACTCGTAAACATACAACATCAGACACTCGTAACCATACAACATCAGACACTCATAACCATACAACATCAGACACCCGCTACCATACAACATCAGACACTCGTAACCATACAGCAACAGACACTCGTAACTACACAGCATCAGACACTCGTAACCATACAACATCAGACACTCGTAACCATCAGACACTCGTAACCATACAGCATCAGATGCTAGTAACCATACGGCATCAGACATTCGTAACCATACAGCATCAGACACTCGTAACCATACAACATCAGACACTCGTAACCATACAGCATCAGACACTCGTAACCATACAGCATCAGAAGCTCGAAACTACACAGCATCAGACACTCGTAACCATACAACATCAGACACTCGTAAGTCAAACCGCGGGAAATTGTACGAGCATCAAGAGATGAACGTAACTATAGAGCATAAATTATCTATAGATATAACTACTATAAGGAATAATAAAAATCTCTGTCTTTCGAAAAGAAGTATGATATCAAATAAAAAAAACATAGATATCACTTAACTTTAAAAACATTGTCGCGTATTATGATTGAAAATTGTAAAGGAGAGTGGTTTTTGTCTTTTGATATAATAAGAAAGTTGTAATACAGCAGTAATGTTAGAAAATTCACTTGATAATAATACATAAAACTCTTGATATACATACTACCTCTGGTGATATCATTTCTTTATCCAGAAATACTTTATTTCTTTCTTGGAAATTCCTAGAACTTCGTTTTCAATTATATTCTCTTTTACTCTGTCTCTTTTTCAAAACAACATATCAAAGTTAAAGCTACTCTATTTACATGTACCCACTAAGGTTTGCTTTTGAGACGATCACAGCAAAGCATAAGTGTGCTCTTTGATACTGATCATGGGATCTAAACACACTTAAAAACATTTCATACGAATGCGTTACGCTGGAAAGGCTATTCGTCTACACAATATAAGTGCCATTTGTAGCTGTTATTCATCTGTCCAAAGAAATCGAATCTGGCATATATGTCACTTTCTGTCATTACAATTATTATATTCAGTGACGATGATGAAAAACATTTCTCCAACAGACATTCTGACACAGATTACAGCCGTTCTTAATAACACTGGCAAATACTTATTTACTTTTCGTTTCGTTATTTTTTCACTTTGTCTATTTATTCGATTATTAACTGAGCTGATAAAGATTTCATGTCCCAAACATTTCATCAAGTAAGCGATCTTACTTGACCGTCAGCCCCCAGGGTATCATTAGCCGAGTCCTTAGTATTTCAGTTCAAAAATGATGAAATATAAACCTCGAACTTAACTACGAAATTATTTCAAAGTCATGTTTTACTTGTGTTGAACATTGCTGTTAGATCATTTTGTTTACTAGAATTCGCTCTATAAATATTTATGACTTTCAAAGTTCACTGAATAAACTGCGCAGCTGGTCGATTTATTTATATATATTGTATATAACTATCGAATACCATCGTTCACTTTTGTAGATAGACAACGTCAGTTTGTAATTTGCCTCTCCTCTTGCAGATTTTTAAAGTAATCTCTCTTTGCTTGCAATACTAGATTATAATCCATCATGTATAAAACACATTAAATGAAAATTCAATGACGATAGTAAATACGACATCAAATTTCTGCTCTAATGAGAAGTATAAATAATGAGATGCATGTTTTCTAGAAAACAGCTATTGTATATTTTACTTTATTTTCAATGCAGTACATGAATAGGATTCAAATCACAAAACAAAGCTTTCATTTAGCAGTGAAAATATTGAAGTTTTCAGTGCTTCTGTAATTTCCCCAAATTTATTATTCGATTTCAGTGCGACAAAATTTTGTACATCATGGTCAAATTAAGGAGTACATGTACCTCCCTACTGCGCAGCTCTATCCATAGACTGGTCCTTTGATTTTTACGTAAAGGTCAACTGAGTAATTAAGCTACTTATCACATACTTACGCTTTCTATTTCCACAGTTTCTGAACTTTACTGAAGAGATATAAGTGGTCGAAATGCTCATATGGTGTACTAAATTATACACACACACACACACACACACTCTCTCTCTCTCTCTCTCTCTCTCTCTCTCTCTCTCACACACACACACACACACACACACACACACAAACACACACACACATATATGTATTTTACGTCGCTTTCAACAATATTTCAGTTATATCGCGACATGGAAGCAGGAGGTTACCAACCTCTTAAACATAGTGGCGCAACCCGGGAATCGGACCCGGATCGCCGGCGCCGAAAGCCAAGCGCTTAACCACTACACCAAGCCTGCCCCATATATATATGGCACCTTATATTTCACTTATATTCGTTTCCGCACGGGGACTCGAACCCACGACCTATGGTACCGAATCACCTAGCTGTCATGCATCCGACCGTCTAACCGACTGAGCTACCCGAGCTCCACAAAAATAGAGCTTTAATAGCCAATCATTAGCTAATCGTATGCATGACAACACGGCCGCGGAAAGTGAAGGGATTTACCCGACGTAAACGCAGGCGGATCCTCTGAACGAATACAATCACTGAAACAGATAAAACACATATAGAAACAGTGAAACACCCGGGAGTACAATGGACCTTGGATCTCCGAAGAAATACCTGTAGAAATAAAGACAAATTAGACCAACATATAAAGCACACAGACACATTCACTGCGACACATCACCACAACACCAAGTGTGCCCCTGTACGCTAAATGTCCGCTTATTGCAATCGGCCTCGGCCGATTGTATATTAAGATAGTAAATTTGCTTTGAGAGCGCATGTGCAAACTCCATTAGCGTGGCATGTTGGGTACTAATCTAGTACTAAGAAACAATATTAGCACATAATTCTGCTGTAAATATTGACATTTCTAGAGATAAATCTTATAAAGTGGTCACAATTTAAAAAAAAGACTTGCTCACTACACAAACCAACTTATTTCCGAATATTAACGATAACATCCGAGAGACTTTCCTAAAAAGGAAAAAAAGGCGCGGTTACTTTCCCAATAAGGAAAAACGAGGCGTGGCTTTATAAATTTTAGCGGGAAGATTCAAAAATTCACAACTGCGCATAAAAAGATGGTTTCAAAAACAAGTACATGTAATTCCTATTTACATAAAGCCACGTGGCTTTGTGACCAACAGCTTGACGATTTAATACTATTCCGATTGCAACCTAAGCTTTTTAAAAAGGTACGCTTGTTACTGATATAAGACTAGTAAAGTTTAGAGAATAGTTTCGAGTTTACCAATTCACGCGGAACGAGAAAACTATTCTCTAACTTTCTTGGCACATGATTCACACATTTGGACAATAGATAATTGCCTTCAATATTTAACTTTGTGCGCATCAAGTCAAGAGCTCTTCGCCTCGATGCATTTGAATGGAAGAGAACAATGAGTCCACTCGAACCAAATCTAGTTATTGCCAGAAATTGCCTTGGCTCGAATTGACTATAGGTCGAATTGAACATGGAAAAAAAATACGCAAGACCAGGGACGTATATAACACACAAGTCCCTGATAAGACTGTCATTAGTTTATAATTTAATTCCAATAGTGATGAAAAAATACATGAACCACATCACGTCTGTAATAAATTTGGTAATTTTATTCCGTTCCCATTTTTAATTAAAATGATGGAGTTGATGTGTCCTGGAATTTCAATTTTCAATACATCGGTTTGAGATTGACTTCTGCTTTACATCATTCCACGATTATTTCATGTAACACGTTTATAGTGATGGCATCTACCTGATGCATTGCATAGAAATTTAGACCTTTGCAACGGACTCACCCGAAGCAGTGAGGGATCTTATCTACAGTACTAGTGACAAAGCCGGCGTGGCCTAGTGGTATCGCGTCGTACTCCTGATCAGGAGGCCGGGGTTCGAGTCCCGCTCTGGTCATGCCGGTGTTCTGTCTTTCAGATGAGACAGTAAAAACCGAGGCCCCGTGTCGTGGTGTGCATAGCACGTTAAAGATCCCTCACTGCTTCGGGTGGGTCCTTTGCACCCGCATCAGGCAGATGCCGTCACCATATACGTGAAATATTCGTGGCGTGACGTAAAACAAAAATCAATCAATCAATCTACCGTGACACGGGACCTCGGTTTTTTACTGTCTCATCCGAAAGACAGAACACCGGTGCGCCCAGGGCGGATCCAATATCCCATTGTCGGGTGATCGAGGAGCGAATTTTATCGATTGTGACAGAAAATTGGCCTAAATACATGACGATTTCATTAGTTTAGGAGATAAAGAATCTGAATTTGCTATAACGCTGAATAATTGCCGGGGGCAGGGGACCCCTACGTTTCTCTTATATCCGTCACTGTTATTCTATTTAAACATTTAATGAACATTACATTCAACAGATGTTCTTAATTCGTACTTAAGATTGTATTAGTGTCGACCGAAACTGTATTTTTTTCAAATGAAAAAGATCATGGATTAGAATACCTTTCTTGACATTATCTCAACACGTTTCGAAAGGATACAATTTTTTAAATATTTTTCTTTTCCCTGAAAAACTATTAAAAGATAAATTTTAAATTTATTTACCGTCTTGACGACGTGCCTCATTCACAAACGGCATAGCCAATAAGTGAATAATTTAGCTGTGGTCCCGATGTATTGTTGATAGAAACAGGTACCACAGAGTACCCCTCCAACGATGTATTCGGTTTGGAATTCCGATTTTGTGCTCAGTCTCTCCACACAATCATAGCAAAAACTCTTTTTTCTTGGTTTTGGGGTTTTTTGGATTATTTTTTGTACCGTTGTTTTCTAGCTTGGAGTCGGTAATGAATGGACCAAAACGCGTGTTAATATTTGAATTTTCCCGATGAAGTAATAAACTTTGGGTGGATATATCCATAATGTCATCATTTGAAAGACCTCCTCTAATTTAAAATCCATAGTATACTGCTGGGCACAACCCGAATATTGAAATATCATGGAAGAATGAATATGATATGAATTCAATAATTATTCAATGATGACTTGATTACTAACTTATTGCCATGGACTCATATAGATTATTGTTGGGGATAATCTCAAAACCAATTAGAATTTGTTCATCAACAACATACCTTAACCATGTACTAAGTCGGTTGGTACACTCTTTTCTCGCCCCCTCGATATGCTCCCTCGCTTCGCCCGAGACCATATCTCGTGGTGATTGAAAATCGTGTACCAACCTTTACTTATAAGATTGATACTATTATTATATTGTTGAGTAGCGTGATCAATAGGTAAATACATTTTGGGTGGTAAACAGCGGAATAAAACTTCTTCACAGATATTGAAGATACACATTTCCTTAGAGAAAGAAAGATAACTCGTTTTTGATAATTTATTTAAACAATTAAGATATAGAAAGAAATGTACAGTTACCGTGGGTAACCTATTCAGAACTTAAATTTTGCTGAGTATAATTGCTCACAGTCAGTGACTGTATACTTAAAATTGATGTTTTGTAACACGCCACATCCTCACACTATTACTTTTGATACGGATTTTCACCGAATCGGTTCTTTATACTAGATAAAGAAACTCTATAATAAGGATATTCGATTGCTTATATCAATAGCATATATGATATGTTGATTTAAACTTAAATATTCAGTCCCGCAATTTTATATATTATACAGCATGCAATGCTATATTTTCAGTGAGAACAAGTTCGGTATATTTTTGCCTTATTACACCGTTTTCCTGCCTGCACAGCACATCACACATATATAGGAAGGCTAGGAAGTTTAAACGTGTAACCGGTACAAGCCGGCGTGGCCTAGTGGTATCGCGCCGGACTCCTGATCGGGAGACGGGGTTCGAGTCCCGCTCTGGTCATGCCGGTGTCCTGTCTTTCGGATGAGACAGTAAAAACCGAGTCCCCGTGTCGTGGTATGCATGGCAAGTTAAATATCCCTCACTGCTTCGGGTGGATCCGTTGCAAAGGTCAAAAATTGTATGCCCCGCTTCAGGCAGATGCCGTCACCATATACGTGAAATATTCGTGGTGTGACGTAAAACAAAAAAATCAATCAATCATGTAAACGGTACCGTGTCGGTTACAGGCATTAAACGTTTAGCACATAGTTAAACATTTAAACGACGTTGACCAGAGTTACCTCGCCTGTATATGTGATACTGTTACAAAGCTGCGTTCGTCTCTAAAGTACGACACAGTTAACAAACTTATATTTGTGAATAAGAAATTCAAGAGATGCGAAACAGTTCCTGAGGTGAATCCGACACCTGAGGTTCCTCTACTCATTAAAAAGAGCGCTCCACAAACTTCTTCACTACCCGATTTACCTACCCTCCCAGCTACCGACGGAAATGGTAGATTGCTAGAGCAAGTGAAATTTCTGATATTTGTTACCTCTTGTTCAGTTCAGTATTCTTCACTTCAGCGTGTGTTAATTCTAATGTTTGAAGTTTAAACGTTTAACGATTTTGGTAAACGTCCGAGCCTTAATATATAGCCTATATGTGTATTACTACATGCAAATCCGAGTCGGATTACCACCTAAAATAGAGAACCAACTGGGTGTTGGCAGAGTAACAGCTGAACATTTGCGGTTATACAGACATCAATGAAAAAATCAAATGACATTTAAATAAAAAATATTTAAAAATTTTTCGTAAGATGGAATGATTAGATAAATTTTGAGTTAAACAACAACAGGGATTCTATATGGTTAGGGGCAAAGTTTTACACCGAGGTTGGAATAATTACAAATAAATACAAAACTTTGAAATCCTGAGCGGGAAGCCACCAGAAATCATTTTGTAACTTTGAAATACTTTAAACCCCAATTAACACTGCAATAGAATCCTTCAATGGTTTGTGTCGCGATCACACATGAGATAGTATGCCAAGTCGTTATACCGGGCGTCGAATTGTCACCTCAAAGGAGCTTATTCTATTTTGTAACCCGTATGATCCATTGAGTTTGAATTGCCATAAAGCACGGTGCTGGTATCTAAATGTTTATCTATTTTCATATATTCTCATTGTGGTAACTGGGTGTTTGTTTACACTACGGACGCTGTGCAATGTAAGAAAGAAGCCGTATGTGCAAGCATTATTCTTGACAAAATGCAAGTATATCTATTTATTCATTTATTTATACTATTATTTATTTATTTATTATATTGCAGAAAAAAAAATATTTCATATTTTCTTTTTATATTTATTTGTGCTTGCATTTAGCAGAAGCTCCTTGTCGAGGCAGATTACTTGAAAATCGCCAATATTTTAACAATAGGATTGTTTAGCGTATAAGAAAATTTGGGGCGATGTGAAAGAACATAAAACTTTTTATATCCTGTACATTTACATGAGATGAGAATTATATTTGTTGTTTGATGTCGCTCTACCATTTTTCGTTCGTATACGACATCTAAGCAAGAAGCTATAAACCTGTTCAACGGTGTGACACAGTCCAGTATTCGAACCCTGGTTACGAGTCAAGCGTTTTACTACAATTCAACTCCACCCCTTTTTTCAATGTGATGGGATGAAATTCATTGAAACCTCCAAAGTACACCACTGGCGGGTGACCACCGGCCTCTAGTATTCGCAAAAACGGATCGAATCCCTACTTGTCATATAGCAAAAAACATTCGAGTCCCTTACGTCACCAACAATCATATTTCAGGATTAATCTCTTCTTGCCGTGTCCGTGACACGAGACCTCGGTTTTTACTGTCTCATCCGAAAGACAGAACCCCGTTGTGCCCCGGGCCCGAATCGCACCCAGGACCTCTCGATCACGTGTCGAACACCTTATCTACTTGGCCACATCGGCTTAAACTGTGAAGGAAAGGAAAGTATCTTCAGTATATAGCGATTATTATTTAAATCTACGTCATCCTTTATTGACGTAATCTACTATAATAAAATCACCACCATGCCACCCCTTTACGTTTGTAAGTCGTGTACCATCCTGATGTTCCTGTCACAGAATATTTCTCTTTCACTTATTTTTCAATATTAAAAAAGTTTATGAGTGAAATTCTAATTTCAGTAATTTTATTGTATTACCCATACCTATAATCACATAAATAACAAAACAAAATATTTTTATAGTATTAAAATAGTACTGAGTAGACGCCCACTTTTAATAACATTTGACGTTAAATTCTACAATTTCGTTCTCATATATTTCGTCAACATTCCGTCACAAATGTATAAATATGTAGCAGACAAATCTGCTAATATTTGTTTATAGAAATTGTTTAAACGTTTTATTAATATGTGTTTTATTTACACATAACACGTGTGTGTGCGTTCATTGAATAGATGCGTTTAAAAGTGATACTTTGTATAGATATGACCCAAACATCTACTGTACCTGTATGGCCTCTCCTGTCTAGCAATATAAATTAGGTATGAAATAAATCATCCTCTGCAAAACATTGAGATGAAGTATCAATTTAATTTAACTTACTCAAATACCATACACAGTATAGAATTACATTTATATACAGTGGCGGATTTAGACCCCCCTCCCCCCCCCCATTTTTTTTTTTTTTTTTTTGGCCACTTAATCTTATTTACTAGTAAAAATCCAGATTTAGAATGAAAATTGGCAAAGTCGTTTGGCTAATACACATGTGCCCCCCCCCCCCTTTTCGGACATCCTGGATCCGCCACTGATATATACAGAACAAATGGTATCATATGTATTGAAAAAGGCACGATGCAGATATAGTTGTTCTATACAATATATTTGTACATCGCCTTCTGGTCACCAGGGCCCCTGTATTTCATTTGATAAAAGTGTACTGGAGAAAATACCGGCCACGTACGCACTGGAACGGTCACGTGGATATATAAATGAATAGTCTCTTACTTGGTACATTCTGCATTTAAAAACCACAAAGACATGACGTCATATTACTGAATGTTATTAAATGGAACATACAGAGTTGTTAGTATCAGTTATGCATGTAGAACTATCAGTACACGATATCTCAGACCACTGAGTGTTAATTGTGTTTCCATTTACGACGAGCACAGACTCACACAGAGCACTCCATCCTGAATGAGACAATACATACAGCGTGATCCTCGAGTACATACAGCGTGGTCCTACAATACATGTAGTGTGGTCCCACAATACATACAGCGTGGTCCCACAATACATACAGCGTGGTCCCACAATACATACAGCGTGATCCTCGAGTACATACAGCGTGGTCCTACAATACATGTAGTGTGGTCCCACAATACATACAGCGTGGTCCTACAATACGTACAGTGTGGTCCCACAATACATACAGCGTGGTCCCACAATACATACAACGTGGGTCCTACAATACGTACAGTGTGATCCCACAATACATACAGCGTGATCCCACAATACATGTAGTGTGGTCCCACAATACATACAGCGTGATCCCACAATACATACAACGTGGTCCCACAATACATACAGCGTGGTCCCACAATATATACAGCGTGATCCCACAATACATACAACGTGGTCCCACAATACATCCAGCGTGATCCCACAATACATGCAGCGTGATCCCACAATACATACAACGTGGTCCCACAATACATACAGCTTGGTCCCACAATACATACAGCGTGGTCCCACAATATATACAGCGTGGTCCCACAATATATACAGCGTGATCCCACAATACATACAACGTGGTCCCACAATACATCCAGCGTGATCTCACAATACATGCAGCGTGATCCCACAATACATACAACGTGGTCCCACAATATATACAGCGTGGTCCCACAATACATGCAGCATGGTCCCACAATACATACAGCGTGATCCCACAATACATACAACGTGGTCCCACAATATATACAGCGTGATCCCACAATACATGCAGCGTGATCCCACAATACATACAACGTGGTACCACAATACATACAGTGTGATCCCACAATACATGCAGCATGGTCCCACAATACATACAGCGTGATCCCACATTACATACAACGTGGTCCCACAATACATACAGCGTGGTCCCACAATACATACAGCGTGGTCCCACAATACATACAGTGTGGTCGCACAATACATACAGCGTGGTCCCAAAATACATGCAGTGTGGCCCCACAATACATACAACGTGGTTCCAAAATACATCCAGCGTGATATCTCAATACATACAGTGTGGTCCCACAATACATACAGTGTGGTCCCACAATTCTGTTCTACATTAATGACATCGCAGATCTAGAATTACAAGGGTTTTAGATAAACAAACATAATCACACGACTCTTAGAGAGGTAGCTTGTAGTACAACTAATTTAAAAGTATTATGGCAAGACGTGCCCAATTTATACGATATTTATCGTGTCATTTTGCATTTTCTCCAAAGTATGATGTTGAAAAGTTGTATTTTAAAACAGAGTTTCCTCCGCCACCACAAACTGAGAAAACTCATATTTTTAACTTTTCTAATTTAAAATTAATTAATAGCTACTATTTGAATTTAACAGAATTTAATTTCAGTCATAAATCAAAGTGAGTTATGATGCAAACATGTTTTATTGACGTTGGAAAGAATCAAAATGAAATAATTTACTCTTAAAGTATTTCCTCAGTTTATGGTTTATAGAGCCGGACATAGATCAAATCTCTTGGGATGAAGTATCAGGCCTGTCGGAATTTAATTAAAAGGGGGTACAGAAAATGTACACTGTATACAGATATTTGTCTGATATAACGATAAAATTCTAACCATGCGCTGTATTATTATTGGGAAAGATGGGGCTAGCGCCTTCCGAGGAGCCCGATTATTCAGAAGGGAGTGTTCATATTTTGTCGGAAAAGCAATTGAATGCTGTTATATATATTTATCTATCATAATAATTTGTTTAAGTTATTTATTCATCAAATATAATTCACCCTGTAACAAAACAAGGTGATGACATCAATAGAAGTACAACAAAACTCCCGACAAATGGTTTATGTCTCAACAAATACAACAATTTAAATGCTGTGATTGTCACGTTTTTTATTAATAGTGGAAGGATCATTTATAATTCAGAAATTTATTCTTTGTATCATTGTCACGTGATTCGTATTGTAGGTCTGTCAAGTCAGCTGCGTCATATACATCACGGAAGTCGACTCAGTCAACTACATCCACCATCCGGGAACTTAGAACTGGTCAGGATATATTATCTATATACTTTAATGAATTTATCCCTCTTCAATAATATAAAAAGAAAAGTGTCTGAAGAAGTAACTACACAAAAAGATAATATAAATATTAAATTTCGAGTTTTTCAACTTTACTTTCTTTATTTTTTATTTATTTATTATTTTATCTTTATTTTTTGTTTTTGCTTCTTTATCTTTCTTTTAATTTTCCAAAACTAAGTACACCACTACATTTTTTTCTCATATATTATCAATATGAAATGAAACTAAAATTCCGAAGGTAGCACCATACAATTCATTCGAAACATTTTAATTTTTATGCCGTTTTTATGTCGAATTACACAAATTTATGGAATTGTAAACCTCATAGCCGAAATAATCAACTCGGCACTAGATCGATCACCTAGTGCTAAGTATATTATATCTGTCAAATTTTAATTCGAAGCTGAGATACGGCAAACCGGAAAATATGGCTGTCCCCAAAGCGAAAACAAGTGTTATTCGTCGACTAATAGTATGTCATCATCACTAAATTCTAGTCAATATCATGTTAATAAGAGGAAAACCAATAATTTGATAACTTAAACCAATAATGTTCTCTCTTTCATCTTATAGGATATGTGTTTCTGAGCTACGACTGGAAGCATAAGCACACAATCGTTAAAATAAAGGACAGACTTGAAGAATATGGGATACGAGTTTCTATTGACATCGATCCCGTCAAGGGCACCATCAAACCTTTAGATCAGACTGCTCTAATGGGCTCTAGTCTAGTCCTCATCGGGCTATCGAGCAGATACCGGGAAAATGTCGTCTGTCAAACAGGTAATATATGGTTCAGATAAAGTTGAATTCTTATTTATTTCATACCCATATTTGGCTGTAAGCTCATATAACACTGGCGTGGTTAGCCGACATGAGGTATGTCTGGGTCACATGATCTCATTAACCACCACCACCACCACCACCATCATCATCATCATCATCATCATCATCATCATCATCATGTGATTTGTGTTTACACTAGTTTTATTGGACTGTTTATCTTACTGATTGACTCTGTCCGGGACATTAAATCCGTGCAACCGACAAATCGTAATAGTTTTTATATTCCTTAAGTTGGTTGGTTGGTTGATTGGTGTTTTAATGTCAACAATTTTTCAGTTATATCGCGACATGGAAGTGCAGGCAACCAACCTCTTAAACATACTGGTTCAACCCGGGAATCGAAACCGGATCGTCGGCGCCGCAAGCCAAGCGCTTAACGAATATTCATGAAGGGATATTCATGGAAATTCATGTAGATAATGAGAAGAGCCTATCGTTGATACTTAAAATGACATTATTTGAGACACTGGAGGTGTTTTAAGTTAAGTCTATCTAAATTCAATTTAAATAGGGGATCTTCCATGATAAATATCAGTTAATATGCGTAGAACAGAATAAGGGGCATGCATGGTGTAGTTGTTCAGCGCTTGGCTTGCGGCACCGACGATTCGGGTTCAATTCCCGGATTGCGCTACTATGTTTAAGAAGTTGGTTACCTCCTGCTTCCATGTCGTGACATAGCTGAAAAATTGTTAAAAGTGACGTAACACACCATTCAACCAACCAACAACAGAACAGAATATGTCAAAATATAAATTTCAAGTTAGAATGATTTGTTTTTGAGATTAATGTGTTCACTGTTATGTAAGGTGTTTAATCACCATCTAAGAATGAGATCAGTCGGCATCTCAATGACATATGTCGGCATTCCAGTGAGATATGTCGGCATTTCAGTGAGGTATGAAATTTTGAAAATTATTTCTACTATGAATTCATTTATTTTGTGACAAATAGTGCAAAAAACCAGTATCAATAGTACAACAAAATGAATTTGATGGACATGTGTAAACGAAAGGGAACAACATCTGACTTAAATGTAGGGAAGAAGTCAACATGGAGATGTACAATAAAACTTGGTGACAAATAATGCATTCCATGGAATGAGATTACAAAATATCAATTTTACGACAGATGCAATACCGACTTAGGGGAGGTCAGTTGAGTAACAAACGGTACTCAATTGGTGTGGTTATCCGGTTTACGGGTCCATCTTCCCCTGTTAAATACGCACGCGACTTTTCTAGCACATGAGTTTGTTAGTCCAAACAATAATTAATGACGTCTTGTAGTGACAACATGTTGTCAACATGTTGTCTCTGCATAGGGCTGTTTTCGTTATTTGAACTTCGTTTACTACAGTTCTATATATGGATGAAAGCAAATACTTTTTTAGGATTTTGGCTCTCATTTTTACATCATCAGAAAAGGTAGAAAAACAACAAGTTGAAAAACAGGGATGAGATTTTATTTATATAACTTATTCTTGAAGTGATCAATGAGCAAAATCTCACTTTGGAATTTTTAACTGATATACAAATATGTGCAATAAACAATATATGCATATTTATATTGTGTTTTGCAGAAGGAGAACTGTCCCATCAGCTTCATAAAAAGATTATCGTTTTACAATTGGAGCCGGATTACTTCGGAACTGACTGGGTAAAACAGGTCGTGCAGAATCGGACATTGATCGACTTTACTGACGAAGATAGTTTCGAAACTCAGATGCGAATTCTCATCAAAGAAGTTGACACAAACATGCGCATGATCGATATCAGAACTGAAAAATCTACCGAATTTCCGGTCAATAGTGTACAGGACAAACAGGCTCCAAATATCACAGGGATAATTGGTTTGCCCCAGAACAGACTGGTCGTGGTTGACAAGGATAATAGACTTCTGAAATTATATTCCGAAGATGGCACGTGTTTACATACAATCGACAACCAACAGGAAACATGGGGTATCACAGTATTCTACAGAAACGAATTCGCAACTTGCGGATTCGGCAAGAAAGTGTATTTATGGAAAGCAGACGGCAATCAGATTTTGAGGAATAGTGAATCGTATAACATTCATTGGACGGGAGAAGCCATGCATTTTAATGGAAGATATTTTGGTATAATGCATCGAAGAGATTATGTAATAACCCTTCTGGAGCTAGACGGAAAGCCGGCAAACGTAATTCATTTGGACAATATTGACCGACGGAAGATTGAAATAGGCTGGGATATAAAGTTAGATAGGCGTACAGAAGCGATATATTTTCCTTTATTTAGGGAAATGAAAGGAGTTATGTGCATAAATTACCAATCTGAGACTTTATGGCGATGCCCGCTACCAGGTCGTCCGTCTACCCTTGCACAAATCAGTAATGTTATATGCGTGACAGATCTTACCTCAAAAACAGTTACCATGATCACTCAAGATGGCATACATAGAGGAACTCTTCTGGGGGAGGAGGAACTTGAAGGTGGGCAGCCAAACGGAATTTCCCATTTTACAAACGGTGGTGATGAAAATAAACTTCTTTTATGTTACAATTATTTTTGCAAAAAACGCAAATTTGCAACCGTATATCAAATAACTCACCTTCCGCCAATGTAAAATGTAAAATAAATATAGGTATATGTTAAACAATATTCATCTTAAGAATTTATTCTCAGATATATTTAATGATTGATTCATTGATTTTTGTTTAACGTAACACCACGAATATTTCACGTATATGGTGACGGCATCTGCCTGATGCGGGGCATACAAATTTTGACCTTTGCAACGGACCCACCCGAAGCAGTGAGGTATCTTTAACGTGCCATGCATACCACGACACGGGGCCTCGGTTTTTACTGTCTCATCCGAAAGACAGGACACCGGCATGACCAGAGTGGGAATCGAACCCCGGCCTCCCGATCAGGAATCCAGCGTGATACCACTAAGCCACGCCGTCTTCAGATATATTTAAAAACGGTATTCAGAATACGTAATTTAAAATAGGGATGTCTGAGTGGGAAAATGGAAAGCTGATTTATTGCAGATTGCGAGCAGTTCTCTACACAAGAAATTGACAGTGAGAAATTATACCGACAACATAACGTATAGTTATAGGTGGAAAAATCAATTTTCCATCTCTTTTCATATTCGCCACGGACATGTAGAGCATACGAGAATAAGTAACTAATCGAAATCTCAAAAATATTCGATTGTAATGCAGTTGTGATACCGATTTCAGACGGTTACTTGAGGTGCCAATCATTAGGTGTAGTTAACAAGTTAACGGATCCACCCTCCCAATCACCACGAAAGAAATTCAGTCAAAGACGACACATTTAAAACTGTACAGATTCACCTCCATAAACAGAACAAGAACCCACATAATTCTCATGTTGAGAGGTCATAAGAACACGAGTACAAATATTTTTTATGGAATAAAAATCATATTAAAAATATAAAGAGACTTCATCCTTAACCATTCATGTTATGTCTGTCAAAAATAAGCAAATGTCCAAGATCGTAAGGAGTCCCAAAAAGAGTCAGAGGGGACAACGTTCAGGACCTTATATCCTTTGATAATTCCCTTCAGACAAGACCCTTTATAAAGTCTGCGCAATTCTGTTTCTCAGAATGCAGCGCGCAAGGTAAATCAAACCAAAAACAAGACTTGCGAGAAAACCTCAGGGCCATACTGTCGAATGAAGTTACTATTCATAAATCTTATGAAATAAAATGATCGGAAACCGAATTTTGAAACCTGAAACTTGTTTTGAATGGGAACTAAAACGTCGGTACCAGCGCCAGCAAATCGAGGAATACATGTTTATATACCATATGATGGGAGATGACAGACATCATCGTCTAATGTACAATAGGAAATCTGAAGTTGTCGCATTTATCATTAATTCTAGTTTGTGTATTGTTGTCATAATTTCAATGTGTATGTCCAAGATAGCTCAACAGATAGACGGTCTTTGTTTACCTGAAGTTCAGGTAGATAAATAAATATCATTAAAAGTGTCTTTTGAATTCAGATTTATCGAGTTTTAATACATTGTTTAGAAATCTAAATGTGTCATAAATATGTCAATAAGATCGAAAAGTTGATATATGAAATCGAGGCATGAAATTCCTTTCATAATAATACAAAAACAAATAAAAAAAAATTATTAATATTTTTAGTTACATGTATGTGTAACATTTATGTACACAATTGATAATAATTGATTGTTAGTTAAGAGGGAGAAATGTTATTCAAAGGAAAGGGTTTGTTCTGTGAAATGCAACAATTGGTTGTCCCAGTTTCCACACAAGTGTAGAATGTGTAACGTTGAAATATTTTGTACATCTGGATCTTATTTCATAACCATTTCATGGTGGGTTTTGTTTGCTAAACAGGGGACACTTACTTTTCCCGGGCACTTGAACTCTCCTCCCTGATATTTAGTCTTCGTGGTGATGTGTCACATTGATAGTGAAACAGTTTATATTTTGTTATACATATGATTATAGTAAACTTTTGTAGTAACCCTTTGGTTATTAAAATATTTGTACCAGTTTATACTGCAAATGATAGAACACGTATTAATTATCATGATATATGGAATATCACTACATAAAATTATGAAGACAGAATACATAATTTCAAAATTCATTGTTCTGTTCTCGGACACTCCAGAACACTTTGTCATATTAAGTTTAAAAAGACTATAGACAATGCATGGATGTTTCAAAAGCCCAGAAAGCAATTGATAATTAACAGCATGAACGGACAGATTGGAGAATTACTTAGTCCTTACGGACACGGAAGTATTGAAAGGACACTCCAAAGGACAACTGACGGATGCATTACTGTAAGGCGCTGTTTAGGTTCACTTCAGTTATTTACATTTAGTCGATGATTTGAACATATTTCCATAAATAGACATAGTCTTTGTTCGATTTAACATCATTTGATAGGAACATCAACAGCTATCTTTATCTTGCGTCGACTAGGGATCGACTTCGAATTTGGTTTTTTTTTTTTGCAATTCTGTTCATTCTCTCTTCTTCTTCATCTTCTCTTCCTCTTTCTTCTTCTTCTTCCTCTTCTTCTTCTTTTTCTTCTTCTTCTTCTTCTCCTTCTTCTTCTTCTTCTTCTTCTTCTTCTTCTTCTTCTTCTTCTTTCGCTTCCTATTCTTCTTCTTCTTTTACTTCTCCTTCTTTTTCTTCTTCTTCTTCTTCTTATTATTATTATTATCATTTTCATTATTATTATTTTTATTATTACCATCAGGTAGTAGTAGTAGTACTGGCATCAGCATCGTCATCATCATCATGATTATCATCATATTAATTATATATCATGATAATAATAATGATGATATTATTATATTGGTTCACTTCAATCATTTACATTCAGTATATGATTTGAATATCTTTGAATATATCGATATAGGGATCTAGTGCAATTTCAGATTCCTCTTTCAAGAATGTTAACCGATATTTTGGGACCTGACCATTCCAAATAACCATCTTAACTTTTTGACTATACTAGATTTGATATAATATGTATATATATACAGACATTTGTTCACGTGCGTTTCCGACACTGGAATTTCAGTTAGGCAGCATTTCTTGCCTTGAATGGGAAAACTTGATTTCGTTTTCTTGTTTCCGTCGTGTGGTCGTGCGTGTATATTTATGTATTTATCTCTTCGACTTGAAAGGTTGTTGCAGGACTTTTGCGACGGGTGTTGCATGTAACAAGGGACGCTTACTCCTCCCAGGCCCTTGGTCTCACCCCGATTTTATTGCGGTTTGCATTTGTCTGAATATGACATTATTATTATTATTATTATTATTATTATTATTATTATTATTATTATTATTATTATTATTGATACTACTATAACTATTATTGTAGTAGTAGTAGTAGTAGCAGCAGCATCATATTAATTATATATCATGATAATAATTGTAATGATATCTTTACATTATTGATATTTTTATCATCATCATTATTATCATCATCATCATTATCATCATCATCATCATCCTCATCATCATAATCATTATCATTATCATCATCATGTTTTGTTAAATATTTTTTAGTCTTTTTCACAATTTCTATGATAATTAATTTAATTAATGAATAGTAGCAAAACGGTCTCAATTTTGATACGTTTATTAATGCATTGTGTATCCTTCATTTTGCTTTCTGCGTCAGTTTACTCTTCAGGAGCAGAAATGTGAATCACTGCAACCTACCAATGTCTTTCCAACTCCAACGCTGCCATTCCAAATTGTACAAGAGCAGCGATTACACCCATCAACACATATTCCAACAGTTCCGTTCTTGTAGATCTTTCCTCCCCACTGGCACCCTGACTCTGAAAATGATGTGAACCAAGAACATGGTCATTTTTTTAGTTATTACTATTCTTCGTAAACCTAAATACTTCTGGCCTTTTAGTTCCGGCTTGTCCTTAGAGAAATAAACGATATAAACACAGCACGGAAATACAACATAATATTGCCACTGAATACTTTGTTTAAATATTTGTTGGAGTAAATGGCCGGTTTGGAGCAGGTTAACCTTGAGTTATTATGAGATGAGAGATAATATATGCTTGAATAAAGGCTATTTCAAGCATCTGCAATGTACCATAACTCTGCAATAACAAAATAGAATATTATCAAAAACAAAGGTCTCATACTAATATTCATTCTTAGGAATATGTATTAATATTATTCAAATGCCGTCAGGCATCTCTACGGTATTGTCCCTTTAATGGGCTTCTTTGGTAGAATGATCAAATTAAAAATGAAAATCATTCATGTTTTACAATTCAAAAGTTACTGGCAAGGTAAACATTACCGATAGACAAGAAACATAGAAACAAGACAAAATATTCATCGAAATTCGGGAGCATGAAATGGTCAACTACTTCATGTCTTTGTGTTTCATTTAAATTTAACATGCAAGTACATTCTTTTGAATGAAGTAAAGATAAAAAAGAACAATCTGCATGACAAACCATTTGCGGTCATGCAAAACATGGACATATAAAGCAGCACACAAACTCTTTGATTTTAATTCAGTTCGATTCCCATATAGAATATGAACTGCCATCATTTTTAACAATATGTGTATTTGCCTCTCGAATGAGTATCGAAGAAAGTTAATTGCAAATACATTTAGTCCAACGCCATCTTTTTGAAACGTATCTGTATTCTACATAAGAAGGAACTTTTTTGGCACATCTGGAGAAACCGAAATGGTTTCATGTGTCGAAGTGGATTAAGCATAACGATTGCCTAACGACCGGTTATACCCATCCTTAGTCCAAAGTACGTTAACAGCTGCAGTTAATAACCATCATCAGAATAAATGACTTATTATCTAAAACTTTATGCAGATAAAATTCATTTTATATGTGTGTTTTTCCAACTGTGTGATTTTATTCAAGGGCAAATATATCACTTGATTTACCTATCCCATTGATAAACAAAATCTTCTTAGATTTTCATTTAAATTTTGGTAAATTCTACAGATTTTATTCAGACATTTCTTCTCAAGTCAGAAATGTCACTTACGAAAAATATGTATCCAGTGAAATTTCTCATCTCAGTTTTAACGAGGATCTAATGTACAGACGAAGGAGGGTCAAATATTCTGAGAAATTCATCTCGTCAGGTTCTAAAATAATTAAAGACCTTCGACATCGATAGCATGTCCCCTAGATCATCTAAAAATTAAATGTCTTATATTGTACCCCACAGCCTTATGCAGACTATTACTAGAGAGTTACACGCCGAATAAAGAGCAGAAGACCTTATGACGGGCGTTATCCAAATATTTTATAGGAGACATGGTCCTGAGCAAAACAGATCAAGGATCTAAGCTCGCTTGCAGACGGGCAGAGCACGGTTAACGTATGTTGATGTCGCTGAACATATTTTTGATACCAGAATACAATTCCATAGAAGATTTTATGACCTCTCGTCTTGAGAAAATCGTTGATCCTTGTTCTCTACATGGATGATTTTTTTGTTAATTTTAAATTCGTGTTCTTTAATCACGGTGCTTTCTGCGGTGAGTTGAAAATTGGGCGTCAGTAAACCGGTTAATCACACCAAATGATTGACACTAGTTACGTTAACTGAAACTTCCTGAGTCGGTATGGTAACTGTAATACGATCGAATGTCATTTTCTGTGTTATTTACTATAATCATGTTTATGTGCATGTCCTTGGTGATTTTTGTCATACAACTTGGTCCGGTGAGATCTGTCTTCTCTTTTGAATTTAATAAGTATAATAATGCCTAAGCCTCTATGAAAAAGTGTCCCTACACGATTTTAATGTAAAAGTAACTACGACGGTTGACAAGGAAATGTTGCTCTATTTTCTCTTCAAAATTACTCCAGTGACATTTCACATTTATACACAAGCTATATAAAAATCTTCCTCCTTGATTGAGTCTCTGCGACTTTGCACGATCTACGTATGATACTTTCTCGATAACGAATATCAAGATCTTTCTACGACCTTGGTCGAATTGTGATAAGATCCACAACTTTACCACGAGTGACGACGAATTTATCACAAGACAAGTTGCGGTTTTGTGTATGAAAACTCTACCTGTAAGATATTGGCGATATAATGAAATCAGATAAAAAAGACAAGGGTTCAAACCCTGCACGACACATGAAGAAGTTTGGCGAGTTATTATTCTCAAGGGTGTAAAAGGGCTTACATGTATAAACTGACGGCTGCTTCTTACACAGTATTGGCCTTAAAACTTTGGACTTAAAATTTAAAACATATATATTAGGTGCAAGACACTTGAAGATTATGGGATCACTCGGCACCTCTCGTGGTTCAAACTAGAAACACTGTAACAGAGGCTAAAATTCTATACACAAACTAATAAGAAATCTTATTAAAATATTAGAGCAAAAGACATCTGACAACCAATTGTCAGACCTCGTATGACCGATAGTGTTATAAACGTTATAAATTTATTATATTCTCATATTGAAAGCTTCTTTTTCCAGTCCTGATGTTTATAAGGTATTTATATGTTATCAGGAAATAATGAATTACTTAGTCCGTTAATATGTTGTAGAAGCATGTTACCTATACATTGCAAGCATCCATCTTCTCCTTTAAATGGCGTATTGCAGGCCACAGTAGGGCATTTTCACTCCTTACAGTATATTTTGCTCGGTTTCTCTTCCACTTTGACGTTGCCGTTTTCTCCAACAATGTAACTGTATCTATCAGAAAATCTACATTCTCGTCCATAACCAGGTTGTAATTGATCTTTTTCCTCCCCTATGTCGTACGATGTACATAATTTTCCATACTTTCCTTTTGCTAATGCCAAATAATAAAAGAACATGTTATGGCAAGTAGCTAAGCTATCAGGACGACATCTTCGTATTTACAACATGACCCGATATAGCATATAATGTAAAGATGATGGATAAATCCAAACCACAAATCCAAAAATCATGAAACCATAGGACATACAAAATCAGTGAAAATGAAAAACAAATGGAAAATAACAAAATATGTCTACTTGAAGAGCATATGTGAACCCCTGTGATGGAGTGAGATCAGGTGCCCGGGGAGAGTGAGCATCTCCTGCTTGCTAGCAACACCCGTCACATATACCCCGTAGAAAGAGTCAAATCGTGTGAATTCCATATGTATCTATATATGGAGAATTCGAAGTAGGTAACCTTCTAGTATAGAAGGTGTCAAATCTGTGTAAAGTGATCGGAATCGGTCTCAGTCCAGAATATCATTTAAAAGTCTGGATAACGAGATATCATATGGAGTAATAAGAGTCTCGTAACGACCGTAGAACTTCCTCAGTGACGATGCTAGTCTAGCACATATATAACCCTGGTTGAGCAGCTTAACTGAAAGTCGCCTAGCCCTCAGAACAAAGTCATTGTAATTTGAACATGCTCTGAATAACGTATTAACTGAGATATGAATACGCCGTATGCGGGCGATGATGGAATGTTGCTACTTATGAAAGGAAAGTTTGTGATAGCGAAATTGAAATCGTCACGTTTGTCATAGGGTGAGGTGTTCAATTGACCATTAATGTCGAAAGACAACATAATATCTAAATACGAAGTAGAATTACTAGTTTCTGTGGTTTCTTTGACCTCCAGTTCACTTGGATAGATGATGCTAAGGTAATCCGCGAATGAAGGATTATTAATTGAAAGCAAGTCATCTATATATCTGTAAGTAAAATTGAAGCCAAGAGCCAATTGTTTTTTTCCTTGCGAAAGCAAAGACTGAATGAACTCAGCTTCGTATGAATAAAGGAATATGTCAGCCAGAAGCGGAGCACAGTTAGTGCCCATTGGAATGCCGACAATTTGTTGAAAAACCTTACCTCCAAACACCACAAAAATGTTATCGATAAGAAAGTTCAACATCTGAAAGACAGCTGTTTCAGTGTATTTATTTTTGGAATCAGAATATAAGCTATGAATTAAAAACGCTAAACGTTGGAGAGGACAGTATATTGCTACTTTGTAAATGGAGATTGGTAATACTACAATTGAATTATAATGAAAATGTTTTCACTTTTTAACCATTTCTATTGACACTAACTTGACATGCAACCAACACACTCTATACAAATTTATAAGATAAAACCGTGAAAATATGTAGAAAATTGATTTCAGTATCACTAGACATCTCTTCTTATCATAAATATTCCTTTTGGGCTCATAGCTGAAAGTTTGAGTTTTTAAAAAAGAAAACAACATATAATTTGTCCTCAGATTTTAATCCACTGATCACCTCCTCTTCATAACTCAGTAAGTATTCCATTCCAGAACGTGATAAAGTTTTACAGTATCATTCTATACCAAGACAAAAGGCCAATATGAGAAGGCGAATAAAGGAATTACTATTTATCAGTTAATTTCGTTAATCTAACCGTATATCTGGAGCACCAGAGACGTCAAAATCACAAAAGAAATATACCGGTAATCCATGGTGTGTTTGTATTCTGTGAAAACAAACTGACTTGTTTGAATGTTCTATATATACGTATATTTTTGACCATCTGGTCTAACTCAATTACTCTTTGTCATTGCTGACATTTGACACTGTGGTTGTTAATACTTTATCAATGGATTTCCATGCCATGAAATGACATATAACTTTCATGAACCTTTGTATCTCATTACCTGTAATGAATTTTCAATATTTGAACCTCTACATGAGAAACTATGAGAATTTATCAATTTATGACACTGTTAGAAATTGAAATACTGTAGAAGGTATTAGAGTATAAATTCCCAAGAGTAATACAAAGGTCCCGTAAAACCGCAAAATTGGATGATCATCGTTTCAAGAAGAATAGCAAAACATCTCAAATTGATGATAACAGAAAGGAGTGAGTATTTACTTTTAGCATAAAACACCCGTCACAAATGTTCCAGAGAGACCATTCATGGTCGTTGGTAAATGTTCCAGAGAGACCATTCATGGTCGTTGGTAAATTCATTTAAATGATTTGTGAGATCGGTAGAAGTCGTCACTGTGTATGATCATGTTCCGGTAGATGTTATACAGTATATTCTAACTGAGTGATGGTTTCCGAGGACATTATAAGTCTAGTTTTCAGTGCTTTTACACTGATGTAAAATTTATACTTTTTTGTGCATGATTTTTGTCATACAGCTTTGTCAGATGTCTTCAGTTTTCTCTTTTTAAATTTTCAGTCAGAAAATTATGTAAATCACTCTAAAACTAAGGTTTATCGCCATCATGCATAGCTCTGTCCTTAGATTGATTCATTGGCTACCTTTTTGGGCCAATTTGCTTTTAAATCGACTCTTCAAACATTTATATATTATTAGAATTTTGATCATTCGACCAAGAGCATCACCGGAATGATATAATTTGTCGTAATGCGCATCTGGTGACCTGAATTATAAAGTATGTATGTTCTGATAAATAGAAAGAGGAACTTCATGTTATCTTTTTTTTTATTTGATTTTTAGGTAAATACGAAAATAACTGGTGTCACATGACTAAGGCACTAACAACAATGTACCACAGAGGGCATTCACAAACCCCTGAAATTCAGGGGTGAGACCAGGTATTCGGGGGGAGTGAGCGTCTCCTGTTTGGCCGGCCACATCCGCCGTGAATGCCCTGACATACAGACGAAACAATATAATTCAGCACTATATATATACATGAATGTGAACAAACACTGTGTAGAAAGTGTCACAGTCACATAACATCAGGGAAAAGGGTATAATAATACTTAAGTCAATCCCTCCGCGGGGAACTTTTACGACCTCCACACTGCAAAGGGAATAAGTGTGACGTTAAGGCACACGAAAATGATGGCATGAAGCAGATATGATAGAGAGAGGGATAGAGAGAAAGAGTAGATGGGTTAACACAATACACAATTACATAATGTTCCAGAAAACCCACCAAAACATACCATAACGTGATTGTGATGCCACTATGACACATTGCATCATAAGAAGCGAGTTTTACTGCAAAAATCAAAATGCTAAAACTACTGTACTTCAACTTTTTCCTCAATTGTGAAAATACACCATTCCGCAATTTCGTACCAGCATTTATACACAGTTACGCCTGTTATAAGTGAAAAACGAAGAAGTACCGAAGGGTAAACCATATCTCATAGTCAGTGGAATAAAAGGAAAATATCGTGAATAGTGTCATATTCGGACAAATGCGAACCCCAATAAAATCGAGATGACACCAAGTGCCCAAGAGGAGTAAACGTCCGACCCCTGATTGCATGAAACACCCGTCGCAAAAATCCTGCAACAATATTTCAAGTCGAGGAGGTAAATATATAAATATACACGCACGAACACACGAAGGAGACATGAAAACGAAGTCAATTTTTCCCATTCAAGGCAAAAAATGCTGCCTAACTGAAATTCCGGTGTCGGCACGTGAACAAATATATATATATATATATATATATATATATATATATATATATATATATATATTATATATATATATATATATATATATATATATATATATATATATATATATATATATATATATATATATATATATATATATATATATATATATATATATATATATATTTATTAAGTCAATTCATATGGTCAGGTTCCTAATATCGGTTAACATTCTTGAAATAGTCTATCTAAAATTGCACTAGATCCCTATATCGCTCATAGAACCTCAGTGACAATTTCAAACGTTCCTTTATATATCCTTGTGAGAGTAGTTTAGTGGCAAGAGGCCTCGTTCTCAGGACGATATATTCGTAGTCACAGCATGCCCTAGCATAGCGTATAATTTGTGAAATGAAGACACCATATGCAGGAGAGGAAGGTGTGTTGCTACTCAGAAAAGGGAAGTTGGTAATAATGAAATTGAAATCGTCACGTTTGTCATAGAGAGAGGTTACTAATGAACCATCGTCACTAATTGATAGGAGTATATTGAGGTATGAAGCAGAAGATGCGCTCTCTGTTGTATCTTTTATCTGGAGTTCCTTTGGATATGTGATGTTGAGGTGATCCTTAAATACAGGTATATATGTATCTGTATGTAAAGTTGAACCGAGATGTTAATTGTTTATTGCATTTAGAGAACAGAGACTGTGTGAATTCTACTTCGTAAGAGTACCAAAATATGTCAACCAGAAGAGGCGCGCAATAAGTACTCATAGAACAGTCTGTTGGAACACTTTCCCACCAAATATCACAATAATATTATCTATAAGAAGTTCTAACATTTGGATGATCTCTTTTTCTGTCTACTTGCTGCTGGAATCAGAGTGTCTTTGTGGCCTAAACGAGATACTGATACCTGCGAAATCCTTTTTTGTTACAGAATGCGTTTTGAATAATTGTTGTTTTTCTATAAGATAGAATAAGTAGTCCTCCAAAGGGAAGTAAAATACACTAAAAGAAACAACACAAACACTCTTTGCCGCAAATTTTCGGCCTCCTGGCCTTTATCAAGCAATTGTTAGAAAAGTACAGAAGAACTATGTAACATCCATCTTTACATGTCTAATATAAACAAGCTTGTTTATATTAGACATGTAAAGATGGATGTTACATAGTTCTTCTGTACTTTTCTAACAATTGCTTGATAAAGGCCAGGAGGCCGAAAATTTGCGGCAAAGAGTGTTTGTGTTGTTTCTTTTTGTTGTTTTTCTGTTTTTCAGTTTTTGATTAGGAATGGTTGTATAACGAGTCGAAAAGTCAAAAGATTTGATGCTAGTAACATTATTGAAAATGGGAGATGTTAAGTGTTCTCGAAATTCCTTGGAATTCTTTAGGATCCACATCTGATTGATTTCACTTCTCGAGTAAGTAGTAGAGCAGTATGTCTGAAGACCATGTTTGATTTCTGTTAGAATTTTGGTGAATTGTTGGAAAGATGCTTGGTGAATCACTTATGCTTATATGGAGTTTTATGCATCTTTGGCTCCAAAAAGCTATGGTAGCTCGAGATCAGATTCATTTGTAATAATGCCGAATGAACTGAGAACTGACTTGTGATTATTCAATACCTCTGAAGGAGACAGATTTGTAACTGTGTAAGTTGGACTACCAGGCTTTGAATGAAGACCACGCTCTTCTATAAGACATTTAATATGATATGCCTTACATATGAATGTGTAATTGTTAGCTGCCTTGTCAGCAGGAACAATAATGAAATATTCGTGAAGTCGAGAAAGTTCTCTAACGACACTGGAGTCACGAAATATAGAATAGTATAGTATTTGTTGTTGAAAAAATGAAAAAAAGTCTTCGAACTCTTTTCTTTAGCAGACTTCTTATCGACTTCAGCCATTTAGAAAGAGTGTCTAATTCAACTATCTCTCTCTTACCCCAACGTCTGACGTACTCTACATATGAGTTCATAATAATATCAAAATTTTGACGCCATGTAAATGACTGTGGCTCTCTATATTTTAGGCCGTTACTTAAAAGATCTTTAAGTTTTTCATTGCCAACAATATGGAGATCTCCTGTCACAATATGAGAACATGGATTATATTTAAACTCAGATGAAGCACATGAACACTGTATAGGGTTATGAAAGTTATGCACAAAGTATGTAAGCGTTTTATATTTAGTTCATGCATCGGTTTTTGTCTATACATCGAAAGAAAGAAAAATTTCTTCTGATTTAATTACAGGTTTTTCAAAATAATTTTTTTTTCAAGAACGATAATATCTGTCATTCGAAACTGATAAATCAACATTTCGCGCATCAATCTCAGAATCGCGATCTGATGGCGGCCCAATCAATAATAAAGATAGTATATGACAGGTAAAATGTCAGGAAATGAAAGAAGAGTCAGCGATGATTTCACAGTCTTTATTTATTGGATTTAATCGACATCTTTTTCAGACAGAAATCACTCGATATATAGATCTATACAGTATCTAGGTCTAACCAGAGTTGTGTTTACCTGCGACCCTGATTATGTATTAATCGAAGGAACATTCTTTATATAGAAATAGACTTAATTTTACTCCATGCGATTGTATATGCCTTATACGGTCAATGTGGATATAACTAAATGATCAAACTGTGATATATGTAAGTATTATAGTATATTATGTATAATGTGTTTGAGTCAATAAAGTACTGTATCTATATGGATTATTATCGCAATTAATTTTATTGCAGAATCGACCATTTACTGAGCATACATATTTATTTAATCTTTTGCACCACCTGTGCATTTCGACTTACGTCTTCAGTGATGCTCAAGATCGAACTGTCAAAATTCAAAATAACTGACAAGCAAATTCCATATCAAATTGACCTTAAAATGTAGGGTTTTATTCAAACAACCTGTTTAAAGAAGTTTCTCAAAAAAAGTATCTTATCCCATCCCAATTTCTACGGTGATCTAGTGCACAAACTTAGGAGGGTCAAAGGTTTCAATAATTTCATATCGGCGGGTTCTAAAATTATTAATCGCCTCCTACATCGATATGATGACCCCGAGATCATCGCTAAGTCCATAGGTTTTATATTGGGTCCCTCTACAACCCAATGCAGACTTTTGCTTGAGCGTTGCATGCTGACTAACATGGCGATGGCTACTCTATGAAGGGCCTTGTCCAAACCTTTTCAGAGGAGACAAGGTCCTGATCCTCGTCCCCTCTGACTTCATCCGGACTCTCATTGATCAAGGATCCGAGCTCGCTTACGTACGTGCAGAGCAGGGTTTACTTATATTATTACTCAAGAAACGTTAATAGAATACTATGGTGCTATCCAAAATATGTAAGACGACATCAACATAAATAGAAATTAATTTAAACAATTTAAGTAATGTACCTATGAAAATATCATTTTAAATTTGCTCCAAAGTAGTTGATGTTTTATTTAAAATTAGATTTGAAAATATGATTTATTTCATTGCAGTCTCGAAACACTGGGTATTTGATGGTTATTTATAGCTGGTATGTGATGTTAGTTGAAAGTTAAATAGTACTACTTAGATTAATTGTGCATTTTACGCAGCATCCAGTTTATTTCACATACACTTGTATCTCATTCGCCTACTACATTATCAAATCCAATCAAGATAATATCGCCTATCAATTGACGAAACACTGTAAAAGTTCACTTTGCGAAATACCTGTGTGGTACACGTTATAAATCATCGGTTGCAAGCACATGTCTCGCTGTCATTTCACATCGCTGAATAATCCACTATTTATAATTTCTATAGTCTAATAATACGCAAAACTGAACCCTTAATGGTAATTTCCGATTGGCATCCACAGCAAAATGATAGCCAAAGAGAATATGATAACTCGATCATTTCTTTTCTTCATTTCGGCTGTCGTATTCTTAACTGAGAGAAATCACTGTACCCCCTCAACGGATCAGAGAGGAAGAAATTCCAATGTGTTTTGCTATTGCTGAATTTACATGAAATAAAGAACTATCTAGCCGTGGTTTATTGGCCACTAATTCCCCGACTTGCAAGAACCAATCAAATTATAATAATTTGTTCATGCAACTTGGGGAATTACTGAGCAAAAAACTACGGCTATGTAGTTATTATTTCTACCCTAATATATTTCTGCAGACGACAAGATCAGTTAGGAAGAAATGAATAATTCAGTAATGAAAAAGAAAATAAATTGGGCGGAGCATTAAGAACTGTGGCTGTATTGTAGGCTTAGCATATCTCAGTTGGGATATTTTGGAGAATAATTACCGGGCGAATTTTATGGAATATATAGGAGAAATCCTCAAGTCATATTAGGATTATTAATATCCTTAACTCACGACAGGAATTTACGGAATCCACACCAATTCCTACCCCCCATTCCCCGTTTTATTGGTTTTTGCCTTGGATTTGCCAGAATCAGATTTTGAGGAATAGTGAATCGTATAACAGACATTGGACGGGAGAAGCCATTCATTTTAATGGTAGATATTTTTGTATAATGCATCAAAGAGATTATGCGATAATCCTTCTGGAGCCTTACGGCATGCCGGCTAACGTAATTCATATGGACTTTATTGACCCACGGAAGATTGAAATAGGCTAGGATATAAAATTAGACATGCGTAAAGAAGCGATACATTTCCCTTTATTTAGGGAAATGAAAGGACTTATGTGCATAAATATCCAATCTGAGACATTATGGAAATGCCCGTGGCCAAGTCGCACGTCCAGCCTTGTAATGCTATATGTGTAACAGATCTTCCCTCAAAAAAAGTTGCCATGATCACTCAAGATGGCATACATAGAGGAACGTTTCTTGGAGAGGAGGAACTTGAAGGTGGACAGCCAAACAGAATTTGCCATTTCACAAACAGTGGTGATGAAAATAAACTTCTTTTAGGTTACAATTATTTTTGCAATAACAAAACGCAAATTTGCAACCGTGTATCACATAACTTGTCTGCCACTAATGTATAATGTCAAATGAATAATTAAATTCTTTTATATAAATGTATACATATATTATACATGTTAAACATACGTTATATGTTACACGGACATACAGAACATACAAGAATAAGTACATAAAACGAAATCAGAAAAATATTCGGTTGTAATGCAGTTGTGATACCGACTTGAGACGGTCACTTTAGGTGCCAATCATTGGGTGGGTTTAACCAGTTTACAGGTCCACCTTCCCAATCATCACGAAAAAAATTCAATCAAAGAACACACATTTAAAACTTTACATATATATCCCCCATAAACAGAATTAGAACCAATAAGTTACTAATGTTAAGAGGTCATACGAATATGAGTACGATAAGTTTCTATGCAATAAAAATTATATCAAAAATAGAAAGGGACTTGTCCACGGAAGTTCATTAGATAGATGGGCTTTGTTTAACTGAAGTTCATGTAGATAAATATCACTAAAGTATATTTCAAATTCAGAATTCTTGAGTGTCAATACATCATTAGATGTATCATAAACATTCCGATACGGTCGAAAGGTTAAACTATTTGAGATTGATGTATGAATCTCCTCTTATAATAATAATACAAAAACAAGTCTGCCGCAAGGGATGTGCAGTTAATGCCAACTAGAATCCAAACAATTTGTTGATAAATGATGACACAAAAGAACTCATTGTAATTGTAGAAATCATTTTTGAGAAAAATCCAGTTATCCGAAATACTTATTTTTTTTCTTTTGTTTGTTTGTTTGTTTGTTTGTTTGTTTTAGTTGGTTTTTGGGGGTGTTCTTTTTTTTTTTTTCTTTCTTTTTTTAGGGGGGGGTCTTTGACTCTTTATGGAAAAACAGAGGATGACAGACAACGATATGCTGTTAATTAAACCAAATAGTCATAAAATAATGGCATGGTTGGGGAGGTTGATGGACATTAAGTACATGGCAGAAAGGTCACATTTATCAAAATAACAAATGTGGCATTGCAATTTTTATGAATGATGTTGTACTTCAGTTGAGTTTCTAGATTAGTCGATTCGGTGTACAATTAAGAAATTCATATGTTACTTATTTTTAGAACTTCATTTTTCCAATCATGTACTTTTAATCCTTTTTGACACCATTGTTTACAAAAGGATTGTAAACCATCGTCAGTAATATCCTGTCAAATGGTGGAATTTATCTTGTCTGACAACTTATAGTTTTGTTCTTTCTAAGATAGGTAAGTGTCTGTCCGCAATATTGCTACTATTACCAATAACAATATAATCAACAGGTTGATAGTCACATTAAGAAGTATCACACAAACAGCAAATGTAAAAAAAGTTATACGTCGTAGATGTGATTGCATTGTAAACTGAAACAAAGTATATAAGGTTTCTGTACCTTTAAGAAAAATGCGGTTTTTGAAGAGTTTTGAAATACTACGGAACGTTTGTATAGGACTCTATGATCTCTAAACATTTCCTTACACAATTGATAATAATTGATTGTAAGTTGGGAGAATTGATAACCAAAGGATAAGAATTGTTCTGTGAAATGCAACAAACGGCTGCCCCACTTCCCAATTAAGTGTATAATATTGTGTAGCGCAGAAAACGTTTATACCACCTGTTTAAGAAGTTTCCTTGTGAGTTTTGCTTGTTATGTAGGGGACGCATGCTTCTCCCTGGCACCTAGACTCGTGGTGATATTGACATCGAACCAATTATCTTTGTATTTAACAGCTTATAATTTGCCATACATATTACATGCACATCATTACAGTAAAGTGTTAAAGTAGTATTATTTTTTACCCTTTCTTCTAGTGGCCACTAGTAAAATTTTGAAAAATATGATAATCAAAATATCTATACCAGTGAATACTACAAATGGTAAAACACATATTACCATAATATCTGGAATATCGCTACATAAAACTGTCAATCAGCTATCAGTACAGAATACATAATTTCAGAAATTATTATTCTATTTTCGGACTCTCTAGAACTCTTAATAATATTACGTTAAATAAGATATAGACAATGCATGGATGATCTAAATAAAAATAGTTTTCAGTGATACTCGATCTATGTTTAAGCTCTAGTGGCAATTAATCTAAAACAGCATAGACAACGATGTATAGCTTACCTCGAGAAGAATTATTAAGTCCTTACTCACACGAAAATACTGACAGGACAATGTAAAGAACAAAGGATTGATGCATTAGGAAGGATATGTCTAGGTTCATTTCAGCCATTTACAATCAATTATTGATCTGAATATTTTTCCATAAAAAGACAGTCATTTTTTATTTAACAGCAAGTTATATTTCCTATTATAGAAACATCAACAGATTTCCTCATCTTGCCTCGACCAGGGATCGAAATAGTATTTGCTTTTGCATATTCTGTTCTTTATCTTTTTCTTATTTTTCTTTTTTGCCTTCCTCTTTTTCTTTTTCTTTTTTTTTTTTTTTCTTCCTTTTCTTCTTCTCCTTCACGTTCTTATTATTATTGTTGTTGTTGTTCTAATCATCATTATCATTATTATTATAATTATTATCGTCATTATTATTATTATTATTATTATCATCATCATCATCATCATCATCATCATCATTATTATAATTATATTAAATATCATGATAATTATAATAACGATAATTGTTATTATTATCTTTATTATTATTATCATTATTATTATTTGAATGATTATTATTGTCATTATTATTGCTGTTGTTGTTGTTGTCGTCTTCAAAAAAAATCATTATCATCATCATTTTAATCATCATCATCATCATCATCATCATCATCATCATCATCATCGTGTTAGATATTTGTTCCTTTTTTCTAATTTTCAATAACATTGATTTGATTAATGAATAATAGAGAAAAGGTCTCGAATTTTGATACATTTATTAATGCATTGTGTCTCTCATTTTGCTTTCTGTTTCATTTTACTCTTCAGGAACAGAACTGTGAATCACTACAGCCCACCCTTGTTTTTCGAACTCCAGTTCTGCCATTCCAAACTGTACAAGAACAACTATTACACCCATCAACACAAGGTCCACCAGTTCTGTTCTTATAAATCTTTCCTCCCCACTGACACTCGGACTCTGAAATTGATGATGTTCAATTTTACATTTATTACTTTTATACTTAAACTTAAATGCTTTTCGTCATTTCGACAAGGTCCTGAGCCTTGTTCCCTCTTCCTGTTAGTCGGAACTCTTACAGATAAATAATCTGAGATCGCCTACAGACGACAGAGCACGATTTACTTGTGTCACCTAACATTTGTTTTGATACTAGCATATTATTTCAAAAATGTTTCATGTGAAACTTTTTATGACCTCTCGTCTTCAGAAACCCGTTGATCCATTTTCTGTATCTGGAGGATTATTTAAATTTTTTTTAGATGTGTGTCCTTTGATGTGCATTTGTTACTTTAAACAGTATGATCCCGAGATCATAGCTAAGACCATAGTTCTTGTATTGGGTCCCTCTACAACCCAATGCACACTTTGCTTAAGCGCTGCACGCTTGATAGCAACATATGATTCTATAAACGTTTCGTATCTGATAAAATATTTATGACCTCTCTTCTTGAGAAACCTGTTGATCGTTGTTCTCTGTATGGATGATTATTTATAAATTTGTAAATGTGTGTCTTTTGATTGTGCTGCTTTTGTGGTGAGTGGGAAGGTGGGCGTCCGTAAACCGGTTAACCACACCAGTTGAATGACTTTTGTTACTTTAGTTGGTATCGTTACCGGAGCACAATCGAATATTTTTGTAATGTTTTTCCTTGTATATTCTACAATTATCATTTTTGTGTGCATGTCCTTGGTGATTTTTGCCATAGAGCTTTGTTAAATGTCTTCAGATTTTTCTTTTAAATGACCGTCCTAAGTCGGTATCGTAACTGCAGTAGAATCGAATATTCTTGAAATGTCGTTTTCTTTATCTATTGACTATTATCATGTTTTATGTACATGCCCTTGGTGATTTTGTCATACAGATAAATTAGATGCCTTCTGTCTTCTCTTTTATATTAAAAAGTTCATCATTTCCTCATCCTAATGTACTTATTTGTTATGAGGAAATGACGAATTCCGTTGGTTTCTTGATAAAAATACTATAGAAACATATTACCTTTACACTGCATGCATCCATCTTTCCCTTTAACAGGTGTTTTGCAAGTTACAGTAGGGCATTTCCACTTCTTACAGTATATTTTCCTTGGTTTTTCTACCATTTTGAAGTCGCCGTTTTCTCCAACAATGTAATTCCATCTATCAGAAAACGTACATTCTCGCCAGGTTGTAATTGATCTTTTTCTTCACCTATGTCGTACGATGTACATAGTTTTCCAAACTTTCCTTTTGCTAATGCCAAATATACAATAAGAAAATATTATGTAATTTTATTGCCCAAATACATATACACTGTCTATTGTTAAAGTTTGTCTTTGAGTGAAAAAAAAACATATTGAAAATCAGAAAGAAAAAAGACTTCAAAACAACTACAAATCTGTTAAGTGGAAACACGATTCTTGTAATGACGATGCAATCAAGGTATCTAGATAAGAAAATATCTGCTGTTGGTTATACATTTTGGTAATTAATAAGTAAAAACAGAGAATTTTTATATTAATCCAATCTCAAATATCGAACATTAACGAACAAAATCGAGTATGGTTTCACATCAAAACGAATGGCAGCCCCAATTTTCAGATTGAAGTGAGACAAGTTCTGAAACATCCGGTAAATGTATGTATATGTTTTAGAATCCCGTATCGTCAAGAAGCTAAAGAAGGCCAGTTTAAATGATTATGACTAAAACTCCCAGTCATCTTTTTGGAAAGTGGGAGCTAAAACTGAATGAGATCCCTGTATCGATCAAAATATTTCCTCAGTGACAATTTATACGTTTGGTAATATATCCTTCTGAAAGTAGCTACGTGGCAAGTAGCTTAGGCCTAAGGACGAAATATTTGTAATGTCAACATAACATAATACAGCCTATTATCTGTGAAATAAAATGCTAAAAGCTGGGGAAGATGATATAATGCTACTGTGAAACAGCAAGTTGGTAATACTACAATTGATCTATAATGAAAATGTTTTCATTTTTTAAACTATTTCCTTTGATAGTGACTTGACATTCACCCAACACACATTATGCAAATTTTAATAAAGTATTTTGAATAAAGTACAACCCCAAAAATACTGATAAATAAAATTGATTTTAGTATCACTGGAAACTTCTTCTTAACAAGAATATTCTTATTAGGATCATAGCGGGCACTTTGTGTTTAAAAATAAAAGAACATGTCCGTTTCCTCTGATTTTCTAATCATTTTATCACCTCCTCTTCATTGCCCAGTATTTATTCCATACTAGATCTTGATGTAGTTTTACAGTGTAATTAATCATTCTTTACCAAAGCAAAAGGCCAATGTGAGAAGGTAAAAAAGGAATTACTATCTATAAATTAATTTTGTTAATCTTACCGTATATCTGGAGCGCCAGAGACGCCAAAATCACAAAAGAAATATACCGGAAATTCATGGTGTGTTGTATTCTTTGAAAGCAAACCATCACATCATCTGACTGTTGTATATATACATCTTATTTAATTTTTTTATGAAACAAGGAATCTGATTGGTCGTTGAAAACATATTATAGATTTATAAATTGGATTGGTTCATTAGACACGCCCACTTAACGGAACTACTTTTGACCTAAACTACATTCGTGTAGATAAAACAATCACGCGTGTAAACACATGCGCAGAATAAAAGCTTGTAAGCTTTATTACCAACATATATAGACATGAGTTACCTGTCTATATAAATAACGGTAAACAAGCTAATTATCGTTTGCGAAATCTATCTGTAAATTATTGTAAAAGACTATGGCAAATTTTGAAATCGGTTCACTTGAGGACATTTTTCACAATAATGAGTATTATTTACCCGAAGAAAAATTGGACTGGGATACTTTGCAGGACATTTTTGTGATGAAATGGAGCCTGATCAGATAAATTTAACAGAAATAACTGCGTCTACCTTGAACGACGAAACTCTGAGAGAATTACAGGAAGCTTTCAACTAATCACCTTCAATAGGATTGAATTACTATAATGACCAAGGCCTAAAACGATTAAAAACAGTCAGTTCCGAGGAAATGGATGCTTTGAAAGACATGAAACAGTCAAAATCATCCAAGAATTCAACAAAGTGGGGAGTAAAGGTTTTCATAGGTGAATAGAATAAAATTTATTTAAATCTACAGTTTAATTTCAATTACTGCAGTACAGATCAGTTAAAAAAGGAAATATAAAAAGATGAACTGGAAAATTAATGCCATAACATCATCATAACAATAATCCAGATCCAGACTTGAACCTGAATCTCACGCGATTTCTCACAAGTGTTTTACATTAAGCTATCTGGACTTCCTATCCCCCCCCCTTTCCAAAAACAAACAAACAAACAAACAAAAACACTGTATCTAACAAATCCTCCCCCTTTTTTAGATTGAAGCCTAGAAAGCTATGGGTTTGAAAGAGAATTACCCTCAATCTCTGCAGAACACCTTGACCAAAGGTTAGCAAAATTCTATGCAGAGGCAACATCCAAATCCCAGGAAAAGAGAACAGAAAAAAATGACGATGGATCAGGCCAAGGACTATCACAAAAACACAATGAAGAACCTTAGATCAGCGATTAGCAGGAAGCTCAGTGATCTTCGATATTGTTCGGGACAGACAGTTCAAAAATTGCAACGACATTTAAACGGAAAACAAAAAACCAATCTGAAAGAGGGCCGCTCAAAAGAAAAAAGAGGAGTTACCGGCTCAGTTATGTGGCAGAAGTCACCATGGAGCTATACAATACATGAATATAAATAATATAATAGAACATTTAACACATTACAAAAATATTTGATTGTAGTGCAATTACGATACCGACTTAGGACGGTCATTTAATTTGACAAAAGCCAAACAAATGGTGTGGTTAACCGGTTTACGGGCCCACCTTCCCACTCACCGTAACAGCAGAACAATCAAAAGACGTACATTTACAAATTTATAAATAATCCTCCATGTAAAGAACAAGGGTCAACAGGTATCGCATATTGAGAGGTCATAAAAATATAAACACGTAAGGTATTGTAAAAAACATAATGGTATAAAAATATATGCGACATCAACATGATAAACCGTGCTCTGCCAGTCTGAAAGCGAGCTAAGACCCTAGATCTGTAGGAGTCCCGACTAACAGTCAGAGGGGACGAGGTTCAGGACCATGTCTCCTCTGAAAGAGGTTTGGACAAGGCCCGTCATATAGTCCCCACCGCCCTGTTAGACAGCGTGCAACGTTCAAGTAAAAGTCTGCATAAGGCTGTAGAGGGGCCAAATACAAGACCTATAGTCTTTTTGATGATCTCAATATCATATTGTCTATTTAGGAGACGTTTGACTATTTTATTACATGATAAAATAACGTTATCGGAGCCTTTTACTTTCCTTAGTTTATATACGAGATCACCGTAAAAATTAGGATGGGAAATTCCATTGGATACATACTGTTGAAAAGAAATATTTCCAAATTTAGATAGAAGTTCTGAATAAGATCTGAAGAATTTGCCGAATGTTTTTCTTAGCTTGTGATATCTGTAACCCTGAATTAAAAGTTTAGTAGTAATTTGTAAATTTCGTTTATGAAAGTCCAAAACATCGGTGCAGCCTCTGACAAATCGAACTAATTGAGATATATAGATACCATATGATGGGAGTCGAGGGACATCGCCATCCAAGTAAGGGAAATTTACAATAGGAAATCCAAAATCCTCACGTTTATCATAAATATTAGTATATATTAGGTTGTTGATAATTTTGATGTTTAAATCTAAGAAAGGTGTAGATTTATCTCAAGTATTAGCTTTATTCAATGTGAGCTCTGGTGGATATATTTCTGATATCAATTGTTCGAATTCAGGGTTGTCGATAACCAAAATGTCATCCAGATATCTGCAAGTATTATTAAATTTGTCAATGAGGTCAAAACGTTTAGATTTTTGAATAGAAACCATAAAATCCCTCTCATAACAATAAAGAAATAAATCTGCTATCAGAGGCGCGCAGTTAGTACCCATAGGAATCCCAACTATTTGTTGATATATCTTGCCATCAAATTGCACAAAAATATTATTCATGAGAAAATCTAGTGCTTTACATAATTCCTTGCAAGTCCAGTATTTATATGAAGTATATTGTTTGTTGGAAAAGAACCCAGAGTTATTGGAGGTACATATGTACGTTTTAGATTCTCTGTGAAAACACCATTGTATAAGAGACAGCAACTTGCTTTTAATCAAATCATGAGGCAGAGATGTATAAAGTGTAGAAAAATCAAATGTAGAAATTTGAGTCGCTTTGAAATTTAGCGAAAGAAGTTTGTCTATAACTTCATTAGAATTTTTAATCGACCAAAAGTAATTGATGTTACTATTATGAAATGCGACATCACAATATTTGATAATATGATCTTTTATAGCAGTAAGAGCAGACGTAATATGTTTCGATAGTACCGTAGTAGAGCAGTGGCTAGAATTAGATATGAAACGTGATTTATATGGACTTTTATGTAGTTTTGGGAGCCAATACATGGTTGGTAGATCAGATTTATCAGTTTTAATTTTGAAGTCGGACATGGTTATGAGGTGATCGTGCAAGGTGCTCTCTTTTGAGGTAGGGCTTTCCACACAACAAACCAACAAAACACAAAGAAGTTGTTCCGATCACTGATCTTACGAAAATTTCAACTTACCTCTACAGCAAATGTAATTTAGTTATCCTGAGGGTTAGAATTTGCTACCTCTTGTCATTCCATTTCGTCACCAGGGGCCTTAAATTCCATGAGCATTTGCGGAGAGATTCCTTCGTTTTTGCCAACGATGAAAATAGCGACGAGTATATGCATTATCACACGAAACGAAGCAGAAAAATTGGCAGGGTGGTATTGATTCCAAGGAGAATCAAGGCGAAAAGAGAATGTACGCAGTTTCTACAGCAGGACCCCATTGTCCCGTTCTATCCCTGAAATGTTTCCTCTCGAAAACAGTGCCAAATGTTCATTCGATGCGACAAATCGGCGTTAGCTTCACCTGAAAATTATGATCTTTGGTACAACGACATTCTACTGAAACACTACAACTTCACTCGTTTTATGACCTATATTTGCAAACAAGCAGGCTGTGCATCGTACATGGCACACTCTCTACGTGCTACCGCTATCCAAGGCTCGAATGATACGGGTTATGAAATACGCCACAATATGCACATAAGTGGACACAAAAACGAGGCATCCGTACGCAGCTACAATCGAGATTGCTCGACAACACAAAAGAAAGCTAAAAATGATACCCTAGCATCACTGGCAACAGGAATTGTACTTGCTCCTGCACCCGCTCCCGTCTTTCATCCTGTCGTCTTAAGAAATCAGACTGATGAAGCTCTAATACCTTCGAATTTGGCATTAAACTCCAACATTATTTCTGCCGGACTGTTGTCTAACTCCTCCTTCAGTAATTGTGTTTTCCATTTAAATATTAGTAAGTAATTCGCTCTCTAATAAAGTTGGTAAGGATAAACACTCTTTAACGTGTGGTGTATACATTCACAATATGGCTGACGATCGAGGGCACCGGAGTCGGCAGTGGCAAGGAGCAACCAGCTATGCTTCGCGGATTATAAAGTGTGCACCGCCTCAAATCATATTATAATTCAATAAATTGCAAAGTTTTTTAAAGTTAATCCTTAAGTATTTTTGTCCATCTGTTCTGATTCATTCACTCCTTGTCATTTGCTGACATTTGACACTATGAGTAGTAATACTTTATCATTGATACAAATGAAGTTCCGTGCCATGAAATGATATATCTTTCACGAACCTTTATATCCCATTACATCTACTGGATTATTATATCAATACATTTTATTGCACAATCGATCATATACTGGGCATATGTATGTATTAAATGTTTGCACCATACGTGCATTTCGACTGGTCTCTTTAGTTATGCTCAAGACCGAACGGTCGAAATTCAAAATACTTGACCAGCAAATTTCAGATCAATTTGACCTTTAAATTAGAGCCATTTACTTTTTTATTCATACAACCCGTTAAAGAAATTTCTCAAAAAAGTATTTTCTTTAAGATTTGGCCCCACCCCTTGATTCATTCATAAATGAGTTTGATTTAAAAGCAAATAACAGGAAGTACGGTACTTCAAATGAGGTTTTATATTCCGGTGGCTTGGGAAAAAATGAATTATTTGGATTATTTTTAACTACGCTCATGTACGCTCTGTAACGTCCTGTAACTATATCCAAGCGTTATTAATATTTGTGACACGTCAGTACATACAGGATGATGAATACACATATAATCAGTGACAATCAAAAGTATTTCGTTTCCGGCGATTATGAATATTTGCATTGTAGGTAACACGAACTCATGTAAGTGAAAACGAGATCTAGATTATGTACTGTTCGCACACATCTTTAACAAGACAGTTAGAAGAATAAAACCCTTTTTTAAGTTTTTAATATCACAAACTTTTGTACAGAATTTAAAATATGTAATCATTATAAATCTAAAATGCACTGTAGGTCGGAAAATGTTATTAAAAATGAAAATGATTCGAATAATTAGCCAAATTACTGAATATTATATCAAATATGAATTTTATGAATAAAGCATTTACTAATATTTTGAAAAACTTTATCGGCATTCTGCGAATTGAGTTATGGCGCAAGTAAACCAGATATCCAGACCAGATGAGTGACATTACTCACTTTATTGAACATCCTTAGTCGGTATCGTAACAGTAATACAATCAAATATTTTTGTAATGTCCTTGATGATTTCTGTCGTACAGCTTGGTCAGAAAATAATCTTCTGTCTTGTCAAACAAGTATAAAAATTTTATTTAAACAATTTAACTCATGTACCTTTGCAAATACCATGTTAAATTTACTCCAAAATTTTGTTCTCTTATTAAAAATTAGATTTGAAAATGTTTTCTTTATTGCAAACTTGAAACACTGGGTATTTGATGATTATTTACAGCTATTATGTTATATAAGCTGAAAGTTAAATAGTACTAGTTAGATTACTTGTGTATTTTACGTAGCATCAAGGTTTTTTCACATACACCTGCATCTCATTTGCCTGTGAATTGTTACATCCAATCAAGATAATATCGCATATCAAATGACGTAATATTGTAAAGTTAACTTTGCGAAATACCTACGTGATACACGTTATAAACCATCTGTTGCAACCAACTTTCTCACTGTCATTTTATATCGCTGAATAATCCACTATTGTACAACTGTTGGCTATATACAAATTGTCCAGATCGTATTCTCATATTTCTTAAGACACAATTATCTGAACAGGAATAATCTATTAAAGCGTTTATGCGATAATATGCTGGTATCAAAATTATTGTAGGTAATGTAAAGATGATGGATAAATCCAAACCACAAGTCCAAAAATAATGAAACCAGAGGACATACAAAATCAGTGAAAATCAAAAATAAATGGAAAATAACAAAATATGTCTACTTGAAGAGCATATGTGAACCCCTGTGATGGAGTGAGATCAGGTGCCCGGAGAAAGTGAACATCTCCTGCTTGCTAGCAACACCCGTCACATATACCCAGTACGAAGAGTCAAATCGTGTAAATTCCATATGTATTTATATATGGAGAAGTCGAAGTAGGTAACCTTCTAGTATAAAAGGTGTCAAATCTGTGTAAAACGATCGGAATCGGACTCAGTCCAGAATATCATTTAAAAGTATGGATAACGAGATATCATATGGAGTAATGAGTCTCGTAACAACCGTGCTCTACCCGTCTGCGAGATCCAGGGACTAAAATTAGCGGTTGCCCGGTCACCCGAGACGAACACTTTTGCTTCTGGGCATCTGAAATCCTCCTACTTGATCGCCCGAGTGGCGACTACAATTCTTGAGTGATAGTTAACATTTATTGCCGTTTAACTGATAGTACAATCATATTTTGAGTCGTTTGAGCGCTTCTTTTTGTTGATATTAATGTTCTTTTGGGTGTTTATCTCATCTCCCTCTCTTGAATGTTTGAAGTCCCGGAGGGCCAACACTAAAACTAGTACGCGGACGCCGACGCGGACTCGAAAAAAAACTATTGATTTCTCTAGAAGTACTAAATATTTTAGCATTAATTTATTGTGGTAATATTTAAACATTTACGTTAGTACATCTTCAATAGCGATAAATCAAGGTTTGTTTCGTCGGGCTTTTCAAGTAGTCGTCTCGGGCGACCGCTAATTTAAGTCCCTGGTTCACGAGAGACAGAATGACAGTAATAAGAGACAGAAAGAATGGGAAGTTGTCCAGGAGATATGTGAGCCGGGTGTGCGAGATATAGAAAAGGAGCAGGCAGTGAAAAGTAATGGGAAAGGGAGAGTTAGATAGGGACAAGGATACATGTAAGGGGAGACTGAGAAAAGAGCTAGTGGATAAAGATTCAGATATGCCAGAGGATGAAAGTGATGTGATTGAGCGTATTTTTGAAATTGAAAGTGAAATATAGTTGTAGTAGTTTATTAACCAAAAGCATAACTTATAGGTAAATGAATACAATCAGATAGTTTACATAATATAATGGCATGTGGAGGAAAGACAAAAGGTACACAATAATTCTCTGGATTTCATAGAAAAAAAAAGAAATTTACCTAAATTGAGTAAGTCGGAAACATTTTGACAAGATAACAATTGCAAAATTTTAAATACAAATGGTTTATGCCAATAGTATTTCTTAATAAAATTTTTCTGTAAATTGTGAAAAAAGGACAAACCAAAATGAAGTGATATTTATCTTCAATATCTTGTAAATTACATAAACAATACAATCTGTTATGTTTTTCAACTTTATTGTAACGACCAGTTTCAATATTAAGTTTATGAGCACTTGATCTGAATCTTGTAATTAAGTGTAAATAAATATCACGAATTTGTTTTTGTAAAATTCAAGAGAAAATTAGTCAATCAGATATTTGTAAAGATTACATTTTGATGATATGTTTTAAAATGCATCTCTCTCTTGCAAAAATATATCAGTTAAACGCTGCTTAACAACTTTGACAAAAAGATCTTCATTAACAACAGTTTGCATCAACCATACATCATTAAAACCAAGCCTTTCAAGTAAAGACTTCACCTGATTTAACCAAGATTTACAAATATTTAAAGGCTCACATTAACATGCTTCATATGCTTGTTCATAAAGAGATTGCAAAATACAATTATTAGATTTAATTAGGTTTAACCAACATTTTATAACATATAAAAATATATAGTTGCTAATGTTTGAAATAATTGGAATTAAATTTAAAGCAGTATACAAATTTCATATCTGAGTAATTGAATAAAATTCGAAAAAAAATTGCGAAAGTCTGAATTTATTTATTGGCTACCAAGCACTACTCCGGGGCTCCTACTTTTTAAAATCTAGAGGCCCGGGTGGCTACCAGGTTACTTTCAGTCCCTGGAGATCAAATCTTTGACCTTTTGGAATCTTGACTAACAGTCAGAGGGGACGAGGTTGAGGACTTCGTCTATTCTGAAAACTTCTGGACAAGGTTCCGCATAGAATCCGTAGTTATACCGTTTAAATAGGGTGCAACGCTAAGGTAAATGTCTGTATAGGGCTCTAGATGGACCCAGTAAAAGACCTATGGTCACAAGTTCTGGGTCTTACTGTCGATGTCGAAGGTTTAAATTGTTCTAGAACCCGTCGATATGAAATTATCGGAGCCTTAGTTTGTGCACTAATTCGCCGTAGAAATTTGGATGCGAAATTCTGCTGGACACTTTTTGTTGAAAAGTCACATTTCAAAATTTAAATAAAACGTCAGAATAAGATCTATAAAATTTACCGAAATTTTTTTCAAGTTTATGATATCTATAACCCTAAGTTAGAAATTTGAACATGATTAGAAGATGTAGTGCGTGAAAATCCAAAACGTTAATGCAGGCTCTAGCAAACCGGACTAATGTACATGTAAGTACCATATGATGGGAGTCTAGGGATATCACCATCTAAATTAGGGAAATTTACATTATAAAATCCAAAGTCCTCACGTTTATTGTGTATGTTGAAAGTAAATTTTTGTTAATAATTTTAATATGTAACTCCAAGAAAGTGGTTTGAATAGAATACATGGAGTCATTCTCGTAACAATATAAAATACATCTGCTATAAGGGGACCCAATTTAGTGCACAGAGGAATCCTCGATTAGATCTGCAGCTGCTCAACTATGGATTCAACCTTCCAGACTCTCTCAGAAATTTAACAAATTTTAATAAATTTAAATGTCTTTTATTGTCGCGCACTGCAAAAGATTGTCTCTGTTATCCATGTAAGTTATACTAGTTCAGCTGTGTAAATCATACGCTTACAGCCTGTCCACAATCTTAATCTTGATTCTGATTTCAGTGCTTATAGTTATATAACCTGCTTCTCTTTAATTGTTACTTGCAATTTGAGTTTGTTTTGCATTTTTTGCTATTTTTATAGGCATGGCTTTAATTGAGTTTACTATCCCCTTGTCCTAGCTACATATATTTAATAACTATTTAAATGTGCCGATTTATACTTGTGCGCTGTTTTTAGTGGTTGTATGATGAAGCGGAACTGCTTCTCTGGTAAGTGTTTTAAGTGATATATATGTGTGTATATCTAATTAGTAAATCACAAATTCGTGCATTTTATTGTCATGTTGTGTTGCAAAGAAAAAAGAGAAGTTACTGGCTCAATTATGTGGCAGAGGTCACCATCGAGCTATACAATAGATGAATATCAATAATATACTAGAACATATAACACATTACAAAAATATTTGATTGTAGTGCAATTACGATACCGACTTAGGACGGTCATTTAATTTGACAAAAGCCAAACAAATGGTGTGGATAACCGGTTTACGGGCCCACCTTCCCACTCACCGTAACAGCAGAACAATCAAAGGACGTACATTTAAAAATTTATAAATAATCCTCCATGTAAAGAACAAGGGTCAACAGGTATCGCATATTGAGAGGTCATAAAAATATAAACACGTAAGGTATTGTAAAACACATAATGGTATAAAAATATATGCGACATCAACATGATAAACCGTGTCCTGCCAGTCTGAAAGCGAGCTAAGACCCTATATCTGTAGGAGTCCCGACTAACAATCAGAGGGGACGAGGTTCAGGACCATGTCTCCTCTGAAAGAGGTTTGGACAAGGCCCGTCATATAGTCCCCACCGCCCTGTTAGTCAGCGCGCAACGTTCAAGTAAAAGTCTGCATAAGGCTGTAGAGGGGCCAAATACAAGACCTATAGTCTTTTTGATGATCTCAATATCATATTGTCTATTTAGAAGACATTTGACTTTTATTACATGATAAAATAACGTTATCGGAGCCTTTTACTTTCCTTAGTTTATATACGAGATCAACGTAAAAATTAGGATGGGAAATTCCCATGGATACATACTGTTGAAAAGAAATATTTCCAAATTTAGATAGAAGTTCTGAATAAGATCTGAAGAATTTGCCGAATGTTTTTCTTAGCTTGTGATATCTGTAACCCTGAGTTAAAAGTTTAGTAGTAATTTGTAAATTTCGTTTATGAAAGTCCAAAACATCGGTGCAGCCTCTGACAAATCGAACTAATTGAGATATATAGATACCATATGATGGGAGTCGAGGGACATCCCCATCCAGGTAAGGGAAATTTACAATAGGAAATCCAAAATCCTCACGTTTATCATAAATATTAGTATGTATTAGGTGGTTGATATTTTTGACGTTTAAATCTAAGAAAGGTGTAGATTTATCTCAAGTATTAGCTTTATTCAATGTGAGCTCTGGTGGATATATTTCTGATATAAATTGTTAGAATTCAGGGTTGTCGATAACCAAAATGTCATCCAGATATCTGCAAGTATTATTAAATTTGTCAATGAGGTCAAAATGTTTTGATTTTTGAATAGAAACCATAAAATCCCTCTCATAACAATAAAGAAATAAATCTGCTATCAGAGGCGCGCAGTTAGTACCCATAGGAATCCCAACTATTTGTTGATATATCTTGCCATCAAATTGCACAAAAATATTATTCATGAGAAAATTTAGTGCTTTACATAATTCCTTGCAAGTCCAGTATTTATATGAAGTATATTGTTTGTTGGAAAATAATCCGGAGTTATTGGAAGTACATATGCACGTTTTAGATTCTCTGTGAAAACACCATTGTATAAGAGACAGCAACTTGCTTTTAATCAAAATATGAGGCAGAGATGTATAAAGTGTAGAAAAATCAAATGTAGAAATTTGAGTCGCTTTGAAATTTAGCGAAAGAAGTTTGTCTATAACTTCGTGAGAATTTTTAATCGACCAAAAGTAATTTATGTTACTATTATGAAATGCGACATCACAATATTTGATAATATGATCTTTTATAGCAGTTAGAGCAGACGTAATATGCTTCGATAGTACCGTAGTAGAGCAGTGGCTAGAATTAGATATGAAACGTGATTTATATGGACTTTTATGTAGTTTTGGGAGCCAGTATATGGTTGGTAGATCAGATTTATCAGTTTTAATTTTGAAGTCGGACATGGTCATGAGGTGATCGTGCAAGGTGCTGTCTTTTGAGGTAGGGCTTTCCACATATGTATGAGTGGAGTTTAATTCGTTTTTAAGTACTTCAATATAATATAGTTTTCAAACGACTATTATGTTATTACCGGTTTTATCAGCAGGAACAAAGACATATTTAGCATGTAAGTCAGCTGTCTTCCTTTTAATAGAATTTGTCGTCAATGTATTAGGCTGTTGAAATAAATGCGGATTTTCCGTAAAGTTCTTAATACGGATATCGACAATTCCTAAAATCTCGTATTTCCAACCATTAAGAGCATGAACCTTTACCTGTTCTTTTTTACACCAACGTTTACTATATGTAGTTAAAGCATATTCTATAACGTCACGGCATTTATTGAAATCCTTTTTATCAAACACACCTTTTTATCAAGCTACTTAATACCTGTTAAATTATAAGTTATACGCGTATGCTTTATGATATGTAAGATCTATGTGGTACTTCTATGGTGAAACGATGAAAGTGAAACTGCTGTGATAGTAAGTGTTTTAGTTGATACGTAAATGTATATGTTTAATATTGATAGCTGTAAAATATTGCATTTTACGACGTTTTGTGCTTAAATTTGCTATTATTTGTCACTTATATATGTTATCTATGTTGGTTAAAAGCTTCTTAGATCTTGTGTTGCTTTGTTGTAAAACCTGTACCGACAAATATTTGTCTTGTCTTGTCTTGACAATCCACATAATTCGTTATATTGCACATATCATCCATCAAACTTATGATGGCAGTACAGGTCCAATATTTATAATTATCATATTGTGTGTTTGAGTAAATCCACCAGCAGTGCCACTAGCCTGGTGATTTGCACGAGAACTATTCCTTAGTGCTTCGAGTCCTACTGCTGCGTAGATCTTAAACATGTTTGATATGTATCATGTCAACACCGTTACTCATTACTTGGTCGCAAGTTTTATTGTGCATTCCTTTGGTGCGCTACAGCCTTTCCCTTCAATTAGCAATTTTGAAATGACCTAAAACAAACACTCCTATAGATAACCTTTCGTTGTTCGATTTGTGCTGACTGGTACATCGCACTTTTCCATTTGTATTCCAATTACTTTTGATCTAATTGTTGTCTCTCATAATCTGATGTTTCAACGGAGTCGAAATCATACCTCAGTGTTTCAGTTACATCTGGGCTGATAGTCCCCGAAGACATTCAATCTTGTCCAAGTCTTGTTGTCCATGCTTTTGTACTGACGTAAAATATATACTGAGGTGTATCTCCCTCATGCATACTCTCCTCTTCATAAATTGATAGATTATTAGAATTCCAATCATTCGGCAATGAGTATAACTGACGAAACATAAGCTGTCAAAATGCACATCTGGTGCACAAAATAACGTATATATGTTATAATATTTATTTTGATATTCAGGGATCAATAAATGTCTGCTATGGTGTAATGTTTTCTGCCATTGCAACGTAGCATCTGTGACCTTCGAACTTACATCACATCCAACAGATCCCAGGAGCGGCACAACACAGATATTTTTGTCCTAAAGCAAAGTCCGCTACCGTTTCTGGTACCCCGACTCTCGTTAACAAGATAACAAGAAACAAATCGTGTTGATAAAGAGTAAAGAGAAAGTTCACTCTATAAATGTCTGCGCCAATTTTACCTTTCCTTTGATTGAAATTGGTTTGCTAATTAAATGATTTGGATTGTTACGTCGCGTCCGAATTGTTTAAAGGTAAAACAATAAAAAACCAAATAATAGTCCGTTCGAAAATACATATAAAAAGAAAATTTAGCAAAAAAAGACAATCATGCACCCCAGAAAATTCCTGAAGTAAGATCAGGTTCCATGGAAGAGTAAGCATCCCATGCCGACCGGTCACATCCGCCGTGATGCCAAAATATAAGTCAAGTTATCATTAACTGGAAGTCACTTTACAGTAGACTGTATAATGCCGTAGTCGCATTTGGTTAAACGTAACGATTGGTATTTTGATTGTGATAGAAATGATACCTCGACGTAATACCCCGTAATTGTAAACAAGATCTTTGAATTAGTATTTGCGGAATGTTGACTTGAGGCGTTTTATCTCATATGCTTGTGATAATATATCTGAATGCGAAATTAAATTTCATTGCCAATAATTTTTTTATTACAATATTTGATCAAGACATGCCCTCAGCTTTTCATCATCATTTTCCTTGTGAATAAACAGAACTAATGGAGTAAACAAATACATTTTAGAGGAATTGAAACTTTAATTAAAAGCAGTCATACAATTTTCATTATAGATAAATATTTTTATCATTTAATATTATACATAAGTTTCAATCTTCTCTTCAGTTGCAAAACGATTCGATACCACACCTTATCCGTGTACTTAAAACTCTACTTTTGTAATTCCAAATTGAGCAATGGCAGGTATTACAGCCATCAAAACAATTTCCACCTTCATTATTATTATAGATCCTTCCTTCCCATTGACATTCGATACCTGAAATAAAGATAAATATAATATATACATATAACATATACATATAATATATACATAATATATACATAATATATACATATAATATGTACATATAATATATACAGAATGGCACTGGGGTTCACTGTAGCCTTTTCACTTTACCAGGATTACTAACGATGCAGGTCAGTCGGTTTCTTCCGTTTCCCTTGATAAAGTATATATGATTCTTGACCAGAAAAACAGCAGACAGCAGCGAGAATTTCAAGACAGAATACGAAGAGGACTTTAGAAATACAAAGACATGGCAAATTTATACAGTACGTAAAATAAACAGTACATAGCAGACATATTACGATTCAGATCTCAAACCTCTAGTCAAAAGGAGCCCATACTATCAACCATAAGACCACATCTAGATCACATGTCCTCTCATGACGAGTAGACAAGGTTCGCCATTGATTAAATAGTGTTCTGAGGTTTTTGGCGATGAGTTGAAATCATCTAATCACTTCACTTTGTTAGATTTTTGTACCCAATGACGAACTGTCAAAATGAAAATTGTTTTGATCACTCTTGAAAAGTTACAGCAACAACCTACCACTTTGAATTTGTTATTCGATAATTCTAGGGTATGCAACGTCTACCATTGTTGCGATTTAAATTAACTAATGCAGAAGAAATGCTGTCTCATTACCAATAAAAAATATTACGTGTCATACGCTTCTTATGATAAGCTAAAAAAGCATCAAAGAACAAAGGTATGTATATATTTTAGAATATATTTCTGCCATCTAATCTTTACACAGCACAGACCATAAGAAGAATCTGGTTTAGTTCTCAAACAAATCTATCCTAAACTGAATAGGTAGGTTATGGCTTAAATTAGAAGCCATAAATCTGGAATTTCTGATTTCTCTTATTTATGAATTTGTGGAAGGTATTTAAAGGTATATAATGAGTATGAAATACAACAGGCATATTTCATATTCAAAAATAATTTAAAGTTTCATCCAACCTGGGCATCCCATGCATCCATCTTCTCCTTTTACAGGAAAGGTACAGGTTACAGTAGGGCATATCCATTCTTTACAGTACTTTCTATTGTCAGCAATCATTTCAAACTTTCCGTCGATTACCTTAAATCTTTCGAAATGCGAACACTTTCTACCGTATCCTGATTTGAGTTCACCAATGTTTTCATGTTTACCGTACCATGTACATAGTTTGCCAAACTTCCCTTTTGCTGGAACAAAATACAAAAAGTATTAATTTCACCTAGAATGGCCTTTACAATTATCAGTTTGACCTATTTAAAATGCAAGCATTTGATGTAAAATAATAACATGATCATATGAAAAAAAAATTCATGATATAAAACATGAATGAACCCCGTTTTTAAATAGGTTTTTTTTAATGTTATCTGGTAAATTGTATCTCTTTAGTAATAATCACATCTATGTATGATGGGATTTAAGGACTTTAATACATTATAAATCTATGATTAAATAAAAGCCGGCGTGGCCTGGTGGTATCGCGTCGGACTCTCGATCGGGAGGCCGGGGTTCCAGTCCCGCTCTGGTCATGCTGGTGTCATGTCCTTTTATGAGACAGTAAAAAGCGAGGCCCTGTGTCGTGGTATGCATGGCACGTTAAAGATCCCTCACTGCTTCGGGTTGGTCCGTTGCAAAGGTCAAATTTTGTATGCCCCTTTTCAGGCATATGCCGTCACTATATACGTGAAATATTCGTGGTGTGGCGTAAAAGAAAAATCAATCAATCAATCAATCATTAAATAAACATATAAACGATGTGAAAAACGTTCTCGCATATTATGTTTAACTCATAATATATACTTTTTGATTGATTGATTAATTGATTGATTGATTATTGCTTATTTCACGGATATAGTGAGGGATTTGCCTGATGCATTGCAGAATTTACACCTTTGCATTTGATCCTCATAAAGCAATGAAGATGAATCTTTCTCGGTTTTTACTTTAGAATGAATCTAAGAATCTAATTTTCTTTTTCGTTTGATGGAAGAATACAACGAAAAAAGAACTTAAAACTGCATCATTGTGTATTTCCGTCATTTTTCCTGTCGATGTTTTTATTAAAAGAAAGCCACTTTTATTTGCAGGATTATTTTAGACTTGTACAATAATGTCAGACGGAAATAAACCTGGCATTCCTTCTATATATACTTCCTTTAATACTAAATCGTAGTCCCGTCCATTATTGTCATATTTTACAGAGATTTTGGACACTCACTCAATCAAATTATTTGAACTGTTAGTTTAATTAAGACCCTAGAATCACGCAACCTACTTTACCTGTTATTCCTGTAGCTAACACCAGGATCACAAGAATTAAGAGGGAAATGTATCTCGAATCCATTATAGAATGTATTTTAACACACTTGAATGTGCGATATATACAAAAGTACAAGACCATCTGTGTCTTTTGAATTATTCATTTGCCTGTGTAATTTGGATATTTATGATAACGCATATATCAAATATACAGATATATGTTGATGTCATCAAAATTAATAAACATGTTACGATATTATCACTAGTGAATCAATAATTAAAGTGAACTGTTTATACTATATTGATTTAACTTCATAGCACTTTTACAGCTTATACTACGTTGGACAACAGGCTAAAGCATTGAAAAGTTTGACATCAACTAGTACGATTGTTTGACAGTGGGGGCTTTCTCCTCCATAGTAATTCTGGTTTTCAAGGATCCTTAATTGACACTTTGCTAAACATAATATTGTATTACACGATACGACAAGCTGCTGTATGAATATAAAATCAGCAATTATGGATCCCTGTTAAAACCGAAGAGGTATCAGGTGTAATGGACGAGTAAGCATCACCTTCCGACCCGGTAAAAAGTGAATGCGAAGTATTATTCTAAGTCACAGAAGTAGGAAAGGCAAAGCCGTAGTCTCAAACACTTTATGTATGGATCAGTACAAATAATACAGTATTACTAATGTTGGTTGGTCGGTGGATAGGTGTTTTACGTCGCTTTCAACATTTTTTCAGTTATATCACGACATGGAAGCAGGAGGTAAATGGGAATCCAACCCGGATCGTCGGAGCCGCAAGCCAGGCACTTAATCACTACACCAAGCCTGCCCCTGTGTTGGTAATAGAGACGGTGTAACTACTTCGATAGAAGTACGTCAACATGTCAGACAACTATACATCATATGAGCAAATAAGGTCTTTAAAAACAATCTAAATATATAAATGAATTCTATAGATGGGCTTGACATGAAAATGTTGGACTGAACATGTTGTCAGAATGGGTTACATGTGTTGATAAAAATGTTTGATAAAAGAAAATATTGATAAACTTAACATGCATATGACGACCTGTCAACCTTCTGCATTCGATGTAGTGGCATAGCTAGACAGAATACTCATTACTTACGAATTAGTACAGGATGACAAAAGCAAGGCTTACTTTTAAAATTGCTTTTTATGGAAACTTGAAAAAAATATACAGAAATTGGTAATCCTATATATACTCGCTCCGCATTTTTTATTGATGAAATCCTTGATGAATTCCTTCTTAACCCTATATTGGTACTAAGTGCTTGTAAGATATGAAATAAAGACAGTGAGATCGAGTGGCCTTACTTATATTGGATTCCTGAATTTCATAAAATTTTATACAAACAAGATTTATTGCATGATCCGGTACTTGGTCCATCAAGCTTCCATCAGCCTTCCTTACCAAAATACTATCTGCAGTTAAGCAGAAGCTTCAGAGGCACTCGAATATAAAAGTGATGTTAATTAGTTTTGGATATTGAAAAACTCAAAAGACGTTTCAGATAACTTTTAATGTTAGAATTTCTCAATTTGAAGTATACTGAGTATTAAAACTTTCCAATATGATCAATCACGATTAATTACATTACCCTCCTGCAACTTTGAAAACGACTTCTTCACTAAGAATATTCCTTCAGATAGGAATTTATTGTGTCACGCAATCATATTACTTATTTAGTGAAAAAGACAGCAATTCGAAGTATTTTAGTCTTTTCCAAATACGTGCAGTAATAGCCCTTTATATTATCGTCAGTATCTGCTCTATATGTGTAACAACTGAACATATTATGCTTATTAATTATGCCTTATGTCACCGCAAACTGAATCCAACCCTTACGGGTTCTTTTCGAAAAACAGCAGCACTGTTAGGACCTTCATGCCTATCACGTTGAATCAACCCACTTCAGCTGCTCTGAAGAATATGAAAATCTGAAAAGCTTGTGACGACAGTACAACACACTTCGATAATAGTATTTCTTTTTTCTTTGTACGTGTAATTGACTAAAGTTGGTTTCTTAAAATGCATGACATGTGATCTACGCCTTCCTCGATATAAAGGGAAGAATATCTGACTTAGATGGGCAACAAACTTCGCCACGGACATGCAGAACATTTTAAAAAGACAAGGCAATAATTAAACACAGGTCCAGAAGTACCACACTCCCACACGACGCTACTGCAAATTTCTTCGATTTCAAACAATTTGCATATCATATAAGGCATGTGAAATAAATGAGATAAGAGTACGTTAGAAAACTATTTCTTTCCTACACTTGCTTATCCTTAAGGTCCAGTCTTCATCGATTTCGAATTTATAGATGAGGACATTTTTCTTGTCTAAACGTATTGTGAATTTAGTAAATACATGTCGTTCAGATAAACTAATACTGTAAGTAAATTCACACTGCATTATGATTTTACACACTGTTAGAAGTTTTTTCTAAACATAATTTTACATTTACTTAACGCTGAATGATGTTATTATAGTGAATAATTGTCAAGCTAAAGGTGTTCCTTTTCTAGAAACCTAGTTTTTGGTTTTGCATTCATGGTCTGTGAATATCCATGGCACATTGATAGCATGGCTTCGTATCATAACATCATTACTTTAGATTATAACACTAACATTCAAAACGGTGTACACAGAAATGACATTGGTGACGAGGAAAATATTGCTCAACATTTGATCTCCCGATATTCACAATTGCGTGACACTTTCCTTAAAATATTTACCTAGATTTTTGGGGGTATTTTCTTTTTACTATTTATAGCTTTTTGACATTCATTGTGGGTCTTATAAGTCAAGCAGGAGACTACTTTTCCTGCGGAACTGTACTCCTCTTTATTTATCTAATGTTCGTGGTGAGATGCCACACCCACAGGTAACCAATAATCTTTATATCTTACATGTTATATTTTGTCTATATTTTGCCATTTTCCCCCAAAACTTCATACCAGTTAATGTTACAAATGATGAAACGCGTATTAATTGCGTCATTATTTTACATAAATTTGTTAACTGTAACAAGTATTGGCGATGATGATGATGATGATGATGAAGATGATAATGATAAAGCCATTTCTTCATTTTTCTATTATTTTCCTTATTTTCATAAGAATGAATTATAGAAGTAACACGTTCTCAGTCTTTGAAATTTTTATTTCTGCATTGTGTGCCTATCATTTCTCTCTATCGTGATGTGTTTTCCTCAGGAGCAAAACGACAAATCACCGCAGCCTATGAGTGTAGACCCAATTCCACTTTGGTTATTCCAAACTGAACAGAAGCAACGATTACAGCCATCAACACAAGTCCCACCAGTACCGTTCTTATAGATCTTTCCTTCCCATTGACACTCTGACTCTAAAATTAATATGAAGCCATGAATCGTCAATAGTTACAGTGGTAATGATTATAAGAGCATATACGCTTATGATTTTTTGCACCAGACGCACATTTTTAAGTTATGCCTCTTCATTGACGCTCATGGCCGAACGATTGGTATTCTAATTATATACAAACATTTGACGAGTAGTGATAAATCGAAAGTGCCCAAAAGTGTAAGCTATATCAATCTAAGTACTGAGCTATGACAGAAATATTCTTTAGTTTTAGAGAGATTTATAAAATTCCATGACTGAAAATCTCAAGTATTTTTTTCATGTTAGTACATTAAAATGGTAATAAAAACTATGATGAATATGGTATGGATTTGAGACGGTCAATTGTTATGGGCATTCGATTGGTATGGTTTTAAAAAATCTGTGAAAATGATATTTCTACATTAACATTTTGCACAAAATCCTATATTTGACAATTTATTTCCCTTAGAGATCAGCCAGATGACTTACACACTAAAGTCAAAACACATTCGTCTCAAACCCAATTTTTCAGACCTTAAACGCCTGATAAGTATGTTCTCGAAAAATATAACATTATTCTATTCTTATATTAAAAGATGCATTATTTTCTAATCCTGATGTTTTGAATTTACTTAATTTTATCAGGATATGAGGAATTACATTCTTGATATAAATTTATTAAAAAGACATACAACCTATACATTGCAAGCATCCATCTCTTCCTTTAACGGGTGAGTTGCAAGTTACAGTGGGACATTTCCACTCCTTACAGTATATTTGTCTTGGTTTTTCTTCTACTTTGACCTGGTCATTTTCTCCAACAATGTAACTGTATCTATCAGAAAATCTACATTCACGTCCATAACCAGGTTGTAATTGATCTTTTTCCTCGCCTATGTCGTATGATGTACACAGTTTTCCATACTTTCCTTTTGCTGAAATAAAATATGAAGAGAGAATTGTAAGTAATATTATTGAAGTCAATTATCATATCCTCCGGTTGTAATATTGTAAAATTATGACTGAAAAAATATATACAATGCATCACCACAACTACAAATACGAAAGGTTGAAACACGACTTGTTAAATAACGATGATAAGGGTCGGGGTTCTAGATACGGTTGTTGGTTAGTAAGTAGTTTAGGTCGCTTTCAACAATTTTCTGTGACATTGTGACAAGGAAGCCGAAAGTATCAATCTATCAAACATAGTGGTGTAATCCTGGTATCGAACCCAGGCAGCATATACTGCGCCGAAAGCCAAGCGCTTAACCACTACACCAATCCTACCTATTTCTAGGTACGTACTCGTCTCATGCTGTATATAAAATTATAGAACATATATGCCTTTTCATGTTAGATTATATAATATTATATTATGTATTATATATATTATACAAACATATATTGTATATAACAGAACAGAGAAAAGCAGACGACCTTCATTTTTTCTTCATTGATTCCCTCTGCGATGCTACCCTAGGTACTGTAATGTTGCAATCTAATTTTACACACATTACCTCAATTCTTTGACATGTACAGACTTGGTGCGACTGATCATTAAGACGTACATTTATCTACTTCAATCCCCTGATATGTAACAACGACTGGTCATTAACATGCACATTTATCTGCCTCCATCCCTAGTACCGACTTCGTGCGACTGGTCATTAAGACATATATTAAACTACTTCAATCCATTGACGTGTACCAACTTGGTGCAACTTGTCACTCAGACGTATCTACCTAAGTCCCCTGACCTGCATCCACTTGGTACAACAGGTCATTAAGACGCACATTTATCTACCTCATTCCCTAACATGTACCGACATAGTAGAACTGGTCATTAAGACATACATCAATCTACCACAGTCCTCTGACCTCTACCGACCCGGAACGACTGATAATTGAGATGTACATTTATATATGTGTAAGAAATATATCCGCAGCAGTTACTTTGTAGAATTGATTGTGCAGTCGTTACTCGTGCTTCGGTACTATAACGCATTTCATCAAGTACTTACATTTAATAAACTTTTGTAATCTTACCGTTTATCCGTAGCGACAGAGACGCCAAAATCAAAATAGAAATATACCGGAAGTCCATTGTATGCTTTTATGTCTTGAAAACCGGCTCTTTTGAATGTTGTATATATACACACTTAGTGTGTGACATCTGTTCTGAAATTTATTACCCTTTGTCATTGCTGACATCTGACACTTTGAGTGCTAATACTTCATTGATGATACATGTGTATTTCCGTGCCTCGAAATGAAACTAGCCTTTGTATCATAGTCCCTTAACATAGTTTGACGACAATTTCCAATTTCATCATGAGTAAATACAAGACATTTATCAATTTATGACACTTTACCATTATAAAAAGTTTTAATATTCTGTCCTGAATATGTTTGGATAATTCCAAAATTATCCGCAATGCTGGCAGTTAAATACAAGTAAAACCAGATCACTTTAGAAGTAAGCAAAATGACATTTGACTCAGCTGTATGACAAAAAATCATCACAGACAAAAAAGCAAACAATAAAGACAAAGAAAGACATCACAAATTATTTCTTATAAATCAGTTTAGGAGCCTACTTAGAACGGTCAATGGACTAATCATGACTAATTTAAGTAATACAGATTGATCTGCCCGTGGACTATTTAACGTATAACTGTGATGTAATCCGGTTTTGTGGGAAAAAAGATGTAAAATTAAAATGAAATGAAGGGACCATAGAAACTAAGTCACGATAATTTTTGAAATTAGTATCTTAAAAAAAGAGGAAAATAACTCTGTATAAAGAAATTCTCCAATTGCAGAGAGAGAGGGAATGAAAACCGACATTCTACATCTATCAATTACGCTTAGAATAATTCACGTTTTATTTGGTTGATACAACTGCTAGTGAATTGTAAGTCCCGAGGGTATACAAAAGCCCAGTTTTTAGCGCTGATTAATACTGGGATAAATGCAATGACTTTTTCCACAGATTTTTGTGTAGGGGAGAGATGAGCATTTATTCAAAGTGGTTCGGAATTTTTATCTTGATTACAGATAAAAATATAACAGCAGCTAAATAAATAAATAGATTTCTTCAATCATTATGGAGATTTTGAATCACAAAATCTATTAGGGATTATGATATGAATAAATCTTACTGAAGCATCGATATCCACCGATATAGAACCTATATATATTTGATACTTGATTAATTACACTTTTATTTTACATCTCCTGGTGACTTCTGACCCACAGATACCAGATGTCTTTCCCTGTCACTTTATTGTGCATTTCGACAACTTGTTTTATCAATTCACTCCTTTACCAATTTGGGCATAAAACAAATAACTTGTTATGGATCTTGGGTAAGGTCATTATTCTAACTTTGATCAAAAATGAAAAGATGGGAATGATTTTTTGAGAAGGTAATGACAATAAAGACTTCTTGCGAATGACAGACATACTCAAATATTGAAGTCGGTCAAGAGGTAACAGACACACTCAAATAATGAAGTCGGTCAAGGTGATAAATGATAAAATTGATAAGAGAAATGAAATCGGTGCAATACTACATTATCATGATTATTTTATAAACGTATGCTTATTTTTCGAACGTTTGTTTCAAGAGATAATGTAGCTAATTTACCTTGGACTTTGAGAATGATTAACGGTTTGGTACTTCTTCGATATTGATTTTCAGGAAAAAACATTATGCTATATTCAGAAATTGTGCAATTGATCAGGTATCTATCATTTATCATCGGAGCACATTGAAGTATCGTGAACTGGCTATGTATATCTTCATTGAAGTGAGTGAAAGGATGATGGAATCAGGCGATAGTTATTATTTATCATGGGGTATCACAATTGCAGACACCATGTCAAACTTCAGATCAGAATTTTCCTGTAATTTCCTCTGTCTACTGACATGAATATGTGTCAACTAAGTGTTAATGCCAGACCACAGTACTACAAAGGAGAGGCCTATAGGAACTTAAAAATCTACATGATTCTTATATTTTAAGTCCCTGTAAAGAAGTATTTACCATGATATATATTTTTAATTTCTACGGTAATTATATCAACATATATAGAAACTTACATATATTGATAGAACGAAAAAAAAATACTATTTGTCTAGTACTAAGGCAAAATGACACAAGGGAAATTACACACAAAAACAATTTCAAAACATACAAAGAATAAGTCTGAAATATCATCACTGGGATTTCAGTCATAGCATTTTATTCAAAATACAAGGAATAGGCCATTCTTTCTGTTATCCCTCTCACGCAGATATATAGATTACCAAATTCAATTAAATATTCTACATTCGCCAAATACCTGAGCATCACCTAGCCAAGTGAACTTAAAGTTAAAGAAATAATTATACTTCATATTTTGAGTTTTGTACCTATGCAAAACATATGCCAATGAGGTTTCAGGTGAAATATTAAATATACCGAAGAGTGGTCAATCAACAATATATGTTCTACAATACAACATATATAGTGGATATCACAGACTCCTCCTAAAAGAACCAAAGATTGGATCAGATGCCATGGATGGCGAATCATCCCCTGCTGACTGGTCACGCCTGATGTGATGCAATATAATTATCGAACCTAGTATAACAGCAGTCATATCAAAAGTCACAATCGTCAGTATAAGAAGTGTGATATAATTTATCACAATACAAATAATTTAACAAGGACAACAATTAAATAAAAAAATTAACAAAAAGACGAATCCAATATTTATCTTAAAGATTTTCGTAAGCGAAATTTCTTAAAAGAGAATTTTTATCTAGCGAAATACATGAGTCTGTCTGTTACAGCCACATTACTCAGGTTAGCTGTATCGATCAATCTTCAAATGAGACATCCTTGGCTATGTCCAAGCTGCTGAGATCGTCTGCACATCCAAGTAAATGATGATGATGATGAAATCAGCTAATATATTTTGTACAGTATATGTAAAACAGATCTTTGTCAGAAACTCAGCTTTCAGCGCTTCTATACTAAACGTAAATACATACTTCCAAATCCTTGTCACAAAATTTTGTAAATTATTCTGAAATAATGGATGATTTCCCTCTTGCACAGATATATTCTTAAGCTAGTTTCTTCTTCTTCTTTTTTTTGGGGGGGGGTGTTGGTTCTTACTTTTAGGTAAATTAAGTAAAAAGTTTGTTCTTCAAACATCTAAATTATTTTAATTATTGTCTGAAAAGACATCGATTGTCAAATTACGCAGATGATTTAATTTATACACTTTATACTATATTTTCGATAAATAAGAAAGAAGGTTGCCAACTCTGTAACTGTGATATTGGACAACGGTTTCAGTCAGTCTTACTTAAACTAGTAAAAATCTATAGTCACACCAAGTTTTACTGAAATTTTAGTCAGTTCTAACCAAACTAGTTAGTCTATAGTCACACCGAGAGTTACCACAGTTTTAGTCAGTCTTAACCAAACTAATTAAGTCTATAGTCACACCGTGTTTCACCACAGTTTCAGGCAGTCAAAACCAAGTCTCACACCGAGTTTTACTGCAGTTTCAGTCAATCTTAACCAAACTACTTTAGTCACTTCGACAGTTAAGTCTATAATGACACCGAGTTTAATCAGTGAAGAGTTCCAATTAATATTAACGGTCTGCTTTTATCCCATTCTGATATTAAGCATCAAACAAGACGCAATTGAATAAGGAATTGAAAACTCATACCGTGGTTTGGATATGTGCAAATAAGGATTTTGCATGAACCATTAATTTTCCGTATTGTTTCCTTAAAACGTAATTATTGTATATTTATAACACCTATTTATTACGTTTTTTTGAACATCCTCCCCTGTGACTGTTAGTCAGCACTTCAGCAGACCAAGAAGTTTAGCTTGCTTTCAAATGGGCAGAACACGGTTGGCTCAAATTTCTTTCACTTTATACTTTAAATATTAATATTTCATTAGTATACCCCATGTCCTCAATACGGATAACTATTCATAAAGATGTGTGTTCTATGAATGTACTGCTGCCGTGGTAAATTGGAAAATGAACACATCGATAAGCCAACCCAGATCGGTGACGATTATCATTTCAATTGACAATCGAACATTGTTGTGATATCATTTTATGTGCTTATTCTACATATTTGTGACAACTTTTTTATACGGCTGAGTCCATGGTCTTTCAGTTGGGATGTCCTATCTGTTGTCATCAACTCATTTACTGTAAATTCGGTAAACTTTTGGTTTAGACGTATGAGACGTATTAATCACATCTTCTAATTCTAATTTTCTTCAATTTACTCGTCATTATTATTAAATTAAGATCAAGAATAAATTGAATTTAAATCGAGTTATAATATGTTATCTCTATGTCATCTCACATCTGGGATATACATGTATCGACTAGATCTCTAATATTTTTAGCCAGGCTGTGTCCGACTAGATCTAGCATAATTATATCTAGTTTGCAGAGTTATGTTGTCATTTCTTATTTGGTGAAAGCAAATGCATTTCTTCCATATGAAAATTTTTAGATAAAGTGTGTATATATAATATTATCTTTATATCATCATTATTTTTGTCAAGGACAATCACTGGAGAGACAAATTTTATCGAACTGTGTACAAATATTGATTTTTTGGGGACGGCCCATTGATTCTGAGGGAGGGGGAGCTAGCACTTGGAAATAAATATTCTGACCCCAATATGCTGAAAATGAAAAAAAATCTAGCTTTGACTGAAGCGAAAATAAATATACTGGATGCTGGACATGCATAAATACCAGATCATGCAAATATAGCGCTGAAAATTGTAGGGAAAACTGGGGCGTAGTTTAATTGTATAATTGGTATTTCAGCAGAATTTGTAGCATTGGATGAATCACTCCATTCAATATGTTTAACAAAAGTACCCTCTGCTTTCTGAGAGATTTCCCTTCAGAATCTCGTTTGGATCAACGGCGTTCATGTTCCCTCGTTGCTAATTTTCAATTCCTTTCCCTGACTCCCTTTGCCGCTGTCCGCCCGTCATTTATACCACAGGCACACCGATATGGCAACGTTAAAACGAGTGGCCAAACTGAGTCTCAATTGAAATCGCTTCTTCTCGCACATGAGCACATATGCAAAGTCGATGTTCAAATTAAATCATGTGCATTTTAAAATTTATGGTGGCCATATTAGTTCGGTGTTTCAATCTTGTTCAGTTCAGTTTCATTTCAATTCAGTGCAACAAAACATAAGTCAAATGATTTTAATACCTTTAAATGTGAAATAAAAAGAAACATAACTTTATTAAGTACAAAAATAAAACCAACAAAAAATTCACGTAATATACATGTTAAGTAACTGGAGGTCCAAGTGGGCCTATATCGCTCTCATGAAACATAAAAACATTGCACATTTTTAAGTCTTTTAAAAGTTTCTTTATAACTTGTAAAACATCTATATTTTATAGGAACATCTTTACTATATACCTTACAAGCTTCCTCATACTCAACAAAGAAATAGTGAAGAAAAGAAAAAGTGAAAAATTGATATATCATATATTTTCAAAATACTTATGAAATGCTTCTTTTTTTGCATTATAATACCATAGATCAAGGTAAGTCAAAAATGCAAAAAACAAAAAAGCAACACTTTTTAACATATCCTTTTACAGTGATGAAGGGAAATTTTCTTATATTAGCATGTGCTTGTTTAATTGTATACATTAATCATACAATTCTAAGTATTTATTAACGACAAAAATATCACGAAAATAATCTGTCCCAGGATAACACGGAGATAACTTTTCTATCATTCAAAGATCTGTAAATAAATAATTCCATTTGACCAAAATTTCCAGCCTCCCCCCACCACTCTCCTTTGAATCAAGGGGTCGCCCCTAGAATAGTAACCCTTTCCGCTTGACAATTATTCACAATAATAACATCACTCAACGTTCCAAAAAAATAAATAAATAAATAAATTAATTAATTAAAATGAAAATTATGTTTAGAAAATTCTGACAGTGTAGAAAATCATAATGCAACGTTTGAATTTACTTACAGTATTAGGTTTTCTGAATGTCAGGTTTCATAAATTGACGTTTCGAGAATAAAAATATCCTACTCTGTCAATCCGAAATCGACTGAGGATATCAACATGGTTGCCTTAAGGAAAAAGCATGGCTAATATGATCTGTAAATTGTTTGAAATCTTAGAAAGTTGCAGAAGTATGTGAATCGATCTCTTTAAATTGTAGTGCTTCCTTTAAATGCAACTAAACTGATAAGTGGTTAGGGGCTTGCAATTTAAATGCAGCAAAATAGACCATGAATATTTGGTCTTGGAGCTGAATTCCTTGACAAATAAGAAAAAAAGACGGACAGTTTTAGAGGAGTAATTGATTCCTTGTCTTGAAACCAGTGTGAGCTGGTCATTTCTACTGCCTTCTCATTACTATAATGTTGGTATTCCCGGCCATATTGTATTAATTGACGGCTAGAACCTGGAATGCAGGAGTTTTGGATGATATGGAACTTTCACCTACATGAAGAAGGGCAAAAATGCTAGCACGAGTGTTATTTAAAACTAGGAATATGAGCGGTCCTAACCTGAACCTTCTCGTCAATGCATAGGTAGACCAAAGATCGAATTAGAGTCATGATTCTATTTGATATCCTAGTTTTGGGTTTTTTTTGGTTTTTTTTTTTTTTTTTGTTACATATGGACTCGAGGACTACATCATTTGTATTCAATATATTTTTTAGCCTTGAACCTATCTAAATTCCCATGATAACAGGATCCAGCTCAAGGAATGCAGTATCTGTCTTGACGGATTCGTTCCGAATGTCATTCCAAGTAAGCCCAATGACTCAAATATTAATGACTGTCACAACCACGAAACCCTGAGCTCGAATATACATGTATATGTACTGACCGATAGTATCTATATATAGACCTAAAGGTTTTACTTTTGCATGCGAATCTGTACTCCCCTCTAGTTATCTAATGTTCGTGGTGACGTGACATATCACATTCAAATGTAACCTTTTATCTTCATATTTTACAGCTTATATTTTGCTATAACAATAATCTGAATGGAATGTTGTTGTCTGGCTATTTTGCAAAAAAAAAAACGTCATACCACTTAATATTACAAATGATGAAACCCGTATTAATTGTGCCATTATCTCACACAACATTGTCAACAGTAACAAGCATTGGCGCTAGTGATGATGATGATGATGATGATGATGATGATGATGATGATGATGATGATGATGATGCTGTTGATTTCTACCTTTTTCTCTTACTTTCATAAGAATAAATTATATATTCAATAGAAATAACACGGTCTCAGTCTTTGAAAGTTTTATTTCTGCAATGTATATCTATCATGTTTTCTTTACTGTGGCCTGTTTTCTTCAGGAGCAAAAAGATAAATCACTGCAGCCTATGAATGTAGCCCCAATTCCACTTTGGTTATCCCAAACTGAACAGGAGCAACGATTACACCCATCAACACAAGTTCCGCCAGTACCGTTCTTATAGATCTTTCCTCCCCATTGGCATTCTGACTCTAAAATTAACATGAAGACAGGAATAGTCATAAGTTATAGTGGTACAATAATGACCATTAGAATATATACGCTTATGTTTTTTGCACCAAATACACATTTCGTCAACTTATGTCTCTTCGGTAATGCTCATAGCAGAATGATTGGCTTTCTAATAATACATTAATATTTGAAGAGCAGAGATAAATCAAAAGTGCCCGAAAAGTGTGCTAAAGATTCAATCCAAGGACAGAGCTATGCATGAGAGAGATAATCCTTAGTTTTTGAGAGATTTATAAATTTCATGACTGAAAATTTTCGGTATATATTTAATGTTAGTACAAAAGCACCGAAAACAATACTGGTACTGTTCAGGGACAAGTGACATGATTTGAAATAGTTCAGCTGCCAAACAATTTCTGGGTTTTCTCGGGGTTCACCTGTTTTCATGAACACTCAACACTAATATCCACAGTAATTATTATGCTATATGTATATCCCGAAATGGCATCAGGACACTTACAACTCAAAAACGTTTTAACCATTGAAGTAAATTTCGGAATACAAGGCTTTGTCAACATTCTCGGAATGTATGTGTAAATCACAAAAAAAATCTTAGTAATAGGCAAACATGAACTTCTAGAGAATCCAAGATGACTTGATACGTTAAGGTGGAGTAAGCATCACCTACCGACAGGTTACACCCACCTTTGGTGCAAAGCACAAAAAAGTAACAGTTAATAATCATGACCAGGAAAACGACTTACTATCTTTTATTATCATACGAATAACTCACATTATATTATGAAAATATGACATGGCAAAATAGATCTAAATAGGCCATTTCCGAGTTTCGTTTCGTTTATTATAAAATCTTACATTTACGTGGAATTGTTTGTCCGTAGGCACGTGATTTGAACAATATTCTTTATGATTAGTTAAAATAAAAGGATTACAAGTGAAACAAACCAATGAAAAAAAAGGTGATATTCACTCAATACTTCCATATTTGTCCGTAGTCACGTGCTTTTTATAGTAATATTTAAAAAATATAAAGCCTAATCCAAAACTCGGAATTAGTCCATTGCGACCAATATAGAAAGTTTATATCCATTGATTCTGCACTCAGTTACAATTATTTGCAAACTTCCTATAAACATTTAAAAAAAAATCTTCAATGTAAAGACCACAGGTTCAAATAGAATCTGGATCATATATGAAGTTTCAATTCGAAAAAGTATCTCTAGATACAACATTCTAAAATCAGTCTAGTTGTCGCGAGTTGTAATACTGGAATACTGGAGATGAAAATTTATGTCTACAATATCAACTAAAATCATACTACCCAATACCTTTGAAATATTCCAAACCACTTGACAAACCAGCAAGCCGAGTTCATCACATATATAATGGTAATTGAAAACAATGAAAAATATGATATGGACTTGAGGCAGTCTATATTGTCATGTGCATTTGATTGGTGTGGTTTTAAAATATCTGTGAAAGTGATGTTCCCATATTCAACAATTTAATACCTTTAAGAAAAAAAGAGGAGTTACTCGCTCAGTTATGTGGCAGAAGTCACCATAGAGCTATACAATACATGAATATAAATGATATACTAGCACATATAACACATTACAAAAATATTTGATTGTAGTGCAATTACGATAACGACTTAGGACGGTCATTTAATTTGACTAGAGCCAAACAAATGGTGTGGTTAACCGGTTTACGGGCCCACCTTCCCACTCACCGTAACAGCAGAACAACCAAAGGACGTACATTTAAAAATTTATAAATAATCCTCCATGTTAAGAACAAGGATCAACAGGTATCGCATATTAAGAGGTCATAAAAATATAAACACGTAAGGTATTGTAAAACACATAATGATATTAAAATATATGCGACATCAACATGATAAACCGTGCTCTGCCAGTCTGAAAGCGAGCTAAGACCTTAGATCTGTAGGAGTCCCGACTAACAGTCAGGGGGCACGAGGTTCAGGACCATGTCTCTGAAAGAGGTTTGGACATGGCCCGTCATATAGTCCCTCCACCGCCCTGTTAGTCAAGGCGGTGGGGACTTTACCTCACAACTGAAACTAGGGAAATCCACAACAGCTGAAGAGTACACGTATCAGCCAACAGTCTTACACACCAAAGCCAAAACACATCCATCTCAAAACTTCAGATCTTATATGCCTGGTAATTATGACAAGTATGTCCTCGAAAGATATAACATTATTCTATTCTTATGTTAATAGATACATCATTTTTTAATCCTGATGCTATGAAGTTACTTATTTTTTCATGATATGAGCAATTACATTATTGATATAATATTATTGATAAGGCATACAACCTATACATTGCAAGCATCCATCTTCTCCTTTAATGGTTGTGTTGCAAGTTACAGTGGGACATTTCCACTCCTTACAGTATATTTTTCTTGGTTTTTCTTCTACTTTGACTTGGTCATTTTCCTCAACAATGTAACTGTATCTATCAGAAAATCTACATTCTTGTCCATAACCAGGCTGTAATTGATCTACTTCCTCGCCTATATCGTATGATGTACATAGTTTTCCATACTTTCCTTTTGCTGAAGTGAAACATGAAAAGAAACTTGTGAGTAATATTATTGAAGTTATTAATAATACCCTGCTGTTGTAAAATTACAATTACATATCCGGCAAGTTTAAACACGACTCTCTGAATGACGATGAAATCAAGATAAGTTTCTAGGTACCAGATAACGTTGTTTGTTGATAGATGTTTACGTCGCTTTCAGTAAATTTCAGGAATATAGTCACATGCAAACAGAAAGTATCCATTTATATATTTATGTTATATAAATTATTTGAAACAAAACTAACAGAAAAAGCAGACCTACAGTTTCTTTTCACTTGTTTGATTCCAACCGCGATACTACCTTACGTAATGTAATATTTAATCTAATTTTACACACCCTTCCTCAATTCTCTGACCTGTACCGACTTAGTACAAGTCGTCATTAAGACGTACATTTATCTACATCAATTCCCTGACCTGTACCGACTTGGTGTGACTGGTATTTAAGACGTACATTTATCTACTTCAGTCCCCTGCCTTGTACCTACTTGGTGTAACTGATCATTAAGACATACATTTCTCTTCCTCAATCCCCTGATATCTACTGACTTGGTGTAACTGATCATTAAGACATACATTTCTCTTCCTCAATCCCCTGATATCTACTGACTTGGTGTGACTGGTCATTAAGACGTACATTTATCTATGTATAAAAGATATAATTGCAGCAGTTAGTCTTTAAATTGTGCAGTCGTTACTCGTGCTCTGGTATTATAACGTATTGTATCAAGTATTTATATGTAATAAATTTCTGTAATCTTACCGTTTATCTGTAGCGACAGACACGCCAGAATCAAAATGGAAATATACCGGAACTCAATTGTATGCTTTTTCGTCTTGAAAACCGGCATATTTAAATGTTTATCTATACTTTTGTCTGTGACATCCATTCTAAAATTAATCAGTCTTTGTCATTCCTGGCATTTGCCACCATGGATGCTTATACTTCATCGTGATACATGTATATTTCAGTGCCTCGAAGTGATAAATAGATGAAACTGGCCTTTATATCATATTCCCTTAACATAATTTGACGACAATATCCAATTTCAGCACGAGTAAATCTGAAACATTTATCAATTTATGACCTTGTAACATGATACGAAGTTTTTATATTCTGTCCTGAATATGTTTGGATAATTCGAAAATTATCTGCAATGCTGGCAGTTAAATACAAGCAGACGCAGATTTCAAAGCTTACTGTAGAAGTAAGCATAAAGATTTTTTACTCAGCCGTGTGAGTCGTATGAGTACGTTAACTGATACAGATTATGTGCCCTTTGAGTGGGTATTTAAGGTAGGATAAATGTGACATATTCCGGTTTCGAGGAAAAGATGTAAAATTAACAGAAAATGAAGGCATCATATAAACTATAAATCTTTATGAGAGAGAGAGAGCACATACCGAATGAAATAAATAACTGACTCTTCATTTCTATCAATCACATTGTTACCTATCCCAAGAGAGTGTGCATTTACATGATGTATGAGTTCGTTGACCCTAACCGATTGCTATTCAGTCTACGCACGATTTATAGTAGAAATAAGACAACATCCGTTTGTATGCCATACTGTAAATCACAGTATGGTTCGATGGTATGTACATATGGTTTACAAAATAATTCACGTTTCATTTGGTTGAAACAACTGCTGGTGAACTGTTAGTCCCGAGGGTATACAAAAGCCCATTTTAGCTGTAATTAATTATGTGAAAAATTTTATGACCAGCTCTGTCCGTGGGTTTGTCTGTAGGAGAGATAGTGAGAATTGGGGTTTTATCTTGATGACAAATAAGTGAGTATTAGCAATATTACATTAGCTAATTATATATACATGTATATATATATATATATATATATATATATATATATATATATATATATATATATATATATATATATATATATATATATATATATATATATATATATATATATATATATATATATTATATATATATATATATATAAACAGTGAAACACCCGGGAGTATAATGGACCTTGGATCTCCGAAGAAATACCTGTAGAAATAAAGACAAATTAGACAAACATATAAAGCACAAAGATACTACAGTTAAGGCACCCTATATTTCACTTATATTCGTTTCCCGACGGGGATTTGAACCCACGACTTATGGTATCGAATCACCTAGCTGTCATGCATCCGACCGTCTAACCGACTGAACTACCCGAGCACTCACTAGTGGAGCTCGGGGAGCTCTGAATATCATCACTGGAATTTCAATCATAGATTTTAGTCAAAATACAAGGAATAGGCCATTCTTTCTGTTATGCCTCTCACACAGATATCGAGATGACCAAATTCAATAAATATTCTACAACATTGCCAAATACCTGAGCATCACCTATCCGAGTGAACTTAAAGTTAAAGAAAATAAACTTATATATATAAAACAATTATTGTGCTTCATATCTTAAGTTTTCTTTTATCTTACGAAATTTATACTCCCCTGATTTTTATCCTTTAACCTTTGGTTTAAGATGTTTGTTTCTCTAATTAAATTCTTATGTTGACAATTTACATTCACCTGATTCGACTATTGATAGTAAGTGACAGGGTTTCCTTACTCTCCTTGGGATTTAATTCCATTCTATTTTAAAGGTTCACAAATTTCTTCTTGTTTTTCATTTTAGCTGATTATGTATGATAGGCAAGCTCAAAGTGATGTACCTATGCAAATATTTGCCAATGACGCTTCAAGTGAAATATCAAATATACCTAAGAGTAGTCAATCAAGAATATCTGTTCTACAATACAACATATATAGTGGATATCACGGACTCCTCCTAAAAGAACCAGAGGCTGCATAAGATGCCATAGATGAACACGCATCCACAGCTGACTGGTCACGCTTGATGCAATATAATTATGCAACCTAGTAATATCCAACAGTCATATCAAAATTCACAATGGTCAGAGTATAACAAGTGTGATATAGCATTATAACAAAGACAACAATCATATGACGAAATTCAACAAAAGGAAAACTCCAATATTTATTTAAAGTTTTTCATAAGCGAAATACCTAAAAAGAGAATTTTGATTTAGCGAACTCCCTGCGTGATACACGCGACAAACCGTCTGTTACAGCCATATTACTCACTTTAGCTGTATCGATCAATTATGAAATGAGACATCAGTTGTTATGTCCAAGCTGTTGAGATCGTCTGCACGTCTAAGTAGATGATGATGAAATCAGTTAATACATTTCGCACAGTATATGTAAAATAGATTGATATCAGAAACTCAATTTTTAGTGCTTCTATAGTAAACGTAAATACATACTTCGAATTCGTTGTAACAACGTTTTGTAAATTATATTACAATAATGGACTATTTCCCTCTTACACAGATCTGTTCTTAGGCTGGTTCTTTGGCTCTTACTTTTAGGTCAGTGTGGTAAAAAGTTCGCTCTTCTAGCATTTAAATATTTCAGATATCGTCTGAAGAGACATTGATTGTCGAAATACACAGATAGTGCATTTAATTTATACACGTATATATTTTCGGTAAATAATATAAAGGGTTGCCAACTCTGTACTTGTACCGAGTTTCAATGCAATTTAGGTCAGTCTTTACCGAACTAGTTAAGTCTATAGTCACACCGAGTTTTCCCACAGTTTCAGTCAGTCTTAACCAAACTAGTAAAGTCTGGTGTCACACCGAGTTCTACCAAAATTTCAGTCAGGTTTAACCAAACTAGTTAAGTCTCACACCGAGTTTTACTGCATTTTCAGTCAGACTTAACTAAACTAGTTAAGTTCTATAGTCACACCGTTGCCCGCTGTTTAAACAAAAGAAGTGTTCCAATTAATATGAATGATGTGCTTTTACACCATTATTACATAAAGCATCCACACGATGCTATTAAATAAGGAACTGAAATCCCATACCGTGGTTTTGTGATATGCGCCAATAAGAATTATGTATGGACTGTTAATTTTCCGGATTGTTTCCTTAAAACGTGATTATTGTTCTTTTATTACATTTATTTATTACTTTAAATTTCTTCTAAAAAACTTCACCTCTGTATATTAGTCCGCACATCAGTAGGTCAGGAAGATTAGCTTGCTTTCAAATGAGCAAAACACTTTCAGCTCATATTGATTTCATTTTATACTTTTAATATAAACATTTAATTAGTAGACCCTTTGTTCTCAATACAGAGAATCATTTATAAAGATCTGTGTTCTTTAACTGTACTGCTATCGTAGTGGATTGAAAGAAGATGAACACATCGATAAGCCAAACCAGTTAGGTGACGATTATCATTTCAATTGTGAACAATCGAATATTATTGTGATGTCATATCATGCGCTTATTCTACATCAGTAACGACTTTTGTTATACAGCTGAGTCAGTAGTCTTCAGATGGTTTCCGTTGGGTGTCCTCTCTGTTGTCATCAGAGCTTCTTTGATTGCAAAAGTTTAATTTTGATTTTGTCCTGTTGTTTTCAAGCCATTATTTTTTTTAATTAATTTAAATAGCCATCTATTAACAAATACTCATCTACTGTAAATGCGTTCAACTTTTATTTTAGACGTGTGAGACTTATTAATCATATCTTATGTGCCATAAAGTGATTGTTTCTTTAATTTATTCGTCAGTATTATTAAAATAAGATCAAAAGAATAAATTGAATTTAAATTGAGTAATAATCTTTTATCTCACAAATGTAATACACATGTATCATGTAAACCTATTATATTTTCGCAAGATCTAGCATTATAATGGACCTACTAGGTTGTACAGTTATATTGTCATTTCTTATTTGGTGAAAGGAAATGCATTACTTTCATATAATAGATATAGAACATATATACCTTTTCATTTAGTGCACCATATGCGCATTTCGACAACTTATGTCTCTTCAGTGATGCTCGTGGCCAAATGATTGGAATTCTCAAAATACATAAAGAGCAGTGTTGAAAATTGGAAAATTGAAATATTTATATTACATCTCTGTATATAAATTTGTCTGCACATATCGGTAAAAATGTAAATTAATTCATAGATATTTCTGACTTCCGTCTTTTGGATGCAAATAAATTGGAAACCGAAGTCCCGTGTTATGGTAGGCGTGGCACGTAAAAGATTCCTCACAGCTTTCGGTGGGTCCGTTGCAAAACTAGAAGTACTTTTCTGCTAACGGTGTTAGTTTTCTAGAAACCTGTTTTTAATTTTGCATTCATGATCTGTAAATATCCACCATGGCACATTGATAGCATGCAGAAGTATCATAACATCATTTAATTTCGTTTCTAATACTAACATTCTTAAACAGTGTAAAAAGCAATAATTTTAGTGTTGAGGAACATATTGCTCAACATCTGATCTCTTTATATTTACAATTGTGTGACACTTTCCTTACAAAGTAGTTCTGGGTTTTTATCATATGTACACTGTTGACAATTTGTACCATCTATAGGTTATTGACATTCATGGTGGGTCTTACTGGTCAAACAGGAAACTACTTTTCCTGCAGATCTGTTCTCCCCTCTAGTTATCTAATGTTCGTGGTGAGATGTCACACTCACATGTAACCAATTATCTTCATGTCTCACAATCTTTCATTTGCTTATATGTTGCCATCCCCCCCCCAAAAAAAAAACCAACTTCCTACCAACAAATGATGAAAAATTAAATGCGTCATTATTTTATATGAAATTGTCAACAGTGACAAGTATTGGCGCAAGTAACAATGATAATATTATATAATTAATAGAAGTAACACTATCTCAATCTTTGAAATTTTTATTTCTGCATTGTATCTCTATCATTTTCCTTTACCGTGACATGTTTTCTTCAGGAGCAAAAAGACAAATCACCGCAGCCTATGCGTGTACTTCCAATTCCACTTTGATTATTCCAAACTGAACAGGAGCAACGATTACACCCATCAACACAAGTTCCACCGGTACCGTTCTTATAGATCTTTCCTTCCCATTGGCACTCTGACCCTAAAATTAATATGTAGACATGAATTGTCAAAAGTTACTGTGGTATAATAAGTATTAGACCATATTCGCTTATGATTTTTGCACCAAATACACATTTCGACAACTTATGTCTCTTCTTTGATTCTCATGGCAAATGATTGGAAACATCTAATCAAAGGACAGGGCTATGCATGAGAGAAATATTTCTTAGTTTTAGAGAGATTTATGAATTTCATGACTAAAAATTTTAAGTATATATTTCATGTTAGTACAAAAGCACTGAATATTAGACATGAAAATACTGGTCGGGGGTATACTTGTGCTGTTCGGGGCAAGTGGCATAATTTGAAATAGTTCAGCTGCTAAACATTTCTGTGTTTTTGCGGGGTTCTCCGGTTTTCTTTAACACAAAACAATAATATCCACAGTAATTATTATGCTATAAGTAAATCCTGAAATGGCATCAGGACACTTAAAATTCAAAAACGTTTTAATCAATCAAATTTAGTAAATTTCCGGGTACAAGACTTTGTGAACATTCTCGAAATATATGTGTAAATCATAAAAGACGGAGTTATAAGCAAACATGAACTCCTCGAGAATTCCAGATCGCTTCATACGTTAAGGAGGAGTAAGCATCACCTGCCGACCGTTTACACCCACCTTTGGCGCAAATCACAATAAATGTGGCTTTTAATAGCCATGACCAGGGAAAACGCCTTATATCTGTCACTATCATACTAATAAGTCGCATATTATATCATGAAAATATGGCAAGAAAAAATAGGTCTACATATGCCATTTAAGAGTTTCGTTTCTTTCTTTTTCTTTTTCCTTTCTTTTTTTTTTTTCTATTTTTTGTTTGTCCGTAGGCACGTGATTTCAACAATGTTCATTATGATTTGTTAAAATAAAAGGATTACAAGTGAAACAAGCCAAATGAAAAAAAGTGATATTCACTCAATAACAAATTCGCATTTCGATTTATCATAATTGAAATTCTATAATTGAAACGTCAATACTTCTCCGTAGTTATGTGTTTTTATGACAATATTTAAGAATTTCAAATCGTAATCGAAAAATAGGAATTAGTTTATATATATATGTTCAACTTGAATCCTGAAATTTTAGGACAAGATTTGCTTTTCAACTATTTAAAAAAAAAAAACATACATTTTAGTAAGTTTTTGTTGAACATTTCAAAATTCCAATCATTCGGCCACGAGCATCACTGAAGAGACATAACTTGAAATAAATACACTGAAATAGCTGTCATCCAGATGTTGAACTTTCTTATCGATAACATTTTTGTGGTGTTTGGAGGTAAGGTTTTTCAACAAATTGTCGGCATTCCAATGGGCACTAACTGTGTTCCGCTTCTGGCTGACATATTCCTTTATTCATACGAAGCTGAGTTCATTCAGTCTTTGCTTTCGCAAGGAAAAAACAATTGGCTCTTGGCTTCAATTTTACTTACAGATATATAGATGACTTGCTTTCAATTAATAATCCTTCATGATCATTCGCGGATTACCTTAGCATCATCTATCCAAGTGAACTGGAGGTCAAAGAAACCACAGAAACTAGTAATTCTACTTCGTATTTAGATATTATGTTGTCTTTCGACATTAATGGTCAATTGAACACCTCACTCTATGACAAACGTGACGATTTCAATTTCACTATCACAAACTTTCCTTTCATAAGTAGCAACATTCCATCATTGCCCGCATACGGCGTATTCATGTCTCAGTTAATACGTTATTCCAGAGCATGTTCAAATTACAATGACTTTGTTCTGAGGGCTAGGCGACTTTCAGTTAAGCTGCTCAACCAGGGTTATATATGTGCTAGACTAGCATCGTCACTGAGGAAGTTCTACGGTCGTTACGAGACTCTTATTACTCCATATGATATCTCGTTATCCAGACTTTTAAATGATATTCTGGACTGAGACCGATTCCGATCACTTTACACAGATTTGACACCTTCTATACTAGAAGGTTACCTACTTCGACTTCTCCATATATAAATACATATGGAATTCACACGATTTGACTCTTTCTACGGGGTATATGTGACGGGTGTTGCTAGCAAGCAGGGGATGCTCACTCTCCCCGGGCACCTGATCTCACTCCATCACAGGGGTTCACATATGCTCTTCAAGTAGACATATTTTGTTATTTTCCATTTGTTTTTCATTTTCACTGATTTTGTATGTCCTATGGTTTCATGATTTTTGGACTTGTGGTTTGGATTTATCCATCATCTTTACATTGTCGAAATGCGCATATGGTGCACTAAATAAAAAGGTATATATGTTCTATATTTATTATAACCACTAGGCCGGTGTCACTGCTGGTGGACTGATAATCACCGAGGGCATCTAGTCTAGTTTTCAGTGCTTTTGTACTGACATGAAATATATACTACAAATTTTCAGTCATCAAATTAAGTAAATCAATCTAACACTAAGGAGTATCTCCCTCATGCATAGCTCTGTCCTTAGATTCTTTGGTTCACTTTTCGGTCAGTTTGGCTTCAACAGTGCTCTTCATATTTTTATATATTTTGAAAATTCCAATCATTCGGCCACGAGCATCACTGTGGAGACATAACTTGTCGAAATGCGCATATGGTGCACTAAATTAAAAGGTATATATGTTCTATATTTATTATAGCAATTAATATGCATTAACTTTTGCAACTTAAATATATTTAGTTAACATTTAAATCATACTATCCAATATTTTTAAAACACTTCAAACCACTCCACAGACCAGCAAGCCGAGTTCATCACATATCTAAAATGGTAATTAAACACCATGATAAATATGATATGGACTTTAGACGGTCAATGGTCATGTGCATTGATTGGTGTGGTTTTAAAATATTTGTGAAAATGATGTTCCTATATTCAACAATTTAATACCTTTAACGATGCTTACAACTGAAACTAGAGAAATCCAAAATAGCTGAAGAGTACACGTATCAGCGAACAGTCTTACACACTAAAGCCAAAACACATCCATCTCAAAACTTCAGACCTTATATGACTGAAAATTATGACAAGTGTGTTCTCAAAAGATTAACATTATTCTATTCTTATATTAGTAGATACATCATTTTCTAATCCTGATGCTATGAAGTTACTCATTTTCATCAAGATATATGGAAATGCATTCTTGATATTATATTATTGATAAGGCATACAACCTATACATTGCAAGCATCCATCTTCTCCTTTAACGGGTTTGTTGCAAGTTACAGTGGGGCATTTCCACTCCTTACAGTATATTTTTCTTGGTTTTTCTTCTACTTTGACTTGGTCATTTTCCCCAACAATGTAACTGTATCTATCAGAAAATCTACATTCTCGTCCATAACCAGGCTGTAATTGATCTTTTTCCTCACCTATGTCGTATGATGTACATAGCTTTCCATACTTTCCTTTTGCTGAAGTGAAACATGAAAAGAAATTTGTGAGTAATTTTATTGAAGTCAATCATAATGTCCTGCTGTTGTAAAATTACAACAACATATCCGGCAAATTGAAACACGATTCTTTGAATGACGATGACATCAAGATAAGTTTCTAGCTTCCAGATAAGGTTGTTTGTTGATAGGTGTTTACGTCGCTTTCAGTAATTTTCAGGAATATAGCCACATGCAAAGAGGAAGTATCATTTTATACATTTATGTTATATAAATAAAAGTCTGTCCATATATACTTTTGTTGATATTAATAAAACCTAAAACATTATCAATCAATTACTCGGTTCAACAAAGATTAATGACATTGTATTTGACTGACATTTCTCGGTTTATAATACTATAACGCCAGAAGAAGAGTCCTTTTTTTAATTTCTGAGAGATCTGCGGAAATTTCCATTACCATAAAATATACCGTGCTTTGAAATAGATGTACTTTCAGCAGTGGAATTATCAATATGTTTACAATCTCATTAATTTCGAAAATTTTTAAATAAATCATAAAAATACAAATGTACTGCTACATAACATTTCTTTTATTTTCACTTGAAACCTTATATACGAACACCCCTGCTGAACATATAAAAGACGATTATAAAACTAACATAAAAAGCACACCTTCATTTTGTTTTCACTTGTTTGATCCAATCCGCGATACTACCCTACGTACTGTAAACATACAATCAAATTTTACGCACCCTACCGACTCGGTACAACTGGTCATTAAGACGTACATTTATATACCTCAATCTCCTGACAAGTACCAACTTAGTGTGACTGGTAATACAGGCATACATATAACTACCTCAGTCCTCCAACCTATACCAACTTGGTGTGACGTGTCATTTTGACGTATCTACCTCAATCCTCTGACTTGCATCCACTTGGTACAACAGGTCATTAAGACGTACATTTATCTACCTCCATCCCCTGACCTGTTCCGAATTGGTGTGACACGTCATTAAGACGAACTTTTATCTTCCGCAATCCCCTGACCTGCACCGACTTGTTAATACTGGACACTGAGATGTAGATTTATCTATCTCAATCCCTAGACTTGGTGCGACTGGTCATTAAGACGTACATTTATCTACCTCGATCCCCTGATCTGCACCAACCTGATACAACCGGTCATTCAGACACGCTTTTATCTATGTATAAAAGATATAATTACAGCAGTTACTCTGTAAATTGTGCAGTCGTTACTCGTGCTCTGGAATTATTACGCATTGCGTCATTTTACATGTAATAAATTTCTGGAATCTTACCGTTTATCTGTAGCGACAGCGACGCCAAAATCAAAATAGAAATAAACCGAAAATCCATTGTATTCTTTTATGTCTTGAAAACCGGCTCATTTGAATGTTGTATATATACACTTAGTCTGTGACATCTGTTCTGAAATTAATTAGTCTTTGTCATTGCTGACATTTGACACTATGAGTGCTAACACTTCATCAATGATACATATGTATTTTCGTGCCTCGAAATAATATATAGATGAAACTAGCCTTTATAGCACTTTCGCTTTACATAGTTTGAAGACAATTCAATTCCAAATTTAGCACGAGTAAATACCAAACATTTATCAATTTATGACACTGTAGCATGATGCCAAGTTTCAATATTCTGTCCTGAATATGTTTGGATAATTCGAAAATTATCTGCAATGCTGGCAGCTAAATACAAGGAAACGCAGATTTCAAAGCTTACTTAGAAGTAAGCATAACGATTTTTGACTCAGCCGTGTGACAAAACTCATCACAGACAAAAATGCAAACATCAAAGACATATAAAGACATCACAGATCGGTTCAGTTGTAATGCATTGGAGAGGCCGACTTAGGACGGTCAATTGAAATAACACTAGTTTCTCATTCGTATGACTAAGTTTATTGATGCAGAATATTTGCCCTTTAAGTAGGTATTTAAGGTGGGTTAATTGTGACGTAATCCGGTTTCGTGGAAAAGATGCAAAATTACAAGGATATGAGGACGCCATATAAAGTATAAATCTCGATTTACCTAATTTATCTCAATACCTAAAAAAGAGGGAATAACTCTCAATTGAAGAGAGAGAGAGAGAGAGAGAGATTAAAGTGCAATGTACATGCCGAATGACATAAATAACTAACATTTCACTTCTATCAATTACGTCGTTACCTGTCCAAAGAGAATGTGCATTTACATCATGTGTGAGTTCGTTGACCATAACCCATTACTATTCAATCTACATACGTTTTATAGTAAAAAAAAAAAAGAATAAAACAACGTCGGTTTGTATGTCACACTGTAAATCACAGTATGGTTCAATGGTATGTACATATGGTTCACAAAATAATTCACCCTTCTTTGGGTTGATACAACTCCTGGTAAAGTGTAAGTTCCCGAGGGTATACAAACCACCAGTACAGAACATATAGATTTGTTATTTGTTATTTGTTATTTGTTATTCTTTCCTCGTATTCCATCTCTTCCACCCAAGCAGCAATTTCTCAAAATTAAATTTATTAATAAAGGCTTCGATCTACTTAACATTTCTAATATTTTCCGTGATCATAGAGTCACATCTAAAATCCCCCAATATTTTGAGAATTTAGAACCTCCACTTATTTGTTACCAGTACAAAAAGCCTATAAGAAATCTTATTTTAAATTATAATAAAGTCACATCTAACCCTGATGTTTCAGACTCTATTCCTTCGTCGTGTTCTTGTGAAAATTCTAAATATGTTTATAAACCGGCAGGTCATGTTATTACTGGTGACCTAAACTGTATTTCGGACAAGAAATTGCGCACCCTTTTTGGAAAAGGACCTAAATATAGGTTACCGTCCAGGATAGATTTCAATAAATGCCGTGACGTTAGAGAAGATGCTTTAACTAAATATTGTAAACGTTGGTGTAAAAAAGAACAGGTAAATGTTTATGCTCTTAATGATTGGAAATTCGAGATTTTAAGAGTTGTCGATATCCGTATTAAGAACTTTACGGAAAATCCGCATTTATTTCAACAGCCTAATACATTGACGACAAATTCTATTAAAAAGAAGATAGCTGACTTACATGCTAAATATGTCTTTGTTCCCGCTGATAAAGCAGGTATAACATAATAGTTGTTTGAAAACTATATTATATTGAAGTACTTAAAAACGAATTAAACTCCACTCATACATATGTTGAAAGCCCTACCTCAAAAGAGAGCACCTTGCACGATCTCCTCATGACCATGTCCGACTTCAAAATTAAAACTGATAAATCTGATCTACCAACCATGTATTGGCTCCCAAAACTACATAAAAGTCCATATAAATCACGTTTCATATCTAATTCTAGCCACTGCTCTACTACGGTACTATCGAAACATATTACGTCTGCTCTAACTGCTATAAAAGATCATATTATCAAATATTGTGATGTCGCATTTCATAATAGTAACATCAATTACTTTTGGACGATTAAAAATTCTCATGAAGTTATAGACAAACTTCTTTCGCTAAATTTCAAAGCGACTCAAATTTCTACATTTGATTTTTCTACACTTTATACATCTCTGCCTCATGATTTGATTAAAAGCAAGTTGCTGTCTCTTATACAATGGTGTTTTCACAGAGAATCTAAAACGTACATATGTACTTCCAATAACTCTGGATTCTTTTCCAACAAACAATATACTTCATATAAATACTGGACTTGCAAGGAATTATGTAAAGCACTAGATTTTCTCATGAATAATATTTTTGTGCAATTTGATGGCAAGATATATCAACAAATAGTTGGGATTCCTATGGGTACTAACTGCGCGCCTCTGATAGCAGATTTATTTCTTTATTGTTATGAGAGGGATTTTATGGTTTCTATTCAAAAATCAAAACGTTTTGACCTCATTGACAAATTTAATAATACTTGCAGATATCTGGATGACATTTTGGTTATCGATAACCCTGAATTCCAACAATTTATATCAGAAATATATCCACCAGAGCTCACATTGAATAAAGCTAATACTTGAGATAAATCTACACCTTTCTTAGATTTAAACATCAAAATTATCAACCACCTAATATATACTAATATTTATGATAAACGTGAGGATTTTGGATTTCCTATTGTAAATTTCCCTTACTTGGATGGCGATGTCCCTCGACTCCCATCATATGGTATCTATATATCTCAATTAGTTCGATTTGTCAGAGGCTGCACCGATGTTTTGGACTTTCATAAACGAAATTTACAAATTACTACTAAACTTTTAACTCAGGGTTACAGATATCACAAGCTAAGAAAAACATTCGGCAAATTCTTCAGATCTTATTCAGAACTTCTATATAAATTTGGAAATATTTCTTTTCAACAGTATGTATCCAATGGAATTTCCCATCCCAATTTTTACGGTGATCTCGTGTATAAACTAAGGAAAGTAAAAGGCTCCGATAACGTTATTTTATCATGTAATAAAATAGTCAAACGTCTCCTAAATAGACAATATGATATTGAGATCATCAAAAAGACTATAGGTCTTGTATTTGGCCCCTCTACGGCCTTATGCAGACTTTTACTTGAACGTTGCACGCTGACTAACACGGCGGTGGGGACTATATGACGGGCCTTGTCCAAACCTCTTTCAGAGGAGACATGGTCCTGAACCTCGTCCCCTCTGACTGTTAGTCGGGACTCCTACAGATCTAGGGTCTTAGCTCGCTTTCAGACTGGCAGAGCACGGTTTATCATGTTGATGTCGCATATATTTTTTTACCATTATGTGTTTTACAATACCTTACGTGTTTATATTTTTATGACCTCTCAATATGCGATACCTGTTGACCCTTGTTCTTTACATGGAGGATTATTTATAAATTTTTAAATGTACGTCTTTTGATTGTTCTGCTGTTACGGTGAGTGGGAAGGTGGGCCCGTAAACCGGTTAACCGCACCATTTGTTTGGCTTTTAAATGACCGTCCTAAGTCGGTATCGTAATTGCACTACAATCAAATATTTTTGTAATGTGTTAAATGTTCTATTATATTATTTATATTCATGTATTGTATAGCTCCATGGTGACTTCTGCCACATAATTGAGCCGGTAACTCCTCTTTTTTCTTGAATAATTAAACTCTTATTGTGCAACTCCTTGGTGACTTCTGCCCTACAATTAAGGCAGACGTCTTTCCCTTTCCCTTTCATGCATTTCGACAGCATGTTTTATCAATGTATACCTTAACCGATTTGGGCATAAAACAAATAACTTGTTACGGATCTTGCGTACTTTCATTATTCCATCTTTGATCAAAACCGTATAGATGGGAATGGTTTTTGAGAAGATGATGAAAATAAAGACTGCTTATTAACGACAGACGACACTCAAGAGGTGATAACATTTGATGATAAAATGAAATATTCAATAAGAGGAATGAAATCCGTGCAATACTACATTATTGCTATCATTTTATAAATGTTCGCTTATTTTCGAATGTTCATTTCAAGAGATAAATGTAGTTAATGTACATTTCACGACAATCGTTATGCAATATTCAGAAATTGTACGATTGTCAAGGTATCCATCATCGGAGCACATTGAAGTATCGTGAACTGGCTATGTATATTTTCATTGCAGTATGTGAAAGGATGGTAGAATCAGACGACAGTTATTATTTATCATGAGGTATCACAATCGCAGACACCATGTCAAACTTCAGATCAGAATTTTCCTGTAAGTTACTCAGTCTACTGACATGAATATGTGTCTAAGTGTTCCTGTCGGAAGTTCCAAAGTACTACAAAGAGGATGCCTATAGATACTTGAATATCCATGTGAATCTTACCTATTAAACCCCCGTAAAGCAGCAGTTACCATGATTGACGTTTATTTGCAATACCTACGGTAATTAAATTAATATTTATATAAACTTACATACATTGGTATAACGAAATAATAATACAATTTGTGTAGCACTAAGGCAAAATGACACAAAGGAAATTACACACAAAACCAATTTCAAAATATACAAAGAATATGCCTGAAATATTATCCCTGGAAATTAAGTAAAACTTTTTCAGTCAAAATACAGGGAATAGGTTATTATTTCTGTTATGCCTCTCACACAGATATATAGATTGCCAAATTCAATTATATGTTCTAAAGTCGCCAAATACCTGAGCATCACCTATCCAAGTAAACTTAAAGTTAAAGAAAATAAACTTATATAAAGCAATAATTTTACTTCATATCTTAAGTTTTCTTTTATCTTATGATGTTGATACTCCCCTGCTTTTAGTTATTTAACCTTTGGTTTAAGATGTTTGGTTCTCCAATTAAAATGTTATGTTGACAACTTATATTCACCTGATTCGACGATTCGACTATTGATAATAATTAATTGACGGGGTTTGCTTACTCTCCTTTCGGCTTTTATTACATTCAATTCTAATGGTTCACTAATTTCTACTTGTTTTTCATTTTTCATTTTTTGATGATAATGTATGACAGGCAAAATTAAAGTGATATACCTATGTACAAATCATGCCAAAGAGGCCTCAAGTGAAATACTAAAGATACCGAACAGTAGTCAATCAAAAACATCTGTTCTACACGGTTCTATCACGGATCCCCAAACGAACCAGAGGTTGGAAAAGATGCCATGGATGAACAAGCATCCACAGCTGACTGGTCACGCCTGATGTGTTGCAATATAATTATGCCAACTAGTATAACAGCAGTCATATCCAAAGTGACAATGGTCAGTATAACAACTGTAACATTATATCAATTAAAATAATCAAATAAAGAAATTCAACAAAAGGAAAAACTCCAATATTTATTGAAAGATTTTCGTAAGCGAAATACCTTAAAAGAGAAATTTGATTGAGCGAAGTCCCTGCGTGATACACGCTACGAACCGTCTGCTACAGCCACATTACTCACTTTAAAATAGCTGTATCGATCAATTTTGAAATGAGACATCCTTTGTTATGTCCAAGCTGTTGCGATCGTCTGCACGTCCAAGTAGAGGATGTTGATATTAGCTTAAGTATTTTCGTACAGCATATGTCAGAAAGAATGATATCAGTTTTAAGTGCTTCATACTAAATGTAAATAAATACCTCAAATTCGTTGTCACAACATTTTGTAAATTATTCTAAAATAATAGACTATTTCCCTCTTACACAGATCTGTCTTTGGCTCTTACACATATCTGTTCTTAGGCTGGTTCTATGGCTCTAACACAGATCTGTACTTAGGCTGGTTCTATGGCTATTACACAGATCTGTTCTTAGGCTGGTTCTATGGCTCTTACACTGATCTGTTCTTAGGCTGGTTCTATGGCTCTTACACTGATCTGTTTTTAGGCTGGTTCTATGGCTCTCACACAGATCTGTTCTTATGCCGGTTCTATGGCTCTTACACAGATCTGTACTTAGGCGGTTCTATGGCTCTTACAATGATCTGTTCTTAGGCTGGTTCTATGGCTCTTACACTGATCTGTTCTTAGGCTGGTTCTATGGCTCTCACACAGATCTGTTCTTAGGCCGGTTCTATGGCTCTTACACAGATCTGTTCTTAGGCGGTTCTATTGCTCTTACAATGATCTGTTCTTAGGCTGGTTCTATGGCTCTTACACTGATCTGTACTTAGGCTGGTTCTATGGCTCTTACACTGATCTCTTCTAAGGCTAGTTCTATGGCTCTTACACTGATCTGTTCTTAGGCTGGTTCTTTGGCTCTAACACTGATCTGTTCTTAGGCTGGTTCTTTGGCTCTAACACTGATCTGTTCTTAGGCTGGTTCTTTGGCTCTAACACTGATCTGTTCTTAGGCTGGTTCTACGGCTCTTACACAGATCTGTTCTTAGGCTGGTTCTTTGGCTCTAACACAGATCTGTTCTTAGGCTGGTTCTATGGCTCTTACTTTTAGGTCAGTTTGGTAAAGGATTTCCCCTTCATTTAAATATTTCAGATATCGTGTGAGGAGACATCGATTTTCGAAATACGCAGATGCTTCATTTAGTTTATACATTTAATATAATATATATTTTTGGTAAAACACTCTGTAACTGTAATATTGGAAAAACGGTTTTAGTCAGTCTTAACCAAACTACTCAAGTCTATAGTCACACTGAGTCTTACCACAGTTTCAGTCAGTCTTAACCAATCTAATTAAGTCTATAGTCACACCGAGTCTTACCGCAGTTTCAGTCAGTCTTAACCAAACTAATTAAGCCTATAGTCACACTGAGTCTTACCGCAGTTTCAGTCAGGCTTAACTGAACTACTCAAGTATATAGTCACACCGAGTCCAATATGAACTGTGTGCTTTTATACCATTATGACATCAAACATTCAACACGATGCATCTGCATAAGGAAATTTCGTACTGTGATTTGTGATATGTGCAAATAAGGATATTGGGTAGACTTTTAATTTTCCTACGCTAGCCCATTTAGGACATATCAAAAATATTTTTGAATTTGATATAACGAATTCTTGAATTTGATATAACGAATTCTTGAATTTGATAAAACGGATTAAATTCGTTTTAACAAATTTAAGGAATTCGTTATAACGTAATAAATCTGTTATAACAAATCTGAGGAATCCGTTATAACGACTTAAATCTGTTATAACTAATTTGTTGAATTCGTTATAACAGATATTGAAATTCGGTTTAACAAATTAAATTCGAAATAACGCGTTTTATTTGTTCTCACATTTTATGAAATTTGTTATCACAAATTTGATGACAATGCGTCATAACAAATTTTATAAAACCGAATATATGAATTTAAGAATTCGTTATTTCGAAATTAAGTTTAACTTGCTTTCAAATAGACAGAGCACTTTCAGCTCATATTAATTTTTCAATTTATACTTTTAATATAAACATTTAATTAGCAGACCCCTTGTTCTCAATACGGAGACTTATTCATAAAGATATGTGTTCTTTAATTGTATTGCTATCGTGGGGAATTGGAAGATGAACACATCGAAAAGCCAAACCAGTTAGGTGACGATTATAATTTCAATTGACAATCGAACATTGTTCTGATGTCATTTTATGTGCTTATTCTACACCATTAACGGCCTTTGTTAAACAGCTGAGTACATGGTCTTCTTTGGGTTTCCGTTTAGTGTTCTCTCTGTTGTCATCAAAGTTCGTTTCAAAAGATTAATCTAGATTTTCCTGTTGGTTTGAAGCCATTATTTTTCAACTTAATTGAAATAACCACATATTGTAACGAATACACATTTACTGTAAATGCGTTCAACTTTTATATTAGACGTGTGAGACTTATTAATCATATCTTATGTGCCATAAAGTGATTATTTCTTTAATTTATTCGTCAGTATTAGTAAAGTAAGATCAAGAGAATAAATTGAATCGAAATTGAGTAATTTTTTTCCATGTCATCTCATATCTTTAATGCACATGTACCATGTAGACCTATTATATTTTCACCAAGCTGTGACAAACTATATCTAGCATAATTATACATGGTTTTATAGGTATTTTGTCATTTCTTGTTTGGTGAAAGGAAATGCATGACTTCCATATGAAAACTGAATTTATATTACCTGTCTGTATATATATATATATATATATATATATATATATATATATATATATATATATATATATATATATATATATCGTCTTTTGTATATATATTGGGATGTAATTCTTAAATCGATAAATGTGTACCTTTTGGCTGCTCTATTGCGTGTTCTATATTTGAAAAGTTTTCCACCGTTTTGCATTCGGTTCTCTTGGGATTACAAAATACTACATTACTTTGATGACTTCTTCTTCATGAGAAGTTAGGACTCAAATGCTAGTCAGAATTTAACTGATAGTTTCCACTCCTTTTGTTCTGACTGAGGGGCCTTCTACCCATTTACCTTTCTCAGGTCTGGATATAATTACTGTCGGTCAATACATTTATTTTCCAGACGCCAAAGTTAAAGAATTATGCATGTTTTGCATACACTGTTAGGTAAAAAAAGGGTTGTGTTAAAAGACCTTCAATCACTAAGCGACTCTTTTTCAGCAAAGTATTGCCTGGCGCACGTGCTTTTAATCGTTGTATGTACAATGCTACTATTGCGGTAAAAATGTCGTATCATTTACTTAAAGTATATTTAGAGTTAGGGCACACTTAGAGTATATTTTGAAGGTCTCTGCGCTTACTCGGAGATGCTTTCTGAAAGGAACGAATCTGTCAAAAAGGATATTACATTCCTTGATCTGGTTCCTATTGTCATGGGAATTTGGAATTAGGCAGATAGGCTCAAGGTTAAGAAAATTATTTTGAATACAAACAATTTAGTCATCGTGTTCATACTTAACAATAAAACAAGAAAAGTTAATAGAGCCATGACTGTAATTCGATCTTTGGTCCTGCTACGCACTGACAATAATATCCAGGTTAGCGCCGCTTACATCCCTGGTTTTTGGAATGTATTATCTTTTTATTGGGATTGTTTCAGTCAAGAGACACCGCACGCGGACTCCAATCCAGCACAAGCTCTCATTACATTACCAAATTTTCTGAAATCAGAGTTTAACCATCCATTCAAATCCTCTGTCTCATCAAATGCTGCTCTACTACAGAGGCGTAGACTTGTTTATTTAATTTTGATCCAAGAGCAACCTCCTTGATTTATGGCCTCCTCCTGTTGACGTCTTTATCAATTACATTGCATCCATTCTGCCTCTGGGATCATCTTGGGCAAAATGTTACTTGCATGGTTTAAGTTCTCATCTAAGACTGGAAGGTCTGCATGATTACTCAAAGGCTTTAATTGTGAAAGGGATGTTAGATGGATTAAACAGAACTAAGCCCGCCAAGGACTTCTGTAGTCCTATCCCATTACCTTTACTAATGCTATGATATCCGTCTAACCTTTAATGTGTTTTGGTTCATACGAAGCCTTACTTTTTTCAATTTCGTTTTTGCCCTTTTTCGTGTTGGTGAAACTACTATATCATCCAAAAATGCTGCGTCGCGTGTTCTGGTCGTCAATATTAATAAGATAGCAGGAATACCAGCATAATATTAATGATAAGGCAATCAAAAAATGACCAATTCAAACTGGTTTCGAATCAAGAAAATAATTACTCCTATAAACGGTGGGTCTTTTTTCTCATTTGTCAAGATACTTGGCTTCAAAACCAAATATTCGTGGTCCATTTTTCTACTATTTAAATGGGAAGCCCCTAACCACTTATCAATTTAATTACATTTTAAAGAAAGCGTTACATTTAAAATGAATCGATTCACATACATTTACGTCGCACTCTTTTGGAATAGGTGCTACAACACGCATGTATTTGAAAGATTTTTCTGAATAGGAATTGAAAACTAAAGATCGTTGGAAATCTAAAGCTTTTGAATTATATATTCGTATTTGAATGAATTTGTATGTAAGCACTTTTTACTGGACTAACAGTATGATATGCTTTCAGCTGATAATATTATTGTCTAAATAATCGGATGATCTATCATAAAGAGGGTTTATGAAGAGGCATTAACCAGTTTTCATGGTCAACATGCGGGACTCTTTCAGTTCGGGGTGCAACTGCTTGGTTTAAGTTATAATGTTCTTTAATGGGAACAAGTTGCATCTCGGCTTACACAACTTCTCAATACTTTACAATCCCCTAGTGAACTAGTTATTCAATGTGATGCCACTACTTTAGGACTGAATACTCTTAGGTGCCTTTAATGCACTGTGCAGTCATCAATCATGATGTTGAATCAATTAATGCTGGATAAAAAAATATAATGGTCTAAAATTTTGCAACGTTTATACTGGAGGCACATGATGTCAAATGTGGCTGATGAGTGAGCAAGAAGACATTAATAGTTCTTTATCCACATTTATACATTTTAAGGGTGGAGCTTCAATTCGTTATCCTGACTTAAGTACTCTAAAAGTGCTATAGTGATGAGATACATCTCACATCTAAAGGCAATTTCATTTTCTTAAACACTTTGCAAGGTACTGTGTATTAAATTTCTGAAGATGAAGTTGATTATTCCCAAAGATTGATAGTGTTTGGGGCAATTCGGCCATGGTTGCAAAATGTCCCACAATGGCGGATGCTTTCTTGATACCACCTGGGGATATACCAAGAAATCATATGGCAGTATATTACTACAAAGCCCCGCCGCAGATCCTGTTTCTTCCAGACTTTGTAACCAATAGCAGAAGATTGATAGATTGATTGATTTATTTATTTATTTATTTATTTATTGCATATCAACATTATTGATAGTCGTCCTAGAGCATAGTATTGATTGTATTTTTTCAATATTGACTATTGAATTGTATTTTAAAGGTGATCATCGAACATCGGAAAATATATCGATCAATGATTGAGAAATAGTGATCACCAATTGAAAAATGATTGCACTATTCAACTTGTGCATAGTCTGTAATCTAATTTTGGTAATAAAGCCAAGACATGAAGTGATTTATTTGCTTTATTCTATTGAGATAAAAGCATGAAATGATTGTCTATCTAGTGACTATGCCACGTTGGCGTTCTCCATTTTATATATCTATATTATATTCTTTGATTTGTTTGCATCTGTGGTTTTTGTCTTACAGTTGAGCACGGTCATTGCTGTCGTGTCGACATCTGAGGTTTATGTCTTACAGTTGAGCACGGTCATTGCTGTCGTGTCGACATCTGTGGTTTAGGTCTTACAGTTGAGCACGGTCATTGCTGTCGTGTCGACATCTATGGTTTATGTCTTACAGTTGAGCACGGTCATTGCTGTCGTGTCGACATCTGAGGTTTATGTATTACAGTTGAGCACGGTCATTGCTGTCGTGTCGACATCTGAGGTTTATGTCTTACAGTTGAGCACGGTCATTGCTGTCGTGTCGACATCTATGGTTTATGTCTTACAGTTGAGCATGGCCATTGCTGTCGTGTCGACATCTGAGGTTTATGTCTTACAGTTGAGCACGGTCATTGCTGTCGTGTCGACATCTGAGGTTTATGTCTTACCGTTGAGCACGGTCATTGCTGTCGTGTCGACATCTGAGGTTTATGTCTTACAGTTGAGCACGGTCTTTGCTGTCGTGTCGACATCGGAGGTTTCTTTTATTCTTCCTGAGATCATCCTGATGGTAGTTTCTGTTGAGGATAAATACCATCAGACAGTAGATTTCGAAGATGATTATTATAATTTACAGATTTATCGTTCAGCTTACTAGTACAGCGGATATCGTTTTTGTGGTTCTACTCTTAAGTTTATCAGTACCGCCGATATGGCATTTTATGACTCTACGGTTAATTTATCAGTACAGTAGATATAGTATTATTATGGGTGCATGGTTTAAGCTATCACTACTGCCGATAAGGTATTTGGAGAAGGGGCTATGGTTTGACTACGGTAGGTTAGAAAAACGAAATTGTATCCGTCTAATTTTATTAATGACCGAAAGCCCTTCTTAAATAAATTCCAGCAGTAAACCCCAATTTTACGTTTTATTTATCGCCAGTACTGACACCAACACCTGGTTTCAAAAGAACTCCATCACCTGTGCATTTCTACAAAATTCCTTTATTTTTATACATATATATCATGCGTTACTGTTTATTGCCTTCTTCCGTCACTTCAATATCTTAGAAAATATGAAATGAAAGTATATTAATGTATATGAAGTTTGTATCTTTTACAGGTAATATAAATTTCTTTTTTCAGTACATAGACACTTTACCATGACAGTGACCGATTTAGAGCCCCCAACCCCTTTCCCTTTCGCTGCATATTTACCAGTCAACTCAAGATTTGGCGCCAAAATGGCTGAGTAGTTTGGCTAATACACATGTGCCCCCCCCCCTTTTCGGAAATCCTGGATCCACCACTGCGTGAAATAAAACATAATGTACAGTAAAGATAATGTACAGAATAGACTCTACACACTTCGGTGTAAATTTCTTTTTACAACATCAAGCAGGAGCCGTCGCCATATATAGGCGATATCAGACAGACGCCGTCGCCATATAGGTGATATCATCAAGCAGAAGCCGTCGCCATATAGGTGATATCATCAAGCTGAAGCCGTCGCCATATAGTTGATATCATCTTGATGTGACTAAGACAAGAAAGAAACAAGATATATTTGATTGGGGTAAACATCCTCATTACCTCATCCATAGATCTCAAAATAGAACAAAACACATCAATCATTCTAAGACACGCTTCTTGATCACTTTGTTGCATTTCATTTGATGATCTATGCAGGTGTTCTGAAGTTTTTCAAAGGAAAGTATCATCTTTGACATATGATGCCCTGCCCTGGATCCACTCCATGACAGATCTGGTCGTAAAAAGCAACTTTTGTAGGGCGCCAGAAGTACTTCTTACCTACCAAATTTCATTAAAATCTTTACATTATTTCTGAAGAAGTCCGTCAAAGCTATTTATTATCAATTACATATAATTGTATATCCTTTTGTTTGAATAAATCTTATGAATTTCGTTCACATTATGTGTTTGTGGACAAACAATCGTTTAAATCTAAGATTTTGTTGTAAATAGAAATGAAACCTGGCAATGACCAATTCAGTAATGATACAACTGACAGAAGTGCATGCTCTAATGCTCCATCAATGCATTTCTCATTGTAAGCTTCTTATCAGGTACCTGTTGCTCTTATTCAACAAACCATATGCACAATACATGAAATCAGTTACTTTTAAAGTCTAGAAAGATAAGATTATCATTGTTTGTCAACGAAACCACGAACCCAGGCCTGTTAAGCTGCCTTCTAAAGTACTGAAAGACAAAACTTCATTCTGTTATAGCACTGCAAGCAAGTAAACAGACATTAACCAAACTATCTGGCAAGATGGACATACAATTGGATAGACAGTCTAAACTAAAGAACCAGTTTCGTGAAAACAAAATTTGCATAGTTCATATTTTCCATTGGAAGCCGGTAAAGATCCCGTAACATTTCCCTTTAGGTTTGTCATATAAACCCCAATGGATGCTTGCGGAATACTTCCATTCACTCCGTACAGAATCCACATACATTTAGTAAGGACCTTATCCTACAGGAACAAATAATAAGAAATCAAAGATTAAAGTTTTCCAAACAATTCATTTTCCATCATAAATAATTTATATTCGAAGACTTGTAAATATACAATATTCAAATTATGATAATGTAAACGTTTAACATTTCATTCATGACACATTCCTTCTCTACAATTAGCATTAAACACATCAAATAACTGCTTAATACAAAACAATAACTTGGTATAAACATGTAGAAAACCTTTGTAGGAATATTGGACACATTAATTTCACATATCTTAATCATCGGATATGAAACAAAGACCCCAGAATCTTAAGGGATTTCGCTACTGACCTTTCATTATTTTAGATGCCTACATCAATCTAGGGCTAACTTTGGGACTTTTGTTTCTAACCCCTTTTTTTCGTCTTTCATATCTTAATTTTGATTAATTCAATGTTAATTTTACAAAACTGACATCAGTAGATTGAATTTAACTACATGCATAATTTGAAATTGTAGTAATAACATATTTGCACATTGTGTTTAGATATGCAAATCAGATATAATGAATTCCAAAGTCATTTTTTCACAGTGGTTGCAAAAGTTGCAAATTGAATATAATTTTAGTTTTGAGGTAAATTTGCGTGTGATACCTCTGAACACTTCCAGCCAATCACATATGAAATGGTTACACACTAATACGACATAAATCATTGCACATTTTTTCACAACCCTTTTTTTAAAAAAAAAGCAGGAGCACCAGTGTTTCATATACAAAGCCCTAATGTTATCTAACAAAACACTTCTAACGCAATAGAAGTACTATGTACTGATTGAAGATTCATACATTGAAACCTAATGAAATTTATGTGCACTAAATCTCTCCTTTTTCTCCACATGAACTGTTCTACAAATGATATTTGGTAAAGTACCAGTTACAGAAAAGGTGGAATACATCTAGATGATTTACTTAGATTTCTTTTCACTTTCATCAATTTTCAGTCCCTACTGTTACATGTATTATAAAATTGGGTTAGTCCTTTTTTAATAATGTTTCAAGGAGCGTTATATCAATGTTTTGAAAAATAGGCCTTATCACCATATATAACTGCAGTATTGTAATTCTAATATGCACTTCCCACAGCAGCATGCTGCCAAATCTGAAAGTGAACACATCTAGTGAATACTCTTTTGTTGGTTTGTATCCATCAACCTTTGAAGTGTTGTTGTGAAAGCTCAAACTACAAGACAATAGTGACAGTGAAATGTTCCATTTAATGATCAGTATCCAATATACTCTTTAACATTGATCCTTCCCAAATTTTAATGTCATTTTTCAGACTGAATGCACATTCGTTCATAAAACAGAAAAAACGTATGATAAACAACACATTACAACATGAGACAGTAATTCTAGTCTATTTGTTGAGCTACATTCATATTTCAAACTAAATGTCCATACTCTGCCACATAGTTCTGCTCTAAAACAAAGAAACAACCTTTTAGAAAATTTACTTGTTGGAAAGATAATTGTATACCTTATGAATGCACATCATTAGAAAAACGTTTACACTTTTCAAAAACTCAGTACAGTAAATCTGTCCTGTCACGCAGATAGTGCCATACATTATGTAAGTGAATTCAGTTTGAAGAAAACAATCATGAAAAGAATTGTAGAAAAAGATGTGCTTTATAGCTATTTATGTAATGTTTTATAGTTTACTAGATGTCCACATGTTTTACATTACTTACACAGAAATACTGTTATTTTCAAATTGATATCTAACTCTATTCATATGAATTTCAGGTAAAGAAGGCAGAAAAGCTTACTTTTCAATGTAACCAACACGAACCATGTTCAATATTACAATTTTTTCTAAAACAAATCAACATACCATATTCATTTTTTATCATTCAGAATACCAGTACATCAAATAAATAAAACAAAAATCACTTTTTCATTTCAGATAATTTGCAATTAATTATTTGGTTAAAATGAGTGAAGATATTATTTGCCTTGTAAGAGAGGACAACAATAAGAAGAATATTAGAGACAAAGTAACAGTGACACAAGCAGTTCATAATGATAACTGAAAATGTATGAAAATTAAACATGAAGATTGATAGTTGTTCTTTTGTTACTTGCTCACATGAAGAGATCCTTCTTCACAAAAAGATTTAAACGTCAGCAGAAACACAATCATTCTTCACTTTGAATCTTCATTCTTTGGCATATGGGATAAGCTAGATTTACGCTCAGGAGGGGGTGGTTTGGGCTTTTTAGGTGGTGGATTTTTACAGCGTAGTATTACAGTGCCTTTTTGAGAGTCTAAACTACCTGAACTTGTTGAACTTTCACTACTACTTCCTCGGTCCTCTCGATTCGACTCTTTTACAGAACTTTGATCCTTCCTAGTGTCTACAGAATGTCCCTGATCGAGAGGTGAGGAATATTGGACGTTGGAAACAGAGGGCACAGTTATCCCTTCCACTATTCCTTTTTCGAATTTGCTTAATGGTTTAGGTAGAACACTAGATTTAGGAGTAGAGGTACACACTACCCCTGACTCTCGAATGCCCATTTGATGTCCTACCACTATTGACGAATCCTCGACTCTGAGAGGTTCCCTAGCTACATCACCTCTAGAAGGTGTTACTACACTGACAGAACCTTCTGCCGACACTTCAGTTGAAACTGGTGTGACATGGCCTGGTAAACGACTACTTTTGCGAGGAGGAGGAGGGGGCGGAACCTTTTTAGGTCTTGCTCCGGAAAAAATTGAAGCAGAATCTGCGATTTTCTTTACATCCACCCCTTTAGCTGTTTCAGGTTTAGATCTTACCACCGGTTTACTAGTTACTGTAGAAGATGTCTTATCATTAGATGTTATAGGAGTAGAGGTGCGAATCTTCTTGGACGATTTATCACTGTCAACACTTACTACGGAAACTTTTGGTGTTGAGAACCTTGGAATGCTGCTTGGACTCGGTTTTCGACCAGCTTCTACAGAACCGATTTGGTAATGAGGAGTAGGAGGAGAAGGGGTAGGGGACGCACTTTTGGTTCCAGAGGAGCGTTTTGACGAAACAGGTAAAAATGTTGGTTTCGTTGTTGTAAAAGCACTAGGCGAAGTACTGAGACTAGAAACAACACTATTATTAACAGTGTACTGAGTTTCACCAGAACTTGTAACACGTATTGGTGATATTCTCACAGTATAATCCATTGTCGTGGTGCTAGGAGGAGTTATCACCCTTTTTTCTTCAGCTGGTGAGGTAGGTGGTGTTGTTAATGAACTAAAAAAAGCAGCTCTAGCAGCATCTTTTTTAATGGCAAGAAGGGCAGCTTTACGCTTCGCATCTTTGTCAGCTTTCAAAACAATACTTTCACTTTCACAACTGTCAGAGGATTCTGTCCTCTTTGCATCCGAGGAATGTGTTGAGGTAGGTATGGTTGTAGATGATATGATGGGAGATGTTTCTATATATGCAATGTCTTTGACAACTGTTTCTTTTGAAACTAAATCTAAATTATCTCTTGAATGTGGCTCTTTCAAGGGGAACGATTCCTTTGCCCCAGACTTCAAGGCTTTTGAAGCTATTTCGAGGGACTTGCCAAATTTGAGAGACTCCTGTTGTGTCACAATTTTCTTCTTCCTCTCTCTTGAGGCATCTGCAGCCTAAAATAGCAAAAATAATTTTTACATTCAAATTCATAAGAGAAAAATATTTCTGGGCTGATTTTCAATATATTTTCAGTAAATAGAGAGATAATTTCACAATGTGATTGTGTAAGTAATTTGGTCATGAAAAATTTAGAACCTAACATAATCAATTTTCATATCAAATGCCTGAACCAAATTCAAAGTGACCCTATCACCGATATCTTTTCACTTGTTTTTCGTCGCCTTTGGTGTGAATTCAGGAAAGATAGCAAGGCTGCTTGAAATGTGACCTGCTTCTGAGCAAGTTAAACATATGCTAAAGAAAATCTTTTCTAGGACACAAAGCTTATTTTTTGTGACATTAACTCAACTTCTACATATTAAAAAAGCAGCAAACTTCAATAGTTAGATACAAATTGGTTTGAACTGATAAGTTTCAAAACACTTATTAGACATTTTTTACAATAATACTATGATATTTTTCTTGTAAAAAAAAACCAAATCCCAATACAATTTTGTCTATTTATATGAGGGATCAGATTTTTATAAGACTTTCTCAATCCAAAAGATTTCATTGTCAACGTAAATGTCAATTATTTCTCATCAGAATGAAGTAGCCCCCATCGGTTCAGAAGCTTACCTCCAGGCTGTGTACTCTTGCCTCATGATTTGGTACCATGGCTTTGATGTTCTCTAATAAAGCCTTCTTATCGTCTTCTGATGGTAACCGCCCACCAACCTGGGCTTTAGAATGCTGGATAGGTCGATGCTCTTGAACAGAGGCCAACCTATACAGATAAAGAATGATCATATGCCCAAATTAAACTTTTAGAAATATTTACCACTTTACTACAGCAATTTAAGTACATTAAACCTCGATAACATAAAATCCAAGAGACTAATTATCTGATATTTAAAGTGGCTAGGTGCAAATAATGTACTGAGGGAATATTCACTGCTTCATAGTCTGACTAAACCATACCTCTTCAGTGTAAACAACGTTCCTGTCAATTTTTTACACCTCTTCAAAGCATCTTCAATGTTTTCTGGCTCATCTTTCAAGAACCTATTTTCAAAGATAGAGTGCTATTAATAGTTTCATACTGCATTTGTCATCAAATATATTTCCAAGATTTGGTTAAACTGTTTAATCAGATACCTCTTTATTATTTTTCCTATAGTATGGCAGACCAGGTAAAGGTAGCTGGAGTACCTGACCTGGAGAAAAAAATTACCCTTCAGGAGTCAGATGTGGGGGCTAGTAGATAAATGGTACAATACTTTTACAGCTGTCAGAGGTTGAAGCTAGCAGATAAATGGTACACATTTTACAACGGTCAGAGGCTGGAGCTAGGAGATAAATGGTACACCTTTTACAACTGTCAGAGGTGGGGGACTAGCAGACACTTTTACAGCTGTCAGAGGTTAGGGCTAGCAGATAAATGGTACACCTTTTACAACTGTAAGAGGTTGGGGCTAGTTGATATATGGCACACCTTCTACAACTGTCAGAGGTGGGGGACTAGCAGACACTCTTACAGCTGTCAGAGGTTAGGGCTAGCAGATAAATGGTACACCTTTTACAACTGTAAGAGGTTGGGGCTAGTTGATATATGGCACACCTTCTACAACTGTCAGAGGTGGGGGACTAGCAGATATATGGTACACCTTTTACAATTGTCAGAGGTGAGGGGCTAGCAGACACTTTTACAACTGTCAAGAGGTAGGGGGTTAGCAGATAAATAGTACACTTTTTACAACTGTCAGAGGTTGGAGCCTAGAGTAATAAATGGCACAATATCTTATCTCACAGAGAATCAAAAACTTTTACATCATTATGTTGTGCTTTTTCCAGAATGAAATATTATAAAGTGAAATATGATACATACTCTCAAAATCAATTGAGTGAATTACATGAATAAAAAGTACACAAAAGAACATGAAGTTCAGTAATACTTACTTTTCTTCCTTGACAACAACCTCCATTTCTCCCGCCATTACAGACTTTAAATCTTTCTGAAGCTCAGGAAATTTCACTATAAACAGAAAAAGATACACGGACTTTTCCAATAAATACTAGACATAATCATACTTAACAATGCTATAATTCATGTTTGTAACTGTCAAGTCTTACTTTGAAGTGTTTTGTGCTCAAGTTATGTCAGCACTACCACTAGAAGAATTTAGGAATTAACTCTACTCTGAAAATGTGTTTCATCTTTATGTCCAATCCATTCAACATGCATGTAACACCTGACTTACCTGCATGTCCACTGACTTACCTGCATGTCCACTCCTATCACCTGACTTACCTGCATATCCACTCTATTCAACATGCATGTATCAGCTGACTTACCTCCTTGTGTATCTACACCATTCCACATGCATGTTTTACCTGACATCATTTTATGTCCAATGATTTCCAAACCCACGACCTCTCTTTAAACATACAAACTTTCAGCCCACTCTTCTAAACAAGAGTATATCGCTCACCTGAGTACCTATATTATCAGTCATGCATGAAGGAAGAATCATTTATTTTTGCATTAATGTGACTAAGTCAACACAGATGTTGAAAATATGTCAAATTTTATTTCAGGCTAGAATAAAAAACAACACTTCTTTGCACATCCATTCAGGTGATTTTGATATTAAGCATTTCCTTTGTCTCTGCAAGAAGTCATTCAGGGCAACAAGTTAGTCATTTTCTTTAGAAGGGGCCTTTTGTTGACTGATTTCAAGTCTGGATCATGAACAACAATTGTTTCAAATATTGTCTAGATCTAACTTAAAATTGCCTAATTTCATATGTTGAGTGTTGAGAAACATCTAAAAACTTATTTAGATGTGTAAAGAAATGAAAAAAAAATTTTGACCACAGCTGGATTTGAACCGCTACTCTCCATATTTCAATTACCAAGTGGTATATGTACTATTGTGAGAACTGCTTTTTAGACATGGTGGCATTATCTGTTAACCAATTTGGATGAAATTTACCAAATTGATAGAGGACTTTTAGTACTTCATGTATTCCATGTTTCATTAAAATCTTTCATGTGGTATAACAGCAGAAGTGAAAAATGTGATTGAATTGTTCCTATACACCCTCATTTGGAAGTCTTAAAAAATTCATAGAAAATCCAAAAATTGAGATATTGACAAAATTCTTTCAAAGTAACAATCCTTACCATAATTATGATCACAATAGTCCATAAGAAATCATCATTATCAATTAACTAGGAAATATGACACTTTTTTCTGCATTGAATCACCAAGTCCAAAGAAATGTCGAAAAAAATTCTAAAATTTGATTTTGGAAGGGAACCAAAATGACAATACATCTTCACTCATCCCTCTAGATCATTTCTATGCATTCTGTTTGTCTCTGTATACAGCCCGTATGAAAAAGAATATTGTTAAACGAGGGAACTCTTTTGTGACTTACTCTTCAGGGAATAAACTTAACAGAAATTTTTACGAGCCATGTGGGCTCGTAAGACTCAGAATCTACGGGCCCACACCAATCTTTATGAGTCCACACTAAAACCATTCAAAAATTGCAAGAAAAACTAATCATTTTTTTTTTTCTGAATTTTATTACACTACACAACAATTTCTTTCCATTTTTCTCCTTGAAGTAATCGCCCCGTTTTGTCGGCGATACATTTCGTTTCATGGGAACGGCGAAAAAAAAAATACTTCCTAAGTGGGCTTGTCGAGCCATAATTTAAAGGTCAAAGAACAGTAATTAACGAGAGTCGTGATTGGCTGATGTGGTGTAGGGAGAGAGGAATACTATTTCAATGTATCAGGAGCTGTGATTGAATGAATTTATTTAATATATCTATAAATAAAGATTGATTCTGCTGTAAAATCATGATTTTTATCTCATTTCGCTAATGTGGAAATTTTATAACCTAAAAAGGGGTGGTTGCAGTATATAGAGATAGATAGATAGATAGGTTGTTTACGTTTGAATTTTGGGGGGTGACCCCCTTCCAGCATGATTTTCTCAAAATTAAGGTGGATAACCTATGGTAAACTGTTAAAATTCTGATAGAGGACGGTCTGACAAACATTTTGATATATTGATTGTATATAATTTCTATTGAAACGGTGAAGGTATGAGCCGACCGTTTCGATAGAAATTATATTGTATATAGCTAAAATGCAGGATGTGTGTAAATCTTGCTGGAAATTTGTTAATTTAACAAGAGACCTTATGGAAAATGAAATTACTATGCTTTGACCGATATAAACAAACGTGAAACCCAAGGGCGTAGCCAGAGCGCAAATCATGTGTACGCACAAGAAAGGCAGGGGTTTGGGGGAAAAGAAAACGACCACCTCTCTCTCTCTCTCTCTATCTCTCTCATGAGATACTATATTTTTGACAAAATGATGTGTACGCACGTGCGTATTTGGCGTAATGGTAGCTACGCCACTGAAACCAGATACTGCTAACTAACAAATAAAAAGAACTTGTCCGGATTTGAAACATCTAGACGCTTAGTTCCGCTTACTCAGTGACGGAATTAAGCGTCTAGATAATTCAGATTAGAATTCAACAAGGAAACGGCCGATTCGTCTTGCAGATTTTTTGTTCGCCACGTGGGCGAGTAGGAAGTGTTTCTTTGTCGTCCACAACAAATTCTACTCGTCTTGGGCGAGTGGGCGAGCGTTAAGTTTATTCCCTGCTCTTGACTATGGTGGCGCCACCTGTAAAGAGGTCTGGACGAAAACAACAGAATTTGAAGAGGATCATAAGTGACTTATTTCTATCAAGATTTATTAAAATCCTTCAAACAGTTTTGTAGAAAAAGTTGAAAATGTGAAAAATGGCCAACCCCCCCTTTTTTTTTGGAAGTCTTAAACGTAAAATTCCTAATTTCATATGTTGAGTGTTGAGAAACATCTACAAACTTATTTAGATGTGTAAAAAAAAAAAAATTTTTTTGACCACAGCTGGATTTGAACCGCTACTCTCCATATTTCAATTACCAAGTGGTATATGTACCATTGTGAGACCTACTTTTAGACATGGTGGCATTATCTGTTAACCAATTTGGATGATCCGCACAAAAAACAAAACCTTTGAAAAGGACTATGAGTACTTGCATCCTACCCAGTTTTATCACAATCCTTCAAGTTGTTCTGTAGATCAAGTTGAAGATATGAAAAATTGTCCCCCCCCCCCCCCTTTTCTTGGAAGTCTTAAAAAATTCATAAAAAATTCAAAAATCGAGATATTGAAAAAATTCCTTCACACCAGCATTCCTTACCATAGAAATGATTAAATGAAACCAAATGAATGCATCAATGTTTACTAAAAGAAAATAATAACTCTTTAATGCATTAAAATAACAAAGTCCAAAATAAAAATGAAAAAACGTCAAAAATTTGATTTCGGAATGGAACCAAAAATATCAACACTTCTTCCCATATGCCTCTATCTCATTCCTATGCAGTCGGTTGTCGCTGTATGCACCCGATCTGAATAAGAAATTTGTCAAAGGAGGGTACCCTCTGTGACCTACTTTTGTCTGTGGTGGTGCCACCTGTTCATGAATCCTGACAAAGATGACCACATTTGTCGGGGACCTTGAGTATTTGATGCATGCCAAGTTTCATTGAATTCCAGCAAGTGGTTCCGAAGAAAAAGTTCAAACTGTGAAATGTTTACACCAATTATCCCACCCCCCCTTTTTCTTGAAAGTCTTAAAAAATTCATAAAAAATCCAAAACATAAAATATTGAAAAATTTTCTTCGCAGTAGTATTTCTTACCATCAAATTGATCAAATTAAACCAAATTAATGCATCAATGTTTACTAAAAGAAAAAAATACCTCTTTTCTGCATTAAAATTACCAAGTACAAAAAAACGTCAAAAATTTGATTTCGGAATGGAACCAAAAATAACAACACCTCTTCACACATCCCTCTAGATCATTCCTATGCATTTGGTTTGTCTCTGTATGCCCCCGGTCTGAAGAAGAAGTTTGTCAAAGGAGGGTACCCTCTTTGACCTACTTTTGCCTGTGGTGGCGCCACGTGTTGATGAATCTGGACTAAAAACAACAACACTTGTAGGGGACCATGAGTACTACATGCTTATCAAGTTTCATCAAATTCTGTTCAGTGGTTCTGGAGAAGAAGTCGAAAATGTGAAAAGTTAACGACGGACGACGGACAGTGATTGATCACAATAGCTCACTTGAGCCTTTGGCTCAGGTGAGCTAAAAAAAAATGTCAAATAGAGTATTTCATGTTCTTTACCTTTCAGTTCCCCGAATGCTTTTGTTATGTTGCTAAGCATTAACGCCATGGTTTCCACATCGGTCATGTTGACGCGACATTGACGAGAGATGACATCACTTCTTAGCTCCTCTACTGCACTCTCAAGGTCACTGAAAAATTTTGTGGATTATTATACACAAAGTAATAGTAAGGCTAAAACAAAATAATTATAAAGCAAAAAAAGAGATATGAATGCCACTGGCATTTGAAGACAAAGAGCTGTAACTCCAGTAAAAGTATGTCAACTGTCAGAAAATTCAAACTTGACCTGTAGTTGTTAGTAAATGGGATATGCACCCTGGTCCAACAACTCTAAGAATGTGTGAAGAAAAGTGTGGAAAAGGATGAGGGTCACTTACCCTCATTTCCAGCTTTAACTGAAAATAAGTTTATTGATATGTTTGTCTCTAGCAATATCTGCTGAGTAACATGTGGAAATTGTTCCAAAATATTACTTCACCTAGAGTACATATGACATACCATGTAGTTGGATACTTCCTACTTCTATGTCGTGATATAACTGAAAAATTGCTGAAATGTGCAATACACCAGTCATCCAACCAACTAACCAAACATAGGGAAAATTACAAAATATCTGAGCAAATCATGAAATGTGAACCTTCTTGACAAATCTAAGACGGAGTTTCAGCTTAACTCTGTATTTTATGCTAGGCTTAATGACTGCTGGAAGACAAGTGCTGTTTGTAACAAAAATCTAACATTTATTTCTCATGTGTATATATATTACATAACTCTCATATACATGTTCATACACTCATTAACATACAAAAACAAACATGCACACTCACATACTGACACATTGATTTGTATGTCACACACATATAGTACATGTAATGCATACACAGTACTTAAAATATCATTTACACTATTATCCCTATTAAATAAATGTCAATAACTTGTTTTTAATGAAGATGTCTCAATACCCATTTATGAAGGCAAAAATTCAATATCTGAATATATCCATCATATTCAGTATATGTATACCATGTATATTATACACAATTATATGGCCTCTCTATATAGTAATATTAAAGTACATATGAGAGGATAATATATGTATGAATCAAGGTGGCATAAGTAGTATCTGTCATAGATTTCTGTAAATATATCTAAATTATTTACAGAATTTGGTGGGTTTTTGTTTTTTACTGACCAGGGGCACTTTATGGAATTTACTGCAATCTAAGTAGAATATATATTTTGATAGCGTATACATAGACCTCTCATCTGATGAGTCATCAAATTATTCATGAAAGATTTTCCAGTTCAGGTCAATTTTGGTTAAATATGTCCTTAATATGTTCACATTCAGAGAGACAAACAATTTTTTCACCTAATACCAGTGTACTACATGTACTATCCACACTATAACTGAGTATACTTAAGGTTACACATTCCTCCTTGATGTTTGTTTTGTACATATCAATATGTTACATTGCCATTTACTAACATACACTGGCAAAGTCCAATGTGGTCTTCAATATACATTAGTATCTATTTTAAAAAAAATTTGGAGACAAAAACATTTATGACCTTTGTTCCTCGTATTCTCCACTATAGATCCTTAAATTCCATTCTGGGGAAGCCTATTATTCTTAAAACCCATTCTGATGGAGCTTTGTATAATTATGTCAAAATCTTTCCAGGCATAAGAACTGTACTTGAAGAAACCTGAGTAAAGTACACCTATAAGGCCCTTACTAGCATCATAAAATATTACAATTATACTATAATTATAAATAAATTACTAATAGCTAGCTGATACAATTTTTAGTTTAAAACATTAAAAGAAAACATGATGCCGCTTGAAACTTTACTTACTTCAGACCTTTGTATATCTTAATTTCAATCATACCTTAATTCTTTGTAGATTTTCTTTTTATTTTCAAGATAGCGTTGACACTTAACATCAATTTCAGATCTCTGTTGCCGTAGCAACTGATGTTCAGCACCTGGTACCACTCTCAAGGCTTTCTAGAAAGTAAAGAAACTGTGAACAGTACTTTGAAAAAGTCCAATCAATGGCACCTAACGTAAAAATGAAAAATAAACTGTGCTTTGAATAAATGTCTAGTTACATAATAACAAAGTACAAAGCCCCTTATGTTACCTCTCAAATGCTATTTTCCATTGTCCAAGAGAAAAAAGATTAAGATTGTTTTTGCTTTGTCAAAGTTTATGGCCATGCCAAGATCAATTTACCTACAAAGTAGTGACCAAGGCTTAAATGTGAAAAAAAATCTCCCATTTTCAACAGCTACACTTAGGATAAAAATATCCTGACCAAGTCTGTATCCCACCTTGACAGAGAGGAATGACATCAAAAGAGGAGTTTCCATGCATCCTGTTAGTCAACTCAAGCATTGCTAATCAAATGAAATCTCTCACACAAGTGCACAATCCTATGCCATACTTACAGCAATTTTCTTCATGGTTTCATGAATAGATTCCTGCAAAGTTTCATTATTCAGCTGATTCATTCGGCGTATATTTCGAAGGTCAAGTTTAAGGTCAGCTGTCTGCTGTCGAATGGTCAGTATTCCGTCTTTGATGTTTTGAGTGATAGTATTCCCTGATGATCCAGACGACAAGTCAGACACACCTGAAAAAGACAACAAAATTAAGTAAACACCAAATTTTAAATAAAACCATTGGAGCATAATTTTCAAGTTTAATTTTGCTCAACTTTATACTAGCTATATAAATAGACATACCCTGACTGAGTTCCAGGTCAAATAATATACAAGTATTTATTGATGCATCATGGTCTATTTCACTAAATGGCATATTCCTGCACTCAGACTTAGTCAGTCATAAAGTTATTACTAGCTGATGTTTTTGAGACGAATTTTTGTTTTACTGAAAAATATGTGCAAGTGTTCGACTTTTCCAATTTCTTTTCCAATTAAACAATGAAAATGAACCACAATTATCTGAAGAGAAACTTAATACTTATTTGCCTTTATTATTATTAATTAGTTTTAATATTACCACTAACTCTGCACAATCCCAAACATTAAGTTTCTATAACACATGGTACTTTTAGAATAGTACTGTTTTTATATATTTTTTTATCTAATGTCTTCTTGGGGGATGTATAATTCACAAAATAAAAGATTAAAATTAGGCAGTATTTGTTACATACATTCGTGATATGTGCACCATGTATGTATAAAACATGTGTTAGGAACAAGCACATTACAAAATAGTACATGATAGTTATTTACAACAATGACACAGAAAATAAAGAAGAAATGCTTTATTGTATCAGATGGTCCATTTCTTTTCATTTTTATAAAAATATATTTTTTGTGATGTGTTCCTGTTCTAAGATACAATGAAAACTTATCAAAATAAAAGCTGTTTTAGTATCATATTCTAAGAGGAAACACTACTTACAACGACAATATTATTAAAAAGATCAGAAGTCATCAATAACAAAGGTTATCCTTCTCACTAGAGGGATGCACTTCTATGAGATTCAAAACCAGGTAAAATTGATTTCAAGAGGAAAGTAACATTCACTAACTCTCAAACTGGACTAAATGTGAATACTTTTCAGAAATGATCTGCAAAGAACAGATACATATCCAAGAAATTTGATATCTGGGCACATATGAATCAATGTTAGCTTTTCATCAAAAGTAGTGACAATCATAAAGGCACTAAGGACTTGACACTATGAGATGATTTTCTATGTCATTAGGCCAATATTCATACAGACAAACATAACAATAAATTTAAGATTTAAAAAAATTTATACTTTGTGGAAATCACTAAGCTGAAAATGGGGGTTAGTGACCATGGTCCTTTCAGCAGTGTACTACTTTAATTGAACACAAGTGATGTATTATCAAAAAACATTGCATTTTTTCCTTGCTGAAGCATAAGTAGACTAGAAAGAAAAGCAAACACAATACAGATGCAAAAGTTCACACTTAATTAAAATCACATTACCACAGTATATCTACCAGACAGAGGAAGAAGTTACTGCCAATATATTATAAATCACCAAGAAATGTTCATATGCAAAATATACAAGCAAAGTGATAGAAAAATTCTACATAGATCTATACAATATGAAATCAAATAAAGAAAGACTTCAATAATATAGCTTGACACTATTGTTATAAATATGGTTATATGAGAGAATGAAATACCTTTAGTAACAATTAATCTTTCTCTCTCATCTTCTGTAATAAAGAAATAACATGCATATATAGCACACATTTTCTTTTCAAGCAGTGAAACATGCAATTAGTGCACAGGCCGCCAAATAAACTATTATGTTTGTTACTAAAACTTTTTTTTTCAAAACCTTGAATGTATACCATCAAGATGACAAAATAAGATTTGTTGTTACATGAGTTTGTAGGAGGTACACAATTATAACTTTATTGTTGATGATAATACAGTTAATAATTTCCAGGTATGAAAGTATTTCCTGACAATGCAACGTTACAATCCTAAAGTTAAATAATTTGTCCATTCCATCCATATTTTCTTTTTAATCTTTGTTAAAAAAGACTGTCTCTGAAAGATGCTGGAATTCATATCATAATTTCAATTTTAATATTTTTTTCATATTATATATGCTTAAAAAGAAATTTCCAGTTCTCAGAAATCTATGTGACATGCCATTTTACATATATCAGTGCCATTTATGTCCAATTACATTGCAAGAGTTATTCCTCTTTGATTAACCAATTGCTGTCTGAATACATAAACCATGCAGACATTTAAAATTCAACCTACTTCCAATGACACTGCCTGTGTTTGACCCCTGTCCATCAGAAGGTGTAGTGCTGGCTGTACTGCGAACACTACTGGCACGACTGGACGTATTGTCCACTGCAGTCTGTACCCAGGCTGCCAGACTTGCTATCTGCTCCTCCATTTTGTCCATGCGAAACCTGGAAGAAAATTTGAAATTTTCAGAGGAAATTCATTTCTTACAATTATGAATATGTTACAAGGTCATATTATAATAATGATCTTGTTATCATACACAGACTCAAAGGAATCTATAAATATTATCATTAATTATACTCCTCTAGAATTTGTTCATCCCAAATTACATCTAAAGGGGCCTGGATGTCCATTTTCTGGATCAATTTACATCAGCTGTAGTGTATCACATACTTAATTTGTGGAGTATTATACAGTGATTCATGGCATAAGACACACCTAGTTTCTGGATCATTTGGTACAGGTTGTGGCGTAACACTCCGCTGACGATGCACGGCAGCATATGTGGTCTCATCATAGTCTGAAGTGACTCTGTAACTCTGAGACCGCTGCGTTGGTTTGGTCGGAGAGATATCTGTAACCGGGGTAAATGCTAATGAGTGACGATTATTTGACACACCATTTCCTGGAAATAAATAATAGAAATTATACAATGCTTCAAGTGAAAGAATCAATCATCTGGATGGTACAAAACTTTAAACAGGATCTGCCAGTGAATATAAAAAAAACCAACAAAGCATTTAAATAGTAACACTTCATAAATCTGTCATCAATTAAAACTACAATTCAAAATACATGTATTACAAGAAGGGATAGAAATGTCTACGTTTTCTTCAGTATAGAACTAACATTCACAAGTACAAAATGGGAGAACCATATAACATAAACTCTTTAACACCAATACATGAAACAATTTTTATTGGGAATTTTACTGTTTTCTGAAATGGTATATTTACAATTAGGTAAGGGCAAAAAATATATGTACATTCATTGGGATAACCCAACCTTCCCAAATTTTTGGTACTCAGCAATTTATACACATATCATTTTCATTGTAATATTGCCATTTTAGTAAATTAAACATCTGTTTGCTTGACCATCCAGAACTTTTCGAGGGGCAGGCTTGTTGTAGTGGTTAAGCGCTTGGCTTGCGGTGCCAACGATCCAGGTTCGATTCCCGAGTTGCGCCACTATGTTTAAGAGGTTGGTTACCTCCTGCTTCCATGTTGCGATATAACTGAAAAATTGTTGAAAGTGAAGTAAAATACCAATCAACCAACAAACCAACCAACAGAACTTTTCGTACCCATTCATTCACAAATTATTTATATTATTTACACATTCAAAAAGCAATAGTAACTCCAGATTTATTTTTTTCTATGCATCTTTTGTAAAAATTTGATATATAAAAATATCCCAACTTCCATCTCTATATTATTTATGTGTTGCCCTGTACAAGCATAGTTTTGGTAATTTAATACTCAATGACAAAAAATAAGAAATTAAAAAGGATTAGAAAGTGTTTTGTCAAAATATGAAACTATATATAAAACTATCCCAATGTACTAACTAGTGTCATGACTAGGTCCTGTAGCTCTCAGGGGGGATACAACTGTGTTAGCTCTAACCCCCTTAGCCACATAGGTCTGAGGGGGTGCTCCTGGGGCTGTTACTCCCCCTGGACCTCGAAACTGCTCATAGCCTTGCGAAACAGAGCCAGGGGGAGGTGACAGTGTTCTCCTCATAGGGTCACCTGGTGGTAACTGACTGCGATGTACGGGAGGCGAGACGGAGCGTTGATGATACTGATGACCTGGGTGACCATGGTAACCTGGACGACCTCTTCCATCAAGGTCATCATAGTGAGCGGATGGGTGGTGACCATTCTGCATTTGTATGTTTTCAGGAATCGGTCGCAAATTCAGCCTGTCTGGGGTACCCTGTCTGTCTTGTGGAAACTTAAAAACAAACAAGTACCCATATTATTTACATATTCTTGATTAATTTAGAGATTAAAAACTTATTAAGACTATCAATAATTTGCAAAATATTCCCCTGATTTCATTCAACAGACAAATGTAATGACTGACATTTCAGAACATAATCCAAAACTTTCTAGTGATAGATATTAACATCAATGATACCTGTGTACTTTTATATTTTAATGTATTAATTTAAGGCCTGTTCGTTTTAATAATCAATACACACATACACACAAGGAGGAAATACAGTTTACTTCAGATTTAGTTATATACGAAGACATGATCAAGACTGATGGTGGAGAGAGATCAAAAACAAGAAACTGCTACAGAGGGTTTGACTAAACTGCAAGGATTCATAAAATCTCTCGAGATGTACCCGGTAGATGCAATCTTGCCAGCAAAGTGCCCTTATCCCACATGGGACATCTCTTGCAAGCAAAGTGCAACTATTTCATATGGGACATCTCTTGCAAGAAAAATGCCCTTATCCCACATGGGACACCTTTCGCCAGCTAAGTGCCCTTATCTCACATGGCACACCTTTTGCCAGCAAAGTGCCACTATCTCACAATAGGACCCTCTAGCCAGCAAAGTGCTACTATATCACATGTGACACTTCTTGCAAGAAGAATGCCATTATCTCAGATGGAACACCTCTCGACCTGGGTTCTATATAAATTAAATAATAATGAATGAAATTTCTGGTATTGAAATACTAATAAATACTGGAAATTAATTGATATAAAAGCTATATTTGTTTACCTGAGATCTATCAGGTGATTGATATGTTATGTATCCATAATCTGGTCCAGTATGACCTCTAGGCAAAGACCTTGACCTTTCTGCTGACTTTGATCTTGTTTTGGGAACTTCATAATCATTTTCATGAAATGGAGGAAACGAAACGACCATAGAAGCAGGAAGAGTTTGAGCCTTTCGGACCTGCAATGAAAACTGATATCATGAGGTCAAAAATTTCAGTTGCAACAAAAACGTATTGTCACAAGAAATACACATGTTACATTAAAGTGGTATCTCTTACTATTCACAAGTTATGACCAATGTTAGATATTTTTTTTGTCACAAACAGACGGATGATAAACTATATGCCCTTCAATCTCCACGTCCCTGATAATAATAACGCAGTCACTTCTATATGACCTCTACATTTAAAGAGTTCATTTATCTCTACTGTACCTTATCTGTTATAGCTGTGGCTGGGGTATCTGGTGGGTAAGTCGGTACTCGTGGGGGAGTTCCCTCCCTTGGGGTCAGTACCATCTTACCCCTGGTCTCCGGAGGTGGGTCCTTGACCTTCTGTGGGTCATTGCTGTCACATTCATATAGACGGAGTACTGTACGATCCTTGATGTCCCTACAAACAGAATCAGCAATGTAAACATTTCAAATGAAAAAGTCAATAAATTTTCACTATTTATTTTTTGAAAACAGATAACGTGTGTTCGATAATCATGGGATGGTCTATTATGGGGAGAATTTTTCTTTCATTTGAGGTGTTTTTCTGTACTGATATTTTCATCAAACATTACAAATGTTGAGATAAGTTTGCTATCTGAGGCTGTTTCTCTGCATCTCTACATTACCTTGAATGATACACTTCTAACCAAACCATTTAATTGTGTAATTGTACTGGTATACCTTGTGTAATCCACCACTAATTATTTCATGTAACCCAACCATTTTATTATGTCTACAATCCACTCTTGATAAAATGGACTTCAGGGAACCAGGATGAATAGGGTAATCTGGAGATGGACTTCACTTTTAACGTACACTTGAATTGGGATTTTCAACATTGGTTAACTTACACTTAACTTCAGCTTAAGTGTGAGTGACTCAAGTTCAAATGAGAATGGACTATATTACCATTATCAGACCTAGATAACTACATACCTGAGATCCTCCAGCTGGTAGTAAATGTTTGTGACTGGGTCTAGAATGTAGATCTTTCTCCTAGGTGATTCAAGATATTCCATGGACAGCTTCCCAGGGAAAGACCTTACAAACATGGCACGGACTGTATCTAAATGAGTGATTTCATTGGGCAATTCTGCTTTTTTCGTCTCGCTACCCATCACAAGAAATACAACGCCTGATAAATAAAAAAAACTCACATTATAAATTTCAAAGTGTCATTAGGTTTTACTATTACTTTTTTTAACTGAAGAATTTGGAAGTTTATTTGTTTACTGTTTCACATCCCACCTGAATTATTTCACATATATAATTGTGACATCCATCTGATATATGGCCTAAACATTGGAGCCTATGTAACAGAGTCCAATCTTAAATAGTACCTGAGCAATCTGCCCTAAAAAGTGTAATTCTTATAGGTCATTGACTGAATACGACGAAATATGACCGCCCGAGATCTTTGAGCGGTAAAGCATCCGCTCAAAGACCGAGGGCGGTCATAATTCGTCGTATTCAGCCAATAATCTTTTTATTACATATTTAACTGTCCATCTACATTTAATTCTATAAATTGAAGTATTTTCATTAACAGTACTGTCCCCCATGTCTGTTTGTGTACGATATGACGTCAAATATAAGTATGACGTCACGTAACTGGAAATAGTCCCCGGGCTGATATGAAGTTTGCTGGCATTTATGGCTCTCTATCAGCCCGGAAACTTTCTATATAAACTATTGATAAAATTTTCAAAGTATGTCATAATAGAAAATGATGTGCATAAGATGCTAAACATGGTAAGGGAAAAAAGCATATACCTGTGATAACAAGCTAGTCTAAAACTGAACACACAAAATAACATTACTTATATTGAGATACATTGTGTAAGTTTACATAAAGAGAGTCTATTTATAGTTAGGGAATAAAGGTTTACGCACAAAATCCAAAATAAACACCTCCTTCAGATATGTAATGTCTGTCTGTAACAGTACAGACAGTGTTTATTATTTGAAATATAATTAAGCCAGACTCTGAGGCTAACAGCATCTTGCCTGTCTTCTTTTGCTGATCATGGTAAATTAAACTATAAAGCTACCTCAAATTACAAATCCACTGCACTGATTTGTTGGTTTGATATTATTTAACTTCACATTTCTCTAGAGCTTTGTGACAGAAAAAAATAGAAGCACCCAGAGAAAATAATCAAGTTTCAACAAGCACAGTAGTTGACCTTGCTATCTACCTCATCTGGGATCAAACCTAGACCTAACACAGGCATACAGCACTGTACACAGAATAAGTGTGGAATAAAAGGTTTTATACTAACCATAGGAAATGGTTCTGAGGCTTGACCTCAGGTAAGCCAAGTCGACCATTAAATACACAAGGTAGATCTAATTATATGTACCTGCTGATACTCAATCAAGCATCTAACATTTTCTGCTCCATTATCAATGAATAATACAAAGAACTAGAAACATTCTGGAATAAGAGAACTAAAGAGAAAAGTTCCTAGAAACCTAAATGTTACCCGTGTTTAAATATATACTGACAGACAGAAACACCATGGACTGACAGGTTAATTTTTTTCAACTAATTGTGGTAGAAATGTATCCAATTCAGATAATTTTGTATGGAGGAGGGCATCTCAAAACTGATTATCCACATTCAAGAGCTTGTATTGTTTATTACTCAAGAAGAAAAATACTGATGAAAGCAGTCTTGTGATTCTGTGGCAAAAAATCACATCAACAATAAACCTTGGAAAAAAATACAATGATGAGATATTCTCCAACAACAAACAGTGTATATTTGAATAACTTAAAACAACCTGTTTTATAGTTTTATGCTTAAATTCAATACAAGAGTTGATCTATACATCCTCTTAAAGGAAGACCAACATTGCAGTTTATTCTAAATTAGCTTAAATGAATAATAGAACAAAATATTTTACTGGATAATGCAGGATAAAAATATCTACTAAAATCTCAACTTTCATGTGTAAACACTAAAAGTCATGTTTTCAATTTCGTTTCAAAGGTTAAATCAGATATGTAAATGCAGTTCTGACCTAATACTTAATGTTATGCTCAGATTTCTATTTTGATAAACAAATACAATCAACTTCATTTCAATTTTAAAGAACCCAAGTCAGAAAATGACATTTAAACCTCAAGTTAGATTTTGTGGGAAAAACTGTAATATAGCATTTATCTATTGTTCAGGTGTTTTTAGAGAAAGATTCAATCCAGTTAAGATGTAATATTTGATTACCTGGCAGAATCTCCATTTTACCTTCCATGCCAGTATGTCAATAAAAATGAATACTGCACAACAAAAACTTGGCAATAATTCCTGTAAAATATTCAATATCGACTTCTTGGTTCTTGATTCCTCAGACAAACTGTTATTTTGTTAAACATATGAGATAAACTCCAAAAAATGCTAACAAATTAATTCTTGAAAGTAGTCCATTCATACAAGCTAAGCACAGGAAATCTCCAAGAGTAAGTTCTGGCAGATTACATAGAGTAGTTGAGACAGAGTGAACAAGGATGTATTGTTAACAAGGGAATTTTATGAGAATAGGATAAGCATAAAGACAAACTGTATACATAAAATTTGAGGAAAGACATGTGTTTACTATACATCAATAATATGCCATGATCAGATATATCACTCTAGAGGATGGGATCTAAAATGAGGGTCAGATGAAAGAGAATACAGCACTGTATAGGTGGTGGATCAAAATACTGACAAAGATTAGGGTACTGCTTTGGGGTGGATCCATCTGCATCAAAAATAAATGAAAAATGACAGGTCACAGCAATGTTCTCATGTGGAGCATTATAAACTTATATGCAGGAACATAGCTATATTCAGAAATAGTGATAGTGCAGACAAGATCACAGCAATGTTTGGGGCGGATCTATGAAGCCCAAAAGGCATGTTTGGAGTGGATCCATGTGGTGAAGCAGATATTAGTGATAATAGCACGATTAAGGGAGGATAAATGTGGGTGGATTAAACTTCATACGTGCTTTAGGAATGGATCCATAGGGATGTAAGCGGTAGATATATGATACATATCACAGCACCACTGGATCCATATCAACAACGAAGGGAGTCCAAACTTTGGCCAAGAAAAAGGTCTTAATTCAAGAATAGCCCAAATTACCTTTTTAGAGTGGACCTGTTCAAGTCCCTCTATAATTATAATTTTACTTTTGTTTTATTAGAATCAACAGAAAAGTATCACTAGAGAGCACGAGTAATAGAGTATTCTTCTGACTCATTAAATACAAATCATCTCTACTTGATACTGTAAAATTAAAAGTAACAAGAGGGATTTGAGCAAGTCTACTCTTTTGGTAAAATGTGCAATAACCTTTCCTCTTGGAACCTCGCATGCATTTTTCCCTTAAGTTACGGGTACGTGAGAGATATCAAAATAATGTAAGGGTGAACCAATAATAAAATGTCAAATCTTCCTTTGTCTACTGAAAAATCTTATTTGCATTGCTGGGTTTATCCTTCATCTATTTCGGAAATATTGAAAGATCATTCAATATACATCTGAAATATTCCTCTCCAACATTTGGAGAGAGGAAAATCCATCAGCTGACTCTTAAGAGACCAGAAAACGTTCCTCTGCTCTTCAATAGATAAAGAAGATGCGAAACAGCTTGCGCTAATGAATCATTAATCAGGATAGAATTCTACAAATGCTGGTGGATTTGTTTTTGGTTACAATACTATGCACACGTACATGCAGTTATTGGTTACAATACTATGTGTGGTTTTTGGTTACAATAATATGTGTGGTTTTTAGCCGTTACAATACTATGTGTGTTTTTGGTCACAATACTATGTGTGGTTTTTGGTCACAATAAAATGTGTGGTTTTTGTTTATAAATGTATGGTTTTTTATTACAATACTATGTGTGGTTTTTGGTTACAATACTCTATGGTTTTTGGTTACAATACTATGTGTGGGTTTGGTTAAAATACTATGTGTAGTTTTCGTGTAACATAGTCCTCATCCTTCTTATACCGATTGCACTCGCATGCACGAACCAATTAGATTAAATCAAACATTCCAGTCCAGTCACGGAGTCAGGAAAGAGGAAGTCCATTCAATACTAACACTTCCGTCATGTTCCTTTAAAAGGGAAGGTGATTACTGAAGCTTAAGTGTAGTTCTCTATGTAACAAATGTGTTACCAGCAAAGATAACTAAACTAGAGATATGACAGACGGACAGTCAGACGACAGTGATCCAAAGTGTGACAGACGGACAATAAGATGACAAAGTGAAACAAAGTGTGACAAGCGTACAGACTGAGGACAAAGAAACCAAAAATGTGACAGACAGGCAGTCAGACGATAAAGCGATTCAAAATGTGACAGATGTGTTGTGAGCCAAAGAGTTTCAGACGGACTTTCGACGATAATGTGACCCAAAATGTAACAAACGGGCAGTTAGGCTACAATGTGACTCAAAGGATGACAGACGGACATTCATCAGACTCCGTGACTCATAGTGACAGACGGGCAGACGAAAATGTGAGCAAAGAGTCAGAGACGGACAGCGAGACAACAAAGTGGCCCAAAGTACTGTTTTATGTATCATATGTCTGTTCCAAGGGACTGAGCATGATCTCTAAGAGTGTTACAAAAACAGACAAACAACATAGCTATGTACTAAAACCTATGTACTAAACAACTTCATGAGCTTACCAGATTTCTCTGGCACTGGTACTAAATCCACGTCTATGAATTCAATAATGTACCGTTTCTAACATATCTAGAAATTTCCACATGACAATAATGACAATCTTATTCTACAGTATTCGGAAAAATCAAACAAAGAAATCTAATAAAATTTTGAAAGTGGTCTCCTTGCTGATTTTATCGACAGGGATACACCTTTCTCCGATTTTGTGTAACACCGATATTCTTATATACTAATGTCCACCTGCATACAGAGGGTACAGGGATCTCTGCTTATTCCTACACGTACCTTCCCTAAAACAGTTTAGATAAGGGAAGGTGGTTACTATACGTACGAGGTAAGCGGCGATTATTTGACCCTGCACCACTTCATAAAGCCACCCCACTTACCCATTCTCCGATCGTATGTGTTGGGTGGTGACCTCACAATGGGCATGCTGTTCCGGAGCCATCCTCCCCTTTGAAAACTCGCTACCGGACCCTCCACATTGGACATGGTCTCGGACCCAACGTCATCGAACTCCACTGCCCGGTCATTGTTTGGGTTGTACGTCACTACCGTCGCTCGCCGTTGTGGATCACGTGGTCGTCGAGAACTCTGAAAGAGACAAAGACGAAATTAGCAAAGTTTTCATTTAATGAAAGCGGGGTTTTTTCATATAATGTGAGCTAAAATTAGCACATAATTATACTTTTAAACATTCAAACTGAAAAAGATTATGGTCTAAAAACTGCTCTAAAAATAGCATTACGAATAAGGAATCCTGAAGGGGAGTCTATAAATACCTTCTGGTCGGTAAATTTACCTAAATAAAAGTCAGTGTGGGTCGTTTTAAATGAGACCTTTTTCATACACAAAAGTTTATCCCAAAAAGGATGGAATCCCCTCTCAGAATTTGGTGAATCTGCAATAAGAGATACTGGTACAGAGCAATCCCTTCAGTTTTATTTGGGAGAGGTAGACTATTTAATCTTGAAGAAAGACTTTCCAGTAATGCCTTGCTAGGGGTATGACTGCTCGATCACACCACCGTCATCACCTGGTGTTAGGTGGAGAACAACATTAACATAATGGTATATGACAGGACATCAGTTTGAACAACACTTGATTTACGAGCGAAAATTCCTTATCACAATAGTAAAGTGAGCTGTCGAGATAATCCGGAGTTGATGGACTACTGCAATAAAACACTCTTTAGATCTACAGTATCTGCCTGTCTGTGAGCATTTTTATATTCTGTTAATTTAATTTTTGTTTCGTTGAAATAGAACTGGATTCCTGTGACTGAGTGCAAGCAAGTTACTATCTTGTAAGGATTCTATGTACATATAGGTATTTAGCGAATTGTAAAGAATGAGTTAGAAACGATACGAATTGGAACGGATACGAACAAAGTATATTTATAATAATATAAGAAAAATAACAAACACTGTGTGTAATCAGCAAAACTTAACATACTGTCAACTTAAAATTCACACCGTTCGTTTAACAATACATGTAAATGAAAAATCTGGATTCATATTTTCTTCTTTGTCGATGGCAAATCTAAGACGTTTGATGGGTAATAAAATAAAGGCTAAAATTGCCTAAAAAAAGAAAAACTTTGCTTTTTCTAAAATTAAAAAAAAGAATATTATACCCATTCGAATTTTACAGAATTAGAGATTCTGAAAGTCTACATTCTGATTCGTGAGGCTTTCCTTGATCAGGATGATCAACAGTATAAAACAATATAAAGGAGATCGAGATCCGCTGATTCGTGAGGCTTTCCTTGATCAGGATGATCAACAGTATAAAACAATATAAAGGAGATCGAGATCCGCTGATTCGTGAGGCTTTCCTTGATCAGGATGATCAACAGTATAAAACAATATAAAGGAGATTGAGATCCGCTGATTCGTGAGGCTTTCCTTGATCAGGATGATCAACAGTATAAAACAATATAAAGGAGATTGAGATCCGCTGATTCGTGAGGTTTTCCTTGATCAGGTTGATCAGGATGATCAACAGTATAAAACAATATAAAGGAGATTGAGATCCGCTGATTCGTGAGGTTTTCCTTGATCAGGATGATCAACAGTATAAAACAATATAAAGGAGATCGAGATCCGATGGATATACATGTATTTTCCTTCGCTGTTTGTTTATCAACCCGTCAATACATGTATGGCTTATATAAATAAATGAAGTAGCCCATGAAAAACACGTGCTCCTGTCAGTACTCGTTTTATGTTGCTTCCAAAACGTATCAGACTATATTGAGTATCTCTTCATACGAGAGACCGTGGAGCGGACCACGTAAAATGGTCTAGTGTGTAATACAGATTACTACCGTATCCGTTATCGTTTGTCATAATATCGTTTTGGATGTGTCAGTGGTTACAAGTCTGGCCCAGGATCGGAAAGTTCATATGGAAGACACTGGCACATCAACAAACCTGTACCGTTTGGAATGGATTAATATATAAATATATATATATATATATATATATATATATATATATATATATATATATATATATATATATATATATATATATATATATATATATATATATATATATATATATATATATATATTTATTTATTTATTTATTTATTTATTTATTTATATATTAGTAATCTTCAATCAATTATATCGTTTTCATAAAAAAAAACACCCCACGCACGCACAAATACAAACAGAAACCATCGAGGGTCTGTATGTAGGACGATTTCAAACACGAGAACAGAATGTGCCATATGGTTATGACATTATTCCCTATATATTACACTCTGGTATAGTTATGAGGGGAAAATTGACACATATTACTGAGTTATTAATCCTTTTTCTTCACTTGAAAACCAAAACAAAAAGTTCTGAAACAATGGTCGAAAAAAAAGTAATCTCCATTCACACATTTCTCTATTTCCCTGAACTCACCTTGTTATGAAATCTCCATATCACCTTTTCTGTACTATTCATAATGATATAAGTTCCTTGAAATGTCCTAAAAATATTCACGATAATCTACTAGTGTTTTTCCTTTTAAAATCTCAGTTCAAAATATTACAGCTCTTAATATTCCATCAATATATTTTTGTACGAGCAAGTCAATGAGTATACACAAACATCATTCTAGCGTTAAGATGCCATCCATGTTGTGTGTATTTTATGCTGCACTCAGCTGGAAATTTACTGTGTCTATATAACCCAATACACATCCCATCCAATACACATCCAATCCAATACACTACGCCTCCAATACACATCAGCATTAAGCTGAGAAGTCGCAGTGTCCATTTCGCAATGAAATCGACATGTGGTCTGTTTCACCAAAATTTCCTCAAGGGGAATGCTGCTATCTCTTGTGCAATATTACTGGGGTCTACGGAACTATTAACAGTCTCTCTATTTCATGGTTTTTATCCCCTTGCATCATATCCAGCCTTGATTACTGCACATGAAGAGAGTAAGAGTTACAAAAACTGCACAAACACTTAGTTTAATTGTATCCTAAAACATGTCGATGTAATCTATCCAAACTGCACTTACTGGAATCAAAGAACTCTTTAATAGTCACATTCGGTGACTCATCCTTCATTTCATTTTACAAAAAATATTGCACATTTTCAAATGAAATCATAAAATTAAGCCAAAAATATATATATCCAAATCACAGATCTTCGTGTAGATTCCACACAGATGCCAGCGAAATCAAAAGTCGTACGAAAAGGAATACTTCCGAGAAAGAAAAATTTGAAGTTGAAGAAACAAAACTTTTCAGAAAATTAAGTTTTCCTCACAATACTAGTATAACATCACGTCTGCATATCAACAGATTAAATTAAAGATCCCAAGCATGCAGATATGTGATAATTTTCATAAACAAACACATGCATTATTTTCCGGTTTTGAAAACTCATTCAAATAATCCAACCAAAAGAACAGGTAATGAAAAACTCTGTAAAGATCTTAAACATCGCCCGATGTAAAGAATTACGTAATAAAGCGAAATGACAACAATTCTCAATTAAATATCAAATACCAAGACAATTTCACCTGTCTTTCGTCAAATGCAGATCGGTCGTACCTTTGAAATTAACATATTAAATGAACCTGCATCCTGTTTTTAACAAAATTCCTGTCCAACTCGCTATCGCTAAACAACTTGTTCAATATAAAATTAATCATCAAATCTCCACTGTCAACTGACAAGTGCATTCTACAGGTTGTTTAAACACGTGTGCGTCGGCAGTTTAATTCACAAACGCATTTTTGAAAAATTTAACAATGAACTTGCAAGGATCATTCTATATTGTATTTTCTTTTAAATTCTTTTGCTACTAAGGAACAATAGTATAGAAAGTTATTACATGAAAAGAAGACGTGGCTCTGAATACAATGCAGTCTGCAATGTTTAATATGAAATTAATAGAATACTGCGCTCACTGTCTAATTTCAGCTACCTTCCATCTAAAAATAAATATGTACATTTCATTTGTAATTAGACTTGGTGGTTACACGTTTCAATACTGATTGATTGATCGATTGATTGATGAATGAATTGATTGATTGATTGATTGATTGATTGATTGATTGATTGATTGATTGATTGATTGATTGATTATTGTTTAACTCCACACCCAAAACAATTAAATAGTATGGTGGCGGCATCCGGCAGAACAGACCTACTAGCACCAATAAGGGTTTCACAAACTAAATGCCGATGTCTACCGTGATATGAGAGCCACAATCTTATCCACAACACAGAATACGACAGCCTTTAGTGGGACTCTAACACATAACTTTGCGATCTTGAGCTTAACAACTGAGTTATACTAACGCTTAAAACTTCAACAGTGATGTAAATGGCGAAATAAAGCAAGCAATAAGCCCTGGACGCTTCATTCAGTTGCGTATCAAGGTGTGCGCAAGTACGCTGGTATTGCCACTTTATTTTCCATTTTGAAAAGGAGGGATCTGTTATCGCATTTCTGTTCCTTTTCTTTAAAACGGTTTAAAGGAATTGAGGTATTATGGGGAAAACATATCTAACTTAAAAACTTTAAGTATTTTCTTATCGATCATTTCTTAAACAAATACTGTAAGATGGCCACTTTGCATTTATATTTATGATCTTCGATGAGCAATACAGGACCAACTGAGCCCCGTATTGTAAGTATAAAAACAATCATAAACGATGTCCAATCGAATTTTCCCAGCCCCGTTGGCATGTGTTTAAATATCTGAAAACACTGAGTTCAATTTTCATAATTTCGATCAGCAGCACACCTGCAGCTGCCATAATTCCATGTGACGAATATGTATTTCGAGTACCTATGCCCAGACACATGTTATAAAGACTGAATACAGTTACAAACCTAGAAAATCCATTCTCACTGCACAAACACTGGCTTACCGGGGGCTTCGTCCCCGGAGACCCCAACAACACTTTGCCCTGGGCCCATGTGAAACCTCAAGGCGGTCCAACACTGTCTTGTCTAACATGTGTCCACATCATGCGCCCCTGGTCATATTCAGAAAATGTATCAAATCCCTACCAGCCCATATACATATCAATCAAACGGTTTTGGGGACAATTTCCTGTCTGTAACGGTTTTTCCGTCCCTGAAGTGTGAAATACATCATTCTGTCTCTCCACGTATTATATAACAGAGTCATTATGGAATCATCTCTTTGGGAACACGTGGTTTAGGTTACACTACAAGGGCTATAGGATGCCGAAGAACAATTTACAATGGCCCCAAAACAACATCAATTTACATGCTCATCAATTAGGAAATTAAATGCATACACAAGTATACGATAATTATAGACTATGAAGTTATAGCGAGGGAAAGATCGTCTTTGCTTTAGATTCCACACCAAGGAGGATCCATGAGGATTTCATATATATACATGTATCTTGATTCGCAATACCTATCGCATTTGTCGCATTTTGCGATATTTTGTTCTAAATTGCGACAAAGTTTTTCAGGGTTTTTTTCTTTTTAACTTTTTGAAATGTAAGTCAAAGTTCACGGTCTAGGTCACAAGGTCAATGGTCTTGGTGTAAACTGAATGGACTTTTTAATGAAATATACATGCCAAATATGAAGCTTCTGTATCTCACGGTTCCAAAGTTATGGCGAAGGTTAAAGATGGCAACACACAGTCAAACTAACAAACAAGTGAAAAACAATATGCTGCGATCTATCGATCCGGGGCATAAAAAATCCCGACATATACTATGAACCAGTTTGGAATTCATACACCTTCATTGTTACCCTTAATACTGACTTCGAAAATAGGATGCAAAAGTTTGCAACACAATTTTTCGAGTTCAGTGTGCGCCCTGTATCTGTTTTCCTTCTTTTCCAAATTATGAAATTTGATTCGGAGAAATCAGATCTTCTTACGCATCTATACAAATCTCTTTTTTTACTAGAACGTCTGCATCAACTTCTCCCTACATTTTCAATTATGCAACACACTGCAAGATATTACAAAGTTCCGATCAACACACTGCAAGATATTACAAAGTTCCGATCAACACACTGCAAGATATTACAAAGTTCCGATCAACACACTGCAAGATATTACAAAGTTCCGATCAACACACTGCAAGATATTACAAAGTTCCGATCAACACACTGCAAGATATTACAAAGTTCCGATCAACACACTGCAAGATATTACAAAGTTCCGATCAACACACTGCAAGATATTACAAAGTTCCGATCAACACACTGCAAGATATTACAAAGTTCCGATCAACACACTGCAAGATATTACAAAGTTCCGATCAACACACTGCAAGATATTACAAAGTTCCGATCAACACACTGCAAGATATTACAAAGTTCCGATCAACATGTTTGGTATAACAAATACCATTAACATCTATGCATCTTTAAATTCAGAACTGACACTTCTGGCATGTTAGGTAATTACACAATGGTGTTAAACTTCCCATTCCAGAACCCAAATCGTACATTTAATGGTTTTGCCTTCCACGTTTTATTAGATATTACGTAATATAATTTAAAGCTTGCCTCGCCGTAATAATGCCATGCTTACACAGCTCTCTCTGTTATCAAGAAAAACCATCCGGGCCACCACAAAAACTGAATTTTAATTAATTATCATAGAATAACTAATATCTTTACAAAGTGATTAAACAAACGGTAAAATTGATGATGGAGGGCAACACCGTTGTGATTTATTGACCCTAACCTCTTCAAAACATTGCATCATTTACCGGAAACTAAACGTATGTCTGAAACACTGATATCCCAGACCAGTGGTCAATATCACTTACTAGTAAATGAGACTAAAGTCCTGAAAGACGGACGGATACACTGACCTACAAAGAAAGAGCCGAAAAGACCAAATGCTTTATGTACTGCGTTGTCAATTGTATCATTGAAAAATAAAATATTTGGAGAAAACAAGCAATGGCTATGATCGTAAACTAACGAAAATTTGTGTGTATCAAAAAACATATTTTGTTTATACCGATACCGTATTTCAGTATTTATGAAACACGGGTGACACTTAAAACAATATGTTTGGACTCGCCTGTCAACTCTTAAAATAGCTCATTTACTGGCCAGTACAAACGTTAAAAAATTGTGTAGCTTGGGTTACCTCATATTCACAATTATATATATCATAAGAATTAATATGGGTTTCTCCCTCCATGCATCCTCTACTCTTTAAATCCTAGTATTATGCATATTTATCATCCTGTAATTACAGATATCAAACATTGCACTAATGAGATGTACGCCCGAAAATAAATAAATTGAATAATGAATACAAACTTTTCTCTCCCTTAAAACAAATTTTCATTTTCTTTGCCTAACGAGTTTCTTACAGGTAATAATACATACCTGGCAAACCATGTTACATGTAGATTCGGAAACCCAGATCCTATAGGTAATGCCGATATTCTACGAGAGGCGTTACCAAAGAGAAAAGCTACAAATCTATGCACATTAATATCCCATCTTTCACAGACGAACGTCTACCTTAATAATACAATGAATGCAGTAACCAAATAGACAGCACACTGGGTCGTCAAGCCCACCTGCTGTTGACAACTTCACCACCTATAATTATCACACCTTGCTTCTCCGTGGGGCAATTAGAGTATAGACACTTTCCTAATGGGTTCCTTATCATTTAATTTGATTTTATCGGTAGGATTTCATAGGTCTAAAGAAATCTCGGCGGTTTTAAAAGCTATGCGACTGATCGTGCTAAACGTAAATCGTTGTGAATAGGAGTTGTCTCTCTTTATATAATGCCTCATGTCGGAAACAAGTTCTGTCCGATACAGATACTATTTTTCCATAGGTTTTCAATGGTGGGTCAATAATCCATAATCCAAAAGAAGACAGACATTTGTAGTGATATATGAATATATGAAAAGTTTTCTAAAAATAAATTTTAGCCCTTAATCGAGTTTAAATGTAAACATGACTGTCTTTCTCCTACAACGTATTTACTGAAAGTCTATATATATATATATATATATATATATATATATATATATATATATATATATATATAATTTACAAATTTTCGGCCACATGACCTTTATCTAGTGATTAACAAAACATATAATCTTTCACATTCAATTAATAGGCAATAATGACAGTTATAGTTGTAAGCAAAAGTTTTTTTTTCTGATTTTCTGGTTTTGTATACGGGATCAGACTATCGCAAATTCCAGACATTCATTGGCAACTAGGTACCGGTATACTAAACGAGAGCACATAAAGTTCCTTGTGTCAGGATCCACAAATGGCTATACTGAGAATCCAACCGTTGATCCTTCATTAATAAAAGCAGCATACTCCGTACTATAATAAAGTCGTCAAAGATTATCTGATAGACTCCTCTACTGTCACGTATCAACATAATCCGCATTACTCAATATCACAGGCGATTACTTCGCCTGGGTTCGCCTCTTTCCTGTGTATATAACCCTATACACAGGAAAGAGGCGAATCCAGGCGACATAATCGCCTGTGCTCAATATTAATCTGATTATCATACACCTCTCAATCTCCAATTTATACGTATACTACATATATGTACCTACATGTAAATAAGCTGATTTTGTTCAATTTTGTACTTGATACACCTCTGCATTGTAACACTAAGTTTGTATAAAAATTGCCCTCACCCCGAATTTCCAAATAGAGTCAATTTACATTACAGAAAACAATTTGTAGTATTGTGATTTTTTGTATCAAAGCATTTTGAGGGTTTGTGCCCCTCAAATTAAAACTTCTAAGACCGCTTCCATTTTAATAAATCGCTTCAGTAAAGACTTTACTTAAATGCACGCCAGACAGTTACAGATTCAAGAGGATACAAGTCAGTCCATACAAAGACCCTCAATTTTACCAAAACCCCAAATAATTTTTACAATTCTCGGTCACAATCGACAAAATATGCCCTTCAAAATCCAACTCATAGGGAACTAACACCGCCACTGTTACGTAACGTATCAACAAACACACATATAATAGGAAATTTACCTCAGTATACATTGTAAGAAAAAAATCCCTACCTTATGACTTCCTATATGAAGATACCCGGATATCTTCTCTAGTAAGGTACCACATGAATTGTACCGTTTTTCCATAATATATATCAACCATACATTCTAAACACATCTCTTTATGACCATGACATAAATAGCTGAAGTCTTGCAAGTTCTTTCTTTACGCAGAATTACACCTTTATAATTTTCCACAGGTAAATGCATTACAATGCAAGTTTCCCATAATTTTATACATTCGCCAATTTAACACTTTTAGAATTAATTCCTTTTTACAAAAATGTCCCCTGTATGACACTGTTTCGTTAAAAATATTTCATCATAAAAATCATAAACTATTTCTTCATCACCGATAACTGTTTTATACAACACACATACATATATATGCCTGACGAAGCGGCAACTTGCCTTTTAGCAGGCTCGTAAAAATGTCCACTTCACGAAGAAAATAAAGAGATCAAGACACCTTTTCTATAGCGCGTCTCACACCCAATATTAACTATTGAATATCTATGCTATATATGTCCATTTACAAATTGTTAGTAAATAGTAAGGCCAAGCAAATTAAACACTGAATTTCGCTTGTAACATTCTACATGTATTGGTTTCATTACACAGAAAGGATTCTGTTTGGTGTTATAAATGTCGCTTTCAGTGTTTTACTTTTTTATATAGTAAATATAACGTTCAAGATTAAAATATACTTGGTATAGAATCGCGATATTTAAACAGCACTACTGGAAATCCGGTACATAGTGATGTCATATTTTGCAAGAAAACAAGAAGAAATTGTATTCAAATTAAGTATCTTCTGACATAAATATATTTGAATCATTAAATTATACGAACCATTAACTGAGCAAGAAGAAAACACTACCACAATATCTTTTCATTTACTTGTACTTCATGTACTTTATTTATTTATTTATTTATTTATTTATTTATTTATTTATTTATTTATTTATGATACTTCAAGCCACGATTATTTCAATTCTACCAGAAACATTGTAAAGAAAGATCTTTCGAGACAAGGAACCGAAGTTTTAACTTTTTCATACAAAAGACGAGCTTCCGATAAGACTCCAACCCGGAACCTCTAGGCCTTGAACGATGCACGCTACCAGATGAGCTACGCCGACACCCAAAAATTGTCCGAATCCTTATTCAGTACTGATGACGTTTTCAGTCTGATAGTCATAGTCATATGCATATTGTTCTCTTCAAGAGGTTTCAATGGTTGATAGGTACTATTTCTCTATTCATAACTATCACAGATGTTATAAAAATAGACTATGAATGAATCTGCCTTATCACCTGATAATAGTTTTGTGCAGCGGAGATGCCAAGAAATTAACCAATGATTTTTTTCCTTGCATGCCACCAATGAAAATGATTTATTGGACATGCAGTTTCAATAAAACTATCATTGTGTATTTCAAATGTTAGAGATGAACTGACACTACAGAGAAAAGCAAATGAGAACGAAATTAATCTTGAAATACCCACACAAATAAATTCAACGGGAATCTGTTAAAACAAAACGCCCAGAAGCGTTTCTCGAGAAATACAGATTTTTAACAGAAAGAGAAATATTTTAATTGTTAAAACTTATTTGATCGTTGACCATAACCCTACATTATGCCATGCATAAACCAATAGCTTCACAGAATTAAACAGACAAACTTCTTTGCTATTTACGACACAGAAAACAATGTCCGAAGATGCTCCCGACATACCTGAAAACCGATTATCGATTACCGATACCATAACATTATCAAGACCATTACCGTACACACCTCAAGCATTGCAATATACAACCTATCATTCATTAAAGACTCAATATTGATTTAGACTAAACTAGAACAGCAGTGTTACTGACCGCCAGGAGTTCTTCTTGATGGAGGTAAATTAGTACCCGTATGGATCACATACATTTAAGCTCGTTCTACAGGTTACTGAACAATAGAGCCGAAAATGCGTTGCCCGGATGAACAAATATGGTTGGTGTACCCATGCACGGTAATTAAGTTTATTAGGACTATTGTGTTTCCGGGCTTTTAGCAATTTATTTCACTTAATTGGCTTTATTTGTATCTTGCATTAAGACCAAAATCGTCCCAAGACAAAACCCTTAGCGCTTGCAGTTCTGTTTGTCGAATAGGGCCATAATGATGTAGGGAATTTATTGTAAACAGTAAATGTTATTCTTCTAAGAAATATTTCACACAAGTAACACGTTCCTAAAATTATGCTAGGTCGAGCAACTGGTTTATAGCATCAAGCGCTGATTGTATTATAATGGTATACATATTTCTGTGGATTTTAATGGCACGACGAATATGAAGTCTCGTTACATTTAGATGTATCACATCCAAAATATTACTTATTTTTCAAACAATAACAAAATAATCAAAATGTTTTAAAATAAGATATTTCATGATATCGATGGCTTTTCGCGTTGGTCACTGAAGCGGAGGATACATACTCACTGTCTAATGCGAAGTTATACACGGAATGTTTTGAAGAATTTAAACTGGACTCGACAAAGAAACTGTCAAGTTTAGTTAACGATCATCGAATTATCATTGTGAACAACCTGGTATGAAAACATGGAACAACAATGGGAATGTAAATACGCGGGTAGAAATAATAATAACGGTACTTCTGTTCGCACTCAGCAGGGGCCATGAACCCAAATTAGGCCACAAAAACTAATTTCATGTTGATAATCTCTCTCTCTCTCTCTCTCTCTCTCTTCATACGAGTGTTTTCCAAGCGAAATAAAAACAGATTTTAATCAGTTCTGTATTTTCTAGAGTATAATTATCATATGTGTGCTTTTATAACTTTTGATATTTATCGGTACAGGTAGTCATGTGATCACTTTTGACATATCAAAAGTTATATAAAAAAGACATATAATTACATATAACATATCAATTTTACAACATTTCAACAATTTTGAAACACCGCTGCCCTATTGACACAAATATCCAAAAATAGGTCAAAGTCCAACTCACCCATTGCTTTCACAAAATATGTATTGAATTTCGTGACGTCACAATACATTTTCAATTTTTGTCCGTGGTATGATCAAGGTGTAAAGTATTATGACGTCACCTCATTTAACAATTTTTCGCGCACAAATGGAAGGGTCAATTCTCTGTTTGGGTCAAGAATTTTGGTACCAAACAAGAAAATGTCATATCGTCAAGGATAATACACATTTATAATATGGAAATATTTATCATTGTGATGGAAACGTTCAGATACTGACAGATTGATTTGGCTAATATCTTTAGCAATTAAAGTTTTTGTTCAAGGCGAGCGATGGATTACTAACACATGATGCAATGTAAGGGTTTTCAGAATTAGCAGAGAACTGCATTAGTTAAGTGTTTAGCTAAAAGCCATAAGCCACCATTTCCAAATTTAGATACAACGTTGGTAACTAAGCTAATATTAGCGAGTACTGAGTACTCGGTTAAAACATTTCCGAGTGGTGTACATAACCATGCTGGAAGTCAGGTAGGCTTAGATCATGTGGTCCTATTGGACACCCAGACAACCCCGATATAAGAAGTGGGTTTAGAAGTTGAGAATCTCGCACTGTAGTCATTGTAGTCGATTAAAGCGGTTAGAATCGCGGTACGACAGCTGAAAACGTCTACTAATGTACCTGTCGCAGGTCAGAGACCTTCGGAGTCTCCGGTTTTCTTCATTACTATTTACTTGGCCCCACCTATAAATAAAACATCCCGACACGGAACTAACAATTATGACGTAAGAAATCATCATCACCTTACGTTCCTACTAAATCACCATCACCTTACGTCCCCACTAAATTTATCTCGCAAATGGTATGTTTATACTCACAGGAAAAACGTTACAAATTAGACAGGTTTTCTTCCATTTCCGCGAGGTCGAATAATGTACAATGTGCGTTTGTGACTGACAGCGAAGGTGATTTTCACGACGACAGGATGACATTCAGACAGACATGGAGAAATTACATCACACAAGTGTAACGGGCAGAAAGAGATTATAGGATGTTGCCGTTTCTTCAGAGAACCATTTGATATGTTGTTAATGGTGCATTTACACATAGTATAATGGCAGTTGAAGTTTGTGTTATGAAGAGGGTTTTCTAATTGCTAGATCTCCTTGATGCATACGGTAGTATCAAGGCATCTAAATCGGAGAACTTCTGGAAATTCTCGATTCTATAACTGAGAGCAAATAATTGATATTTCACAACGATATAGCAGAAAAGCAATGCTAGTAGATGACGCGAAGGACTTATAGTGTGAAAAGATCCAAATATTGATTCACCTGGCCGTAAGAAATGTAGATCTAAGTCTTGTATTCACAAGTTTGAAAGAATAAATTACTAGTAAATAATCACTTCTTGTCTGGCATCGATCACCCAGCCATTGGGAAGGTCCGACAACGTATATCTTCCTGTTGGTGGTTTCCTCCAGTTAGGCCCTACTCTACTTTTCTACATCACCCAACACTGACCACTACCATGTAGGTGGAATGATACTGGTGTGATATCACTCAACACTGACCACTACCATGTAGGTGGAATGATACTGGTGTGATATCACTCAACACGGACCACTACCATGTAGGTGGAATGATACTGGTGTGATATCACCCAACACGGACCACTACCATGTAGGTGGAATGATACTGGTGTGATGTTAACAACAAACACTTAAGTGGTACATAAGTGTCAAAAGGGATAAAGTGCGATATAAAATGTCAGCGTCTTCTGTTGGTACGCCCAGTAGATACCTTCATCTATTTTCACGAAAACAATAAAATGACGGTTTAAAACTTTGTCTTGAAATATGTCAAACGCTATTAAACTTTCTGAAACTATTAAATGAGTTAATCTCTGCGATATTATGAATTCATTTTCATTGTGCCGAACATGCTCTTAAAAATCGGATTTACAGAGATGTAAAACAACTTATACAACGACAGGAATATTACTGTTCTGATAGGGAAATATGATAGGAAATAGGAAGTAGTTAATCACATTTCATATATAAGTTCTATATGGGCGACAGCCATGTTCACAACGTCAAGGGTTGAGTTTACACTGCGCTACACTACAACCCTTGACGAATATCGCTGTTCCAAAGTCGGGCTGGCGCTATGAGCTTTCATTGGACCATCATAGGCATGGAAAGTTCATTCAGAAATAAGTTTCGAAAATTGATGTAGATTGCGTGACGACCCTAAGAGTTTAAACAAACGTCGTTTAATTTTTGGAAAACATTTCACATATATTCTGGAAGGTATTATGAGCCATTCCTCCCGATAATGATGGATTTTCTGAATCTGTATGTATGCAATGCTATATAACAAACTTAAATTAGCGAAAATGAACTTTGGCTTTCAAAATAAAATAAACAGTTTAAAAATTTATAAAAGTTTAAAAATATGTAAACCAATATGTCTTTCTTTTATCTTTAACCAAACTGTGAATGGAAAGGAGGCCTCTCATTGGTCCGTCGTTATAAATAAATATATTACGTCACACAGTGCCCGTCCGACTTTAGAATGGTGATATTTGTAAGGGTTGTAGTGTAGCGCAGTGTAATGTCAAGGTTGTGAAGATGAGGCAGCAGCCTACAATCATTGAAGATTCTCACCTCGTTGAATCGTCCATACATGTTATTACGTTCAGTATACTACCTACCCGCACCGGATACCCGTCTTCACTTCCCGTTATCCTCTCGGCGTACTGTGGATATCGTTTAGACAATGTGTTCATTAGCGCATCCCTCTTCCTGACATCATCCTATAAAGAAACCAATAAAGGTCTAATTCACGAATAATCAAAGTAGGACATACGAAAGATCGCTACTCAGATTCCTCTCATTTCTCTACTTATCCCTCAGATTGGCAGAACGTGCTGGGAATGACATCAACGTTTAAATGTATCAATTGGTTATTCGCATTTCCGAAAAACAATTTTGTAAATTGTAAAATCCCTCCGACAGTATCAGTGCATATCAGATAAGAGTATGTATGATTTGTTTAAAAGTTCACTCTCAGTTATTTTTGTAAATCATACACATGTATATGCTATTAAAACCAGGACATGATTTGATTTGGGTCCGAGCATCGGAGCTACCCAACGCAACAGAGGTGTCCAATACACATGTTCTAGTTCTTGACAGGGAACATGATATTACAATCTCAGGAGGTTTCAAATGTCATAAATTAAACATAAAAAGACTTTTCTGTGCTTGGCAACAAAATTTATTTAAACAACTTAACAAACCATCCTTTCACAGTTCGTCCGCCGTTAGGGTATTTAGACTAGATGCATATTAAGTGGTTATCGCATCAGTCTGACAGGAAACAATTAACTTATTCCTATAGGAAAGTTATGAAAACCCTGGGGCTATCAAACGTACTCTGAGACGGCAAAACTCATTTCGATAGAACGCAAAAGCGAAAAGCGGGTAATGAATATTATAAAGGTTAAGCGGAAACGTTCTTGCAATTGGTTCTACAAATTTCATCGAGCTGCTCAGGACACACCACAAAGTAATTTACTGTGTTAATGAACTTTGGTAATTAATGTATTAACTCTGATAAAAGTGCAATATATTCATCTAAGCTTCTCAGTGGCAGTAGATTAAAGTGCTGCCCTGGAACTCGATGGATTTTCTAACTTGTCACGTCTGGAATTCACGGCAATCTTTGACGTCCTGTTACGTCTGTGTTCGATTCAATGTAATCAATGTAAGTGGGTAGGTAACCTACGGATGGTAGTGTACCTTGACCGGGGATTAACAGTGGTGACAGCCTAATAGGCTACCAGAACCCCGACAGCCTACTGACTAAGGTGACAAGCTACACGGCTACCAAAGCCACTACTGTCGACTGACATAGGTGACAGGCTACACGGCTACCTTAGCCACCACTACTGCCGATTAACAGAAGTGGTAGGTTCAAGCTAATTCAGTCCCTTTCACCCAATGACTGAGATGACAACCTACAAAGCCACTTTATCCTCGAGACCTGCAAAATCAAAACTTTAAAATAATTCATATTAAGATAAAGTTAAGAGAAACACTGACAACGTTCTGATAAATTTGATTATCACCTGATTATCACGTGATACAATTTTTTATTGAGTATCATGATAAAATGTTAGCAACTTTTACTCCGTAAAATAAAGCCGGATAACAACATTTAAATGAAAGCGATCTTTCCTTTAAATATCAGTGTCGTGCGTAATCGACCATGTTTATCTAAATGCTGGATCAAAGAGACTCCGGACAATGCATGATGATAGCCATATTGTGACGTCACAATGGTCAGTATCGGCGTCTTAATACTGTCGCTACTGGACATCTGCTTTTGCCATTGAGAAATGCGGCAAGCAAACAATACTATTATCAGAGGCAAACAAAATATTGCGCATTAGACCAAATGACCATCAGTAACTACTGATTGCTCAGGACAAATTGACCAGAGCTGAACATATGGCCAGCGTTCACGGTCAGCAACAGTTCATAAATGTCATACCAATGCACTGTAATAGCCCTGTATAAATTTTGTGATATACATTCGATAAATATAAAAATGATGATAATTAGGCACCATGCATGCTGCTGTGACATCAACATGGACTTGGGGAATAGACTGTAATACGCCAATCTTCCAAGTTTTCTTTCTTTATCTTTAAAGTCACAATCAGTAATTAAGTCAATTCAATTCAGTTCTTTATTACTTTATACCATACGGTATATCAGTGACAACAGACTGCAGTAGAAGATCCATACCATAGTTTTGACACTTTTCTGTTTTATTGGCACAACTGTGGAAAGAGGAAGTCAGGCCCGCCTCTGAGGTCTTCCCTAGTTTCAGTTACCAAGTAGATCAGGCAAAAACCTATAAAACTAGGGTCAGTTCGAAATTTTATCCCGGGTTAAGCTAACCAGTGGTTAAAGTTTGAGAGACAATTCAGTTTGAGAGAGTTTGGTATAAATATCGAAATTACATTACAATGTTGGTTTCATATGCTACAAATCAGTACACAGACAACGAGTTTAAGATTTCTCATTTCAAAGATTTAATCACATGAAATTTAACCATTGGTTAAAGTTTCAACAACTGACCCCTGGTCTTTCTATTTTGTTACGGCGTCCACACTAAAATACAATAGGCTAATATGTGTAACGCAAATATACAAAACCGTTTCCTTAAATTAATGCCGAATCTCCCTTAATCAAGTAATTAACAATTTATAAATTAATTAATATCATATTTGCTTCATTATTTGCTTCAAGTAGTCAGAGGACTTGGTAAATTACTCTGAGAACATGCTTCTGGACTGCAAGTAGCATATTATTACAATTAGTCAGAGGACTTGGTACATTACTCTGAGAACCTCCTTCTGGACTACAAGTAGCATATTATTACAATTAGTCAGAGGACTTGGTACATTACTCTGAGGACCTCCTTCTGGACTACAAGTAGCATATTATTACAATTAGTCAGAGGACTTGGTACATTACTCTGAGGACCTCCTTCTGAACTACAAGTAGCATATTATTACAATTAGTAAAAGGACTTGGTACATTACTCTGAGGACCTCCTTCTGAACTACAAGTAGCATATTATTACAATTAGTCAAAGGACTTGGTACATTACTCTGAGGACCTCCTTCTGGACTACAAGTAGCATATTATTACAATTAGTCAGAGGACTTGGTACATTACTCTGAGAACCTCCTTCTGGACTACAAGTAGCATATTATTACAATTAGTCAAAGGACTTGGTACATTACTCTGAGAACCTCCTTCTGGACTACATGTAGCATATTATTACAATTAGTCAGAGGACTTGGTACATTACTCTGAGAACCTCCTTCTGAACTACAAGTAGCATATTATTACAATTAGTCAGAGGACTTGGTACATTACTCTGAGGACCTCCTTCTGGACTACAAGTAGCATATTATTACAATTAGTCAGAGGACTTGGTACATTTCTCTGAGGACCTCCTTCTGAACTACAAGTAGCATATTATTACAATTAGTCAGAGGACTTGGTACATTACTCTGAGAACATGCTTCTGGACTACAATCAGCGTATTATTACAATAGTCCGAAAAGTTCAAAACTAGGGTTCGTTACCAGAAGGTCCCGGCCTCGAGTCCTGCCGATTAAAGCCATATCTTTCTTCCGCTTCTCTATTTGTTCCTTTGCGTATAAATGGAACAAATAGAGAAGCGAAATAAAGATATGGTTTTAATCAGATTGAGGATTTCGATACCTTGCAATGGTCAGCACTGGGCCATTGATACAAAGTAATTCGTGTTGTTGACGGGTTTCTAGCCGTAGTAAAGGAAGGGACTGCGAGCCAGGCACACATGACGTGCCATAGTATTGATTAAGATCGTGTCGTTCACAGCTGACTTTGTAGACGACATCCCCTGTATGATCTGATAGCGATAACGATCCTTTTTCTCTCTAAACAGGGAAAAGGGAAATGTCCGATGGTGGATCCAGCATCCTCTATCCTGGGATGGGGTTGTTAAAAAGACACGATTTAACGATTTAAATAATCGACGACGATTTGGGATTTCGGTTCAATTTGGGTTACCTTAAATCCACAACTGAGTTCAGTAGTTAAGGACAGATCCCGGTTATTCACTCTTTAGATATCTTTCTATCAATTTTGAGGTGCTGTATTAAACTTGAGCATTATTGAGTTTCATTGTAGCCTTTGATATGGCTACCAATAAACATTTTGAGATTTTCCAACTTCCTGATTTGACAGAACATGGAATTTCTTCATTGCCTCATATAGGCAGAAATACACTATTCACAATAAAAAATTTTCTAGCAGATATTTTCTGTTCAGAATTCAAATACAAGATCTCTGAAATACATATTTCTAAATAAAGACAGGAACTTGGGACCTTTCCCTTGTACCTTTTATGAAATTGGCACTGGGAAAGTGACACTTGCATTTATTCTGTAAACCATCAATAATAGTTGTCTCTCTTGATGATATAGTCTTGCCAGCACAACGCTCAGTACCTACAATATGCATTGTAGTCTTTGCAAAAACGCATAAAAGAGTATGCATGAGAACATAAAATACCTATTAGGTAATTCCAAGAAAATGGAAATATTTGCCTCACTTTCTTCTTCAGATTCCTTTTGAACAGGGGTTTCAATTGATTTATTTCCTTTCCTTGGAGAATTATAATGACTACTCAGGTTATGAATCCTGATTTATATGAGCATTGAAGTGTGACTAACAATGGGATTGACTCAAGTGTTATTATTATGGGTGGAACTCTTCAACACGGAGATATAAAAAATTTGACTCCCGCCTCTGTCCTTAACAGAACCTATAAGACAGAATTAAGAGCATTTCTCTTTTTCTCTTTTTTTTTTCCGTGGAAAATCAAAGTTTTCTAAAAGATTTTAGGCATGAATTGGCATATGTGGGTCACCGTCTTCATAACGACCCAATACTGATTTCCTTACAGGGTGCATTGTGGTTTTATTTTTGTCGACAAAGTTTCTTAGTAATACTATGAACTGGGAGCAAGTTACCAACCTCTCTAATATACCACCATCTGCAAATCCAACACACATGCAAACAATCCCTTAACAACGATACCAAGTCTGTCCTTTGAAATTAAATATTTATTCATGTATAGAGAAGTCTTTTGTCAAGAAGGCGGCGGAGAAGAAGTTACAACATACATATATGGTTAAGCAATTCATTTAATAGAAAAACATTTTATTTATTTATCTATTTATTTATTTGTTTTTGTGGGGTTTTTTTCTTGTGAATAGAAATAGATACAATGTTACGGCCATATCATTCACTAAAATATACATTGTAAAATTAAAAAAATTTCCAGGATTCAAGAAAGAAGCTTAATCTAAAACAATATTTACTTCCAAGCATTTCCCCTCTAGATGTCTCCGAGTTTGACTCTTTACTAAGATTTCCCTCCCGCTTTTGAACTCACTAACCTTGTGTCTTCCCCAGGGGGAAATAGACAATTATCTCATTTTACTTTCCCCTTGGTAGTGTTTTAATACAATCAATCATTAACTAGCTCATCCAAGATACCTCGAACCAATCGGGAAAATGAGTGAATGATTCTTACGACTCTGTTATAGGGACAAACTCAAAATATAAATGTGAGTCCTTCGAAGTACTAGTACATGTATGTCTTCACATATCGACGACGAATAAAACATCCCTTTATCTCTTTGGCAAAACAAACCATAACAAAAAAGACACTTTCTACACCGACACTACTCAAAAGACATGGCTTATCTTAAAAAGTTATTTCAATTCCTATATGGTCCAGTCACAGGGTAAAGTGTGGCCGCCATCAAAATATCTCTCATAGGGAATAAGTTTAAATACTGGGAATTCGGACAACCTTCCTATAGAATAGAAATATGATCATTTGAAGAACAAAAACACAGGTTTAATATGACAGTCCAGAGAGGGCGTCAAATTATGACAATTAGCAAATTTCCACTGAAAACAATACTGAAAAGCTTTTGATATTTCCCCTTGTCATCTCCTCCAATACCAAGTGATTACCATGATGTATGGTTTTCCTGGAAGAGATACTCCATGCTTTATTGGATTTTCTGGCAACAAAGAGTAGAACAAAAAATTAATACTAGATCTATTGGCAGTAATGTCTCTCGCAGGTGAATCTCTAAAGGTAAGTGCTGTATATATCGGCAAACAACAACCTATTCAATGAAAAGTCGACCTAATTTCAATGACTTCTATCTTTGCCCTATACATTAATTTTCTTATTTTTACTTCCATAACCATACTCCGTGGTAGACCCTATACTCACTCGGTCAGGCAAATAGACATCTATCGACTATTGTATGGCAAGCTAGAGCTAAAAGTGAGTATGGGACACGACCTTTATATGGATTGCCATACTCTCTTACTCTTCCTACACAATGATTCTATTCATCTTCTTTAATTTTCAGAATTCATTTCGCTTATAGCAACTCGTCTAGCATTCAGAGTAAGATTGTATTGAGCTGATCTTACCTCTGGCTGTGGATGGTAGGAAATGCTTTTCTTTAGAATGCCTCTGATTGGCTGATATTGTACATGCTCTCCGTTTGGTCCAATCGCCATGGTAACAGGGATTGGCGACATTGTTGTATCTGATCCTTCGTGGTGTATATCCGCTTCTGTTTCTATAATCCGAGATCTAGATCTACTGGTATTCCAAAAATTTTGCATACCCGAATCAGAACTCTCAAACGACCTTGACTTTTCTAAATAGTCAAGGTCAGTTTCCAAGTAACACGTATCCGTTTTTAAATCCAGAATATATCTCGGTCTTTTTGCCGGTGGAGGTCTTCGTTTTGGCGGCGATACATCTGGCGATTTCTCGATTCGACGATAACTTCCTGCATCTTGGATCTGTTCCTGCTTGTGACCCTTTTTCCCTTGACCCCAAGAACACGTGACAGTCCCTGGAGAAGAATCACGCTGTCGTTCATGTGGACTTCTATCCCGATCAACAGGCGTAAACCCATTTTCACAAGATCTTGAATGTGCACTAAACCCTCCCCAAAGACAACCCAGGATCGAATCTTTCATCATCTCTAACATTTAAACCATTATCCTTGACCTTCAACCTTCTCTGAAGGTCAAGGTCGTTACACATTAAACTTACATAATGCAGTGTATGTTAACCTTTCAGACTCCCGCGTTTTTCTCCCACCTGACGTTAGCACTTACACGCAATGAACCACATCGAGATGCTAAATTGAGATGGAATTCCCACATCCAAATTAAATCAACAACTGCTTAATGGTCCGTATCGCTAGCCATTGTAATGAGCTCGCCTTATATTTACTCTCTGATCGTATGCATAACAAAACCAATCTGCTCTCACCTGGTTATAAACAAACACGAAATCTTTTCACACACGCAGTCAATAAAAGATCCAAAACTATCAAATAAAATCAAAAATTTCCGAATGCAAAGATATTCATCCACATTTCCTAGCAAACTCGGAAATCATAATCTTAACCCTTTGTAAAATGTCAGGGAAAAACTCGAACTCAACACACTAAACTGACATAAAAACGAAGGAAAAGAAAAGAAACTTCACTCCCTGTCTGTAACCAGAGCAATGGAATGAGCTGCCTCTTTTTCACATAAATACTGATACAATTCCGAGGCCTGATTCGCTATTGATTTTTCCTTCCGACATTTCCACCGACGGATTCTCCCATCTCACTTCATTACCGTAGACATCCCCGGATTGATGTTACGCCACACAAGTCCTCCTCACCGTAATTTTTATTGAATGAACATTCTCAGTAACTTCGTTGAATTGTTCATTTTTCGGTAATAAATGTCGTCAAAGGGGATGTATTTTATCCTAATTTGCTCTGCCAAAACTCTAAATTGCACTAACACAGAAAGTCCAATTGCGTCACTCAAATGCATTCTATACTATTAAGTGTAAGTAATATCGCATTACGAAATCTAGTACGTGACAACCTGCTGTTTGATGAAAAACAATGCATTCAGAACTAAATATGCACTTACAATATACGAGATTGAAAATCGATGTTGGATTGACTATTATTCACTGATATATTATGGCCATTATAGCTTAGCTCCGGGTTGTACTCATGGAGATATATGCAGATATATACACGATTATGCCGAGACATTTACAAGTAGCATGTACACGGTTATCCCTCTTTTTGCTTTTCTTCTTTTGTTCTCTCTCATTTTAAGATGCCATTGCAATCAACCATTAACTTGAATAATTTAATAATCTCGAGAGTTCATTGCTTCATACTCTATCGTTCAGATGTTGATTTAATTTATGATACAAACTTCTTTGTTTTCTCCCTATGAAAGATGACCTTTTTACCAATTAGAGTTAGGAACTTACACTAATACATATCAAAACTAATAGTGCGCATATGACTCAAATACACAATACACATTTCTGAAGCGGTAAAACAATTATTTCAGTATCCAGATATTCCAACCACCTCTTCAGTGTACCAAACATACACCGAAATATGGAGATTGCCAAGTTAGTGACGCCACCAGCCAATTAAATTAAAGAATGATCCGATACATGCGATGTTCGCCTTATCTTGACGATAGAACGTTTCACTGTCATTTTCCCAGAATTTTCAATCAATAACAGATCATCTGACATATATGATAAGGCAGATCAAAATATGTAAAATTCAGCATGTACACACATACCGTCCATTGTAGTCCGTGCGATAACCCGCGATGACCGCGATAAAACGGACATAAATTGAGATAATTGGCATCAATCCGAATACTTGGTGTTTATTGAATTACTGAACATCGTATGTGTATAAATGAATTCTTCCTAAAGGCGAGGTACCCAGTCATGTTTTCAGGATTTTTCAATACTTATTATAAACAGCGTAGTACAGCTCGTAGCTTGCTTGGTTATAGAACGAAGAGTCGTGGTTCGAACACTACCATTGGTAACTTTGTAAATGTCATTTTTATTTCAACAATCATACGACGACCGCTAAAGCCTGAGAAAATTTTAATCATCGATCATCGGAAGGTAAACTAAAATCTAGGCTTACGGGAATCGAACACCGGCGCATCGTGAATGAGACTACGAGTCTACGTAGAAAACAAACAGCGCCTTGGTCAAGTAGGTCGTTGTCTAATTAATATTTCTTCTGTGTTCCGTTAGCTTCTGAACAAAACTCTGTCACCGTGACGATCAATATGTCTGCAGGCATGATTGAATACGGGGGACTCGCTACCTAATTATTGTGGACAAACTATCAACGCAAGCCAATAGTCTTTTGTTAGACCACACTCTTATACACGGACCTTAAGACGATCGACCACAAAATAAGCACAATACTATGATATCAGACAGTAATGTGTAAATGGACCACAGCTCTAAAGGCTCATACTGACCATTACATTAATGTACTGGACCGCATGGGTTTAGACTGAAGATAAAATTTTAGATCAAATATATTTCGACATAGACCAAGACTGCAATCTTAGACACAAAAGCATTAACGAAACAAATTGAATATTACATTGTAAAGAATGCATCAGAATTCATTCTTATATTTGATACTAAAACAAAGAATTATTTGCTTACCCGATATTTTCAGCTCGTTGTATGATATTTTACTCGGTATGATCATAGACGACATAAATCTTAGGTCTTTCTATAGTTTTTATATATTTTAGACAAAATGGTATTGATATGAAGATACAGAGTATCTTTATATCAAAATGAACATGAATTCATTTTCAGATCAGATATGCCACACTACGACGATTATTTTTTATTGTTATTATTTTTTAAAGTGTGTGCGTTAATAATTAAATTATCTTTATTTCTCTTATATGTCATGGCACAAACGCCTACTGTTTTAATTAGGGTTCACATCTGAAGCCAACTTTTCTTTTGACCAATCAATGATCAGTTTACATCTCGGTGTGGGATAGATATCATACCTAACACTCGTCACCTCTTGAATATTGTAAATGTTATTGGTAATATTTCATCGTAAAACGCACACATCAATCTATTATAATGGACATTCATGGACCTCTAGACATATGAAGTAAGACCAAATGCCCGAGGAGTAGGCGTCTTCTGTTTGGATGGCAACATCCACAATGAATTCCCACACAATAATATTTCAACACTCTAGATAGTAGATAAAAGTGAACGAATATCTGTCTATATAGAAAGTATATCAGCCATACATTTGGACAAAATTAAAATAACACTTATGCCAGACCCTCTGCGGAGAACAAATGGCACCAAGGTAATTGGGAAATGTAATTTACGTTTTACTCAACAAAACTCTAAATAGCAGCCAAATATTGCACATTTTCTCGAAACATGCACAAGAATCGCATAGCAATTATAGTGCAGACACGCATGCAGTAGACGATCAAAATCCATTCGCCCGCTCTGCGACAAGAACTTGGCAATTCACAGCTTATAATAAATAACATATATCCTGAAACTGCATCATGAAGTCACATCTATACCACTACTACAAGCAGCTGCAAAGCAGCAGCAGCAGCAGGCGTCGTCGTCGTCGTCGTCGTCGTCGTAGTAGTAGTAGCAGTAGTAGCAGTAGTATCAGTAGTAGTGGTAGTAGTAGTAGTAGTAGTAGTAGTAGTAGTAGTAGTAGTGGTGGTGGTTGTAGTAGTAGTCGTAGTAGTAGTAGTCGTAGTAGTAGTAGTAGTAGTAGTAGTAGTAGTAGTAGTAGTGGCAGTAGCATCATATTAACAGCAGAACAATCAAAGGACGTACATTTAAAAAGTTACTAATTCTAATAGTAGTAGTAGTAGTAGTAGTAGTAGTAGTGGTGGTGGTGGTGGTAGTAGTAGTAGTAGTAATAGTTGTTGTTGGTGTAGTAGTAGTAGTAGTAGTAGTAGTAGTAGTAGTAGTAGCAACAGCATGAAACTAGATTTTTGTCAAAGAACTGGACTAAAACACCTCATCCCCGCGACAACAAATTTGGAATAGGATAAAGTGTATGTGTTGTACTTGTTAGGTTGAATAATTCATGATTCATAATGTGTGTAAAATATAAAACCCTAGCTTCATACATTATATTTTATAAGAGAAAGGTCAAGGTCAATGTCACTAGGTCATATGACTTGTATAAAAATATTGTTGTGGTGAATGTGCGAGTCAAATTTATGAAAGCCCTATTCCTTATTCGGATTTTTCGATATAGTTACTTCCCATTTGGGACGGTATCAGACGTAAAACAATTATGACGTCATCAAATTCTATGGAAGCTCTGGGAAATGATGAAGTCAGCAAAGTCGCGTTCTGCGAGACCTGACGTCATACTGTACACACAAATGGCGAAATGAGAATATTGTCGTGTTTGCAGATAAATGGCAGTAAGCAGAGGTTATACACCTTATTTGGAAAAGATATTGCTATGATCGAGTAAGTTACATGTTCAATTATTGGATTATAGTTTGCAAGTTCGTTGTGCAAACGCTTATTTGTCACTAGAAGGCTTGTACATCCCCATACCGGCTGGTATCGCTGAAATTCCAACTTTTGATGACCAAAGTCTCTCTGACCCTCTCCCACAAACCGCCGATATCAAAAGTGGGAGAAGGGCAGAGAATCTCAGATTATTCTTAAACAAGTTATTATTACAAGGTCAAAGTTCAAAGTCAAAGTCACTAAGTCAAATATCTTGGTATCAGAATGTAGTACTTGTTACGGTTTGTGTGTGTGTAGTGCGTGAAATAGGAAAGCCCTATTGCTTATAGTGTAAGAGAAAATTGCTTACAAAACTTCTTAACCAAGTTATTATTACAAGGCAAGAGTTTTACGTCGAGGTCACTAGGCCAAATGTCTTGGTATCGAAATGTAGTGTTTGTTATGGCGAATATGTGTATGAAGTATGAAAGCACAATCTCTTATACTGTAAGAGAAATCTCCTCACAGACCCTACTAACCAGACGGAAAGATGGACAGAGAACACAGCATATAAACGACTACATTTCCACGTATATTGTACATTGAAAGCTACTTTAAAATCTTGGAATTTAAAAAATTTCCGAGTCTGAACTTCTATTCAGTTTTCTTCCTTCATTTCCTCATAAAATCCTCCATACAATGCAGATTTTTTAAATGACTGCTTGTTAGTAACTTTTAAAAAGCAAATGTCAAATGAATAAAACGTTAAGAAGAGCAAGACACCTACGTCACTGAAAATGAAAATCTCTTTGAAACCTATGAAAAATTACAAATTTTTTTCAAAGCTGAGAAGTTGCACTCGACTCTTATTTTATCGTCTTTTCATACAACTCCTTGTATCAATTCTAGACATTTCAATGGGAAACAAATTCGGAAGAATTCACACACAAAATGCGCGAAAATTTACAACAAACCATAAAAAGACGGGGAAGGCGGTATGTGTCCTTGAAATTAACACGATTTCAACCAGATGTCAAAACGACTATGGTTTTCATTGCGCGTTTTCAATTGATTTGGATGACCTTCTACATCCTGTTGTGAAAATAAAATGTCCATTACACAGGGCAGTCTCCCTTGAAATGAACCATTTAATCAAAGCAATGACGCGTATTGGTACAGTGAACCACGAAAACCAAGAACGAACTCCTTACAAACATGAAATATACTATCCAAAAATGCATATTTCAGCGGAGCAACTTTAGTCTTCAGTGTCATATTCCGCAAATAATGTTGTAGGATGTTTATAATTACGGAGTATTTTTATCATTTAGTCTTGGGTACTTTGCTTGTAACCAAGAGTTCATAGCTTTAGGTTCGATTCCCACCGGCGGCACGTCGGTGTCCAGTTTGTATGAAGCAGTAAAACCGAGGTCTCGTGTCAAGGTAGATGTGGCACTGCTTCGGCTTGGTACCTTGTAGAAATCTAAATTCCTTGCATTACATCAGGCTGAGGCCATCACCTTGTAAGTATTCTTAGTGTGACAATTTTTTTTTTTTTTGATAACGTCACGTATGATAGTATACCAAGACTTCTATCTACGGTATGTAGATAAAATGATTTGATTACACTCTATACAAATTGTGTATCTGTTCGGTGATCATCAGCAGGGTGATTTCACCTATATGATGGCCGCCACCGTTTAGCGAACAGGAGACCCCGGAGAAAACCATCGCATTACACAAATAATCATTACATATTCATTATACACAAGTACATGTATATATATCAGAGACATATATACACATGTGTATATACATGTATGTCTATGTATATATCATTTACATATTCTGCCTCACTTTTTCAACTGTCCGGACTGGAAATCGAAATTAGGTTAACATAGTTCTATTACAGAATTCTAGTCCACTTCTGCCATCGAAACCCTTATACATTATGTTAATATACAAAGTTACTGTGATATAATTTACACGACGATAAGTCTTTGCATCTCTCGAGACGTGGCTGTCACAAACGTATGTAGGCATGCTCTTAATACCTGTTATGCTTTTGTCGATCAGTATGACCTTTGACAGGTACTACTGACCTTGACATAGATAATGGTCAGATGTCTAAGCACTCGGATAAGCGCTCGATGGGTTCGTACCTACCTTCCCGATTAAGGATCCGAGTAACTAATTAATTTGGTTCTGAGTAACTAACTACCATCTCCAGCTTTGAAGCAAGTACATGAATAAGTTAACTGTTTTCATGTCTCTAAGGTACATTTTGAATTGGTATTACACCTTTCATAATTTCTACTTTCACTTTCCTTAACCCGCTCCTGTGTACATACATAAATACAATAATAAACACCAAAATCTTCCATACTGCTTCAAAAATAAAACTCAGTTGTAATGACACTCAAAGTAACTCCATCTGCATTATCTGATATTAATATGAAATCACATTATGGCATGACATTTTGCACCATAAGTCATAGTAAACGAGGTATTATAGAACCATAACACCACATTATATTTGTTATAGAGCCATAACACCACATTATATTTGTTATAGAACCATAACACCACATTATATTTGTTATAGAACCATAACACCACATTATATTTGTTTTGTAAACAGAACTTTATCATAATGTTATTTATCAAAATCTGCAATGATCACTGTTTTAACATACGTGAAGTATGCAGAACAACATGTGGGTTTGTACGGCACCGTGCAGCACACGTCCTCGTATGCCAGCCACGTGCCTTCTATGCTAATCACATTGGGTGATTCATATCAAAACATTTATTGTCGTAAAACAGCTTTTTTTCCCTCTCTACTTCGCATTTCAAATGCCTCAAGTCGTTCAGTATCAACTCTAGGGAGATGAAAATGCACTCGTTTCTTCCTTGTTGCGAGAGAAGGCGAGGCCCCTCTTGTCAATAATAAAACATTGTAGTTATTTTCAATGCTGTAATTAAAGAGGACAGGACTAAGGGCAGAGGGCACACACTTTTTCACTCAAAATCACGTTTTTTACCTTCTACAGCTTAATTTCTTACTTTTTATTTACTGGGAAAGGGTATTTTGTTTACGTTTTGAGAAATAGAAGAACACAAGCAAGGAGAGAGAATTGTTGTTTGCAAAAACATAAATAAACATGTTTATTTAGATAATTTCAATTCTATGTTTGAATTGGCAAAGTAACTATTTTTATATAAGAATGGATATATATTTCAAACATCATTACTTCTCCCCATCCTTAATAGGCGCCCAGTTCTGAACGGAGTGACAACCTCTACACTGGTTCTGCAAATGTGTGAGTATCAATTTTTCATTAATTTTTCTGCCGAAACGGTTGCCATAGAGACCAATAACTATCAAGTAATGCTGTCACAATCAGGTTTAAAGAGATGCCGAGAAAATCACCATCGAAATGACACAATAAACCTCCAATGAGAAAAGCGACCAAATTCTTTATCAACTTGACAAGCAGTCACCTTGTCAGAGAGTCGTTATGTGGATTATTGTGCTGTAGAGCGTTCCTTATTGACAAGTCTCCTTCGTACAGAGAACGAATAGGGGTTTGGTATTGATAGCATATCTGTTCTGCTTGGCAATAATTGCAATTTGAAGACGTTTTAATCGTATAAATTTATATCTATGATAAAGCACGAAGAACATCTAAACTTACTTTTACATTCACAAATTTTATCTTTTGATTTTGTTTTATATCGCTTGAAATTTAATACTGTCAAAATGGTATCAAACGTATCAAGTTGTCAAACTGCAATACTCGTTGTAATTCTTGTATAGTGAGTCTTGTTAAAGCTTCGTATCAAAGGTTCACGAATGTTTCACGTTTACATCTGTGATGTACTGGTTCGGTAATTAGCTTTACGTAAACTATGAATAAAAAGTACGACTAAATGAATAACATTTTCCATGTACATGATTTATATGGACAGTCGAAATAGCCACTGAAGGGAGACGGAAAACTTTAAAAGTTACATAGAATTTTGAAGATAGTAATTCGGAATTGTAGAGTAAACAGGGTATATGACAGGTGGGCATTTAATAATAATGTATCGACAAGAAACATAAAAGATAGTGAAAGTAAAAACAAGTGACCTCATAATACAGGCGGTCGCAATGAGACTACAAAACGTGTCTTAATCAGTTGCTATGACAACAATTTTCGTCGTCACACTCCTGGAAATTAGACTGTTACTAAAATCATAAAATTAAGATGTATTTTTCATTTCCACCCTTGACCGCCTGTCCCATGCGCTATCTGTGCCAAAGGTCATGTTTATTAACATTGTAATTAACATGGGTAATAAAGCTGTCGGATCCTGATGTTGACATTCCGTCTATTTTATTGCCTTATCACTTGTACAAACAAACGGGAAGTATTAGATGTATCACCTTCCGTCGATGGATTGCAGATTTATGATTCCGATTTGTAGATGAGAAAGAGACGCTTGTTCTAAAGTTGTCTCAAGTAATTGCTGAGAATACTGCTCATCTGTGACAATTCTAATTTATTGACATTATCCGTGCCAAGAAAGAAACCAGAGATGGGATACAATGAAAAATGGACAGCGTAAATAAATCGTCATCTATTTTGACACCCAAATCTAGACTTATTTTGTTGTAACAAAATACAGAACGTTTAGGTTTATCTGGGCAATGCCTTCTTAGTATGATACATAAATCTATAAGTTATATATCTTTGTTTTATTCCACCGAGTATTACTCTGTATTACTAAAACTATTTTTGCTCTACAAGAATTAATATGAAAATAAATTATTCTATCCTGAATTCACTCTATATTTTATATAGATAGGTATTTTTATTCATGTAAAAATTTAACCTGTATTTTATATAGTTATACACAATTTCATTCATGTGAGAATTTAATCTGTATATGGTTAAACTATATATTTCATTCATGTAAAACTCAGCCAATTTTTATATGGATAAACTAAATATGTATTATTCATGTAAAAAATTAGTCTTTATTTTACTTGCGTATTTTCTTACAAGAGTTTTTTTTTCCATTTCACCTGTTTATTTTGGTATGTTTGGGTTTGGTTTCAACAAGTTATCAGTTATTTTGTGAAATGGCCACTAGAGGTTATCGAGCGACATCTTTCACAAAGTACTTCTTTCCAGGAAGCGAACTAGGATCGCCCACACTGCAGGCCACGCAATATCCCGACTTGGTAATACTTCAGCTTTGTAAAACTTCAACCTATAATCATGATAATTGCGAGAACAGTTTGGTGTAGTGATCAAGCGCTTGGCTTACGGCGCAGATGATCTAGGTTCGATTCCAGAGATTGTACTTGAAGATTATGAAAGCGACGTAAATAAAACTATCAACGAACTTAGCAATCACCCTACAAATGTCGCATGTTTAATTTCTATTTTTTTTTTCTATGTCAGCATCACGTAAACAAGGTTTCAGTATGTTTAATTCGATGTAAATTTGATTCGTAAATCAACCACAAATAGCGCCGTCTTTTTCATGCCAATTTTTGTGAAGCAATGGGACGTTTAATGGTTCCACGTAACTTTCAACGGGAAATCATTCAATTATTCACAGCGGCCCACCTCACCCCCAGTGTTCACACAATATTTATTATTTTTCTGAACTGCATGTCTAATACATCTCACAATAGTTTACAATACCATTCAGTTGTTGCCATGAACAAACTAGTGTACATTGTAAAAATTTACTTAATTAAACTTTACGAAAGATCTTCATTAACGCCCTGAAACAGACGGTCGATCCTGGGTAGCAAATGGAAGAGTGTAGTGCACATAAGTATTCTAAGATCGTCACAGTTACTTCCCTTGGGAAACAATAAATTCACTTTAACTTACCTGGCATTTTTATAGCACACAGTAGAAAAATCCAAACGCAAACCAGCAACATGTGAGGGAGAAATACATTAGTATTTGATCGAGAAAAAAATTCCCGAAAAGATTAAATACTTGAACACTCAACTTTCTTCAGGATCACTCCGATGTCTGGATGATTTCACAGAATACTATTAATGTAGACAAATTTACAACTTTGTGCTCAGTGGATTGAAAGAAGCAATAACGTGGAAGATGAGCAAGTATCCAATGCACTCGACCCGCAATTATATCGAAATATCAAGAACCCCTCTCCACGATCCTGAGGGCGAAAATTTATTCGTCAAACGCTCTCGCTCAATCATTCCACATCACCGAAGTACACACGCCAAAATATGTCTCCATCGCTGAAACAATACTGCCAGAACAACGTTTTATTGCGATATAGTTTGGTCGAAAGATATTAAAACAACCGGAATATCCCTCTGCCCGCTGGTTATGTGTCTAATTAGCAGGTGCTTATTGTTTTCTTTTTCACTTTTACACTCCAGTAGCTGTATACATTTCGCACTGAAAACTCTCAAATTCTGTAACACATCCCCATGTATTGTAATTATGAACATCTTTGTCTATTATTTTTTTTTTCTTTTTATCACTTCATCAAAAACATGGTCCCGTCACAGTGCAGACATGATACTTTTGTTCCTTATTTAACTTCTTTACTAAGACGTAAACATGCCTTATAATCTTTCTCACAGGTGAACTTATCTCCAGTCTTTCTCGAGACAAATACATTGATTAAAACACCATAACTACAGCGTCGGTACGTCTCAATATGAAATGTAAATGATGGAGAGCAGTTCTTCGGCCAGACGATAAAAAGGTCAGATGACAATGGTCAGGAAAGGCTCAGATTTACATCAGTGAGGACAAAAACAAAATCATTGACCAGACGACATCGGTTTTTTTTCAGTGTATTAATCTAAAGCTATTTTCATATCCATCAAATATCAAATTTCAATAATCAAAGCATAGCATACCATCACCACCCGCTCAGGGTTTTGTAAAACGCGAAACTGTTTAATCCAAAATGAATACTCAGGCACGATCAAACGCAAACTTATTTCCGATCACAACACAGTCCGAAAAATTAAAATACCCCACTAACACTAACGACTGCAGATACATCCCTTAGTAACGTAAACTTTCAAAATTCCTCTTTGAAAATAAGTGCATCTCGTCTATATCATATAATTGCAGAGTTTTTTATTCCCGGTATGAGTTATGACTACATCGTTTTCTACATTCATGGTCTTCTAATCGTGATCAGGCCACACTAGGGTTCTATATTACGTAACAAAGTGAGTAAATAGGTCCATAAACTTCTCCTTTCAAAATCGACCTCGCGTCGACAACACTTCAGCATACATACGTTAAAGTTATCGGATACAGACCGTAATAAGAGGGCTAAGACAAGGATATATGTAAGCCTTGGACTGCATGTTAATAAGATGAAGATGTATATCGAACATACTGCCTGTACGAAACAAAGGGGAGGATTTGTATAAATGATGTAATACTTATGAATGTATATCGATATTTTCTTTCTTTTGTTATCATTTAATGCTACACCAGAATTATTTCCGAATTAAGAGGAAGAGGCAAAAGCAGCGATTTGGGGAATTTTCTACTTGCTGTGATCGGGTGTCGGGGGCTTGATAGAGCTGGAAATGGGAGGTAACTTTCCGCACCGACCCAATGTTTTAACGCACTTGATAACCTATTGCTATTGTCAGAGACATATATACCTGTGTATATATGTCTCTGCTATTGTACAGTGTCAATGTTTTTAAAGAAATATTCATTGATTTTGCGCTAATTAGGAATGATTGAAACTGAAATGTCTAATGAGGAATGAGAGAGATAAATGTCCAGAGAAAACTACCGATGTTTAGAGAGAACTCCCGACTTTCTTTTAGCACTTCCAATTCATCACTGGCGGGATTTGAACCCACGACTTTGCGAATCCGAATTAGATTACAATACCATGAGAACTTCTCATATATCTCTCGGTCTTGTCTTGCATTATTCTACGTGGTGGGATTAAGAACTCCAGTTAAATTTGATTTGTTGTGGGCGAGGAGCGGGGGATCTTCATCTTTTATTGTCATTTATTATCACTTTCAGCTACGGGGTACTTTTACTTTTTACAGTCTGCCCTCTATCAGTCATTTTCAAATCGATATTTCTAAATTTCAGATGGAATTCAGACTGTCGCACATATTCTCTTTGCCTGAGGCACTTGCACGCTAGTCGATTTTTTAAACAACACACGAAGAGAGTGCGCTTTCTTAGCCGCTTTGTCGCACGCGACGGAGAGCATGTAACATGTGTTAAATAGAGATGATTTCTTAATACAACGCTGTGACTCACCGTGATAGCTCCTTGCCATTGAGACTTTTTAATTTATTAAACTCTACTAAAAGAGAAACAAATGTCATTGTTGTTTTAAACTCCTTGATATGGCCGGTCTGGTATCTAATGGACAAACCGTACTGGACATGGCACAAATGGTTCTGAATGATTGTAAGGAAAGTTGTTGGGTCAGTATTAACAGAGACATATATACACATATGTGTATATATGTCTCTGGTTTAAAGACCAGAGGATGTGGAACGTCGGGTGTGCTTGACCAATGATGATGAATTTTATAATGCTGTCCACAGCTGATGTTGAATATTCTTAAACTTCATGGAAACAGAAAGTTAAAACACCATTAAACTAATAACTGACCCCTGCACGTGTGTCGTTCGATTGTCTCTTACGGACCCATCCCGAAGCAGTATGGAGTCTGGTACATCTCAACGTCTAACATAACTCCGGATCACAGAAGTTAATGTCTCGTCAAAATGACTGGACACTGAGGAGTAGGTGACTGGACACGAACCCGTAACCTCTTGGTTGCCAAATTCGTTATACAAGTGTTATATTTGTTTCTGTCTCGAAACTAACCATTCAAGTAAAATTGTAATTAATGGAAGAAAATGTTTGATTTAAGCCCGGTTTGCAAAGGAACGCCCGTGAACAGATTTAAAGACGCACCCTGTGCCGACAGAGACGACATAGATGAACAGTCAGACAACTTCGTAGTGACACAGAGATACTTTGATATATTTCATTAAAGTTTCAAAGTCACTAATTTGATCCTCCCAAATCACACAAAAGTACAGTAACTGCGTAGGCATTTTATTCAAAATATGCAAATTTAACAGCTACAGTCACATCTGTAAACATGTGACACGATCGTGTACCCTATTGCTAGAGGAAACACTACATAAAGGGACGTACCTGTTGCACATTATCTCCTTGCTCCTTATACAGAGTACTGCCCCCTACAGTGTGTCTTCTGGGTCCAGATCGTCGGGACATCCTAATCAAATCCTCTCCGACATCCGAGCTCCTTCTTGGGTTACTGGAGGGGATAAAACCGTTGCCAGCTACATCTGTGTTCCATAGGCTATCACAATCACTAGAATTGCCTGCCCTTAATAAATCTTCTGCACTACCGTGGGGTTTATGCACAATCGCTAAAATGATAAATAATGCAAAAGGAAATCATATGTAAACCCAAAACACCAATCATTTCGAAAAAATTGTAATAATATGTCCCAAAACAAACCATGAAAAGTGGTACAATGTAAGTGCATTACATCCATATGCAAGGTAAGAGTAAATTTAATACAAAATTTATGATCCAAATATATCCAAATTAATATCTAAATATATTTTCTACGATCACGTGATCAACATGAGAAATACACACATATCTTTATTACACATGCAAAATTTATAATGCTAGTGTGAATTTTGTCACACCTGGTCCAGGTGAACACGATCGATCGGAGTTCAGCAGCACCAGTAGGTGGTCGGTCGTGATAGATTTCTCTATACCTTATACCATGAGGAAATATGAATCATATCAACGCATCATTAAGTCAGATTTTCTATGGACAACATAATTGAGAGATTTTTTTATCATTTCAGTGTAGTTATTGTCCTTGTATGTAGGTCCCTTATACAGACGTGAAAGGATTTCGGTGCTCCGATGTCCTAGGATGTCCTAGACCGTTATGAAGGTGTCAATATGGTTTTTCTGTGCACGTGTAGGTTCGAACCCAGAGCGAGACGAGGGGAGTCTGTTAGTGTACATGCCGGCCTTCAGTGCATCTCTATCCGGATCTTTGTTTCCTTAACCACTGCACACGGACTACCGCCAAACATACGTGAAGTACAACTTGCGTAGCGTTAGATAAAAGGTTGTAAAATGTAACGAAATTGTACAAAGCTGACGAGAAAAAAAAATATGCATGTACATGTAATGTTTAACCATCCCCCTTTTTTCCTCAACATAAAGGAGATAGTTCTCTTAATTTTCTCTGAATGTCATGTTTCTCTACACATACATGTATTACAATCGGTATTAGACAAGTACAGAATACCTTACCTTATGTTTGTTTATAACAAAAGTCAACAAATATTCCAAAAATAAAACGATCTTTATAAGCGCATGTGTCATCAAAATGATGAACTTTCCCTTCCAGATGAGACACGTGTCTTTCTTACTGCCAAATGACACCAACTGTACTATGTTTTCTTGTTACATTTTACATAACTGTATATCCTAAAAGTACTTACTTTTATCTTATCTATCACATGTTGACAATACATGCATTTACAATGTTCATTTCAGTGTCACTAATTGGTGCATCTAGATTTATCATTAGACAGACAAAAACGGCAAAGCGTGTTTGTTTGAGTGTATCTAACAGGTACACTGATCTTATTTACTTTGGAAGTATTTGACTCAGGTGACTGGATTACTACATATGTAATCATACACCGAACATCCTGGTTTTCAAATGAAATGGCAAGCGAGATAACTCGCAACATACGAATCAAAATTCAAGAGAGAAGATAACTCATGCTGTGATGTGGAAACTTTGCCTTTTCAAATATCAACAACAACACTTGTGCAATTATTAGCAGTTTCTGATTAAAATCAAAACCAGAAATGCTTGAAAAAGAGTTAAGTATTCGTTCCAGCGTGTGTCAACTACCTGCGTTGTCACATGCAATTTAAATGAGAATGTTTTCAACTTCGTTGGGGCAGCCTGATGCATCGCACAGAAATTTACACTTGTGCAACTGACCCACCTAAAGCAGTCAGACAACAGCTACTGAAAAAACAGGGCATCGAAATGTTACTGTCTCATGCGAAAGACAGGACACCGACTCCAAGCATCCTATCGACTGGGCAACGCCGATTGAGGACAAGTTACAAAAACCTGCCTTCAGTGTTGAAGCCGGTGTGACCTAGTGGATAAGGTGCTCGGCTCGTGGTCGAGAGATCCCGGATTCGACTCCCGCCCCTGGCACACTGGTGTTCTGTCTTTCGGATGAGACAGTAAAAACAGAGGCCCCGTGTCACGGTAGGCGTGGCACGTAAAAGATCACTCATTGCTTCGGGTGGATCCGTTCCAAAAGTCTAAATTTTTATGCAATGCATCAGGCATATGCCGTCACCATATAAGTGAAATAATCGTGGAGTGACGTAATACAATAATCAATTAATCAATCAATCAATCAATCAACTTTCAGTGTTGGGAGAACTAAAGGTAGGATACCATCCGATATATCCCGGATTTCTTTTCTATTGCATACTACCCATTGCATATAGGTAACACATCCTGATGTGTCAAACCATAACGAAAAAAGTTAATTACACGACTGTATTGAAGACACGATCGTTCATGGAATAATTATATTAAATGTATGTGTGGAACAAATCTATCACATTTAAAACAAGCAGATTGAGTATTGCTGAAGCATTAAATGTCTTCTGCAGGTTTCCTTAATTCCAAGAGCCGCAACTCTTTCAAAAATAAGTCAAGCATGACCAAACTCGTACTTGATCTGCAACTCACTGATACAAGTCAATAACACCAATGGTTGCAAAAAAGTGTGGGAAACCAAAGTGTCTCAGACAGACAGACAGACGGGCAAACAGATGAAGTGGAAAACTATAGTCCTCTCCGATTTTACCGATTGGGGGACTGATAAATACAAACGAGATTTATACCTGAGTCATTTTCCATACTTCCTGATTTTAAAACACCGTGTAAAATTCCGAATTCATCACAAAATACACATTAAATTCCAGAACACAACATTCCTTAAATGCAGTGGCATGTACGTGAAATCAAACACAAAAAATTACAATAACTAGCTGCTTTTGAGACGTTTTAAAGTGTTACGGACCTACAGCATTCAAGCTTCACCAAGCGTCAAGGTGTTTATTCACAGCTCATTAAGTCCCTCTCCAGATGGAGTTTGCGCAGGAGCGGCTATAGAAGATAACTGCATACTATAGAAATCTATCTTAAGGTCTTTATTTACGATGTCTTTGTTTTTTGTTGACGCCGCATGTAACTGTAATGAGTCAGAGATGTGTGTATGTATATGATATAACTTGTGGTAAGTAGTTACTGAAAGCGAGTCATAAGAACCCCCAGAACTATCTACTCCACCTATAAAACTGAATGCAGAATCTTAAGCGCAAATCCAGCAATTTTGTGAAGAAAGTGTCCATCTTGGAACATTTTCTCGAAAAGGCGACAATGCTGTCTTTGACTATTTAAAACAAGAGTATGAACAGGAAAAATTGTTGAGACACAGGGTGCGTCTGGTCTGAGATTCACGGCGGTTATCAAGGGCAGATTCAATCAAATCGGGGAGTGTCAAGTAAAACCAAAAGATATTCAGACACGCCTTACTCAAGTGAAAATCTGCACTCTTTATCTACCGTCACACTAATACAGACAAAAAAAAACAAAAACAAAACAAAAGAAAACAAATCAAAATAATAAAAAACACCACCTATACTCTCCTACTTTAGTTCATGAATATGTATATGGATACATGTAAATACTCAAAATGCATGCAAATAGTCTATTGTTTCTCATGCAGTTCAATGATTTTCTCTACATTGCAAAAATGGGAACAACACTGTTAACAGAATATTCTGTCTATCATCCACAGGTTTAAGGACAGAAAGGTTTCTGCTTCTTCTCTATATCAAAGGTTAGCTCCCGTTTGTGTGAGTGGGACGTAATCGCCCAGCCGTTACATCGTGAAGATGCACTACAAAGCATCGGCTGCAGTCATTCATATACAAAGGAGTGATATATAGGTAGGTAGGCAAAATAATCAACAAAATTACACATTGTATGAAATATAACATGGTATACATTTTGACCTGTTGCTGAAAAGATGAGGTATTGAGGGACAGAACAAAACTCACAGAAAGGAAATAATTAGCAGAATGTACTTTAGCTATACGAACTGAGCGACGATTGTTACTTCAATTGACCGTCCTAAGTCGGTATCGTAACCCAAGGACATAAGTCCTTGCGTAAACGCAGCACAATCGAATGTTTTCATGATGTTTTTCCGTGTATATTCTACTATTATCATGTTTTGTGTGCATGTCCTTGGTGATTTGTGTCATCCAGCTTTGTCAGATGTCTTCAGTTTTCTCTTTTAGCTTTAGTTCTGAGTGCCCCTGTGATAAGTTACGAAAACGTTGGATATGACATGGGTTGTTTTGTTTAGTTTTGGTAAGGGGGGGGGGGGGGGTTATAAGCCATAGCAACTGTTTCACCTAAATAATAATTACTAGTAGTTGGATGTCCATAGAGAACAACATATTACCGGACACAACCATCGTCTTTTGAAGGCATTCTTTCCTCCTTGCAGCATTAGCGATTCGAACCATCTGACGGTAAAGGTCGCCGCTTTACCTTAATTGAACACAACGCCGAAGAACCGTCAGACGAACAACAAAAAATATAAATAATTATATATATCAGAATTATCTTCCTGCTTTCCTCTTCCCATCAAAAGAAACAAATCCCATTCTAAGAATATTTATTTACTTACATGTAGAGTATGGTTAAGTTTGTCCATCATTATACACAGTATATCAATTCACTACGTGTAATATACGAGATGACCGTTTGTCAGAGCCAGTAAGTGAATGACATTAACCGTGCCTAAACCCTAAGTACTGACCACGGTCAAGCTGGCATTTCTGAATATTAATGAAGGAACTAGCGCTATACCGTATAATCCAATAGGAATGTATAATTTTACCGGCATTTTAACCAGTTGTAAACAGATATATTTGCGCCATAAGAATGCGACATTTAAAACAAAGAAATAACAATCAATGGCTACCTGCAGTGAGGCTGATAGACAAAATATTATAATCACAGGTATAGCTGCTATAAATAATACATAAAATATTATAATCACAGGTATAGCTGCTATAAATAATACATGAAATATTATAATCACAGGTATAGCTGCTATAAATAATACATAAAATATATCGGAAGTAAAGAGAAAATAACATGCTTACATTAATAACCTATCAACAAATGTGAATCCTTTGATAGTTCAAAGGTTTATTTTGTGATTAACGGACCGACAAACATACGAGGCCCCACCCACCCAACTCCATACATCTAATGACCTTGACGTCTAGACAATATAATCAGGAGAAATCGGTAAATGGTATCCTACCAATACCAAACGCTCCTTTTTATTATTATTATTATTACTATTATTATTGTTATTAATTATTATTATTATTATTATTATCATTATTATTTATTTATTTATTTATTTACTTTTATTTACTTTTTCTTATTTTGTTGTTGTTGTTATTGTTGGTGGTGGTGGCGGTGGGGTTTTTGCATTAATTTATATGCATTGGTTTACAGTGGCAGGAAATATGAACGAGTAAGACATGAAACTTCTGCAAAGCGAAACCGCTCGGCTCGTGATCGAGAGGTCCTGGGTTTGACTCCAGCCCTGGACACACCGGTATTCTGTCTTTTGAATGAGACAGTAAAAACCGAGGTCCCGTGTCATGGAAGGTGTGGCACGTAAAAGATCAGTTATGTGGCAGAAGTCACCATAGAGCTATACAATACATGAATATAAATAATATACTAGAACATGTATCACATTACAAAAATATTTGATTGTAGTGCAATTACGATACCGACTTACGACGGTCATTTAATTTGACAAAAGCCAAACAAATGGTGTGGTTAACCGGTTTACGGGCCCACCTTCCCACCCACCGTAACAGCAGAACAATCAAAGGACGTACATTTAAAAATTTATAAATAATCCTCCATGTAAAGAACAAGGGTCAACAGGTATCGCATATACGTGTAGTGACGTAAAATATAATAATCAATCAATCAATCAAAACGAAACTATTTCTCAAATATTTTATTTTCATTGCCATTATGATTTCGTCGATATGACCTAGACCTCTGGACTTTGACAGCATCCAAAATGCCACAGTCTGCTGTGATTGATTAATTGATTGATTGATTGATTATTGTTTTACGTCACACCACGAATATTTCACGTATATGGTGACGGCATCTGCCTGATGCGGAGCATACAAATTTTGAACTTTGCAACGGACCCACCCGAAGAAGTGAGGGATCTTTAAATTAACGTGCCATGCATACCACGACATGGGTCCTCGGTTTTTACTGTCTCATCCGAAAGACATGACACCGGCATGACCAGAGCGGGATTCGAACCCCAGTCTCCCGATCAGGAGTCCTACGCGTTACCACTAGGCCACGCCGGCTTCAGTCTGCTGTGTCAAATAATATAAGTGGTTTCCAAAAAGAGGATAATCAAAGACAAAAGAAAACCTGATACAGTTTAAACTCAGTGGTTGATATAGCTTGCTGTAATCTCAGTGCTACAAGCACCTTTTCCACAAAATTTATGACAAAATTAAGGACGATTTTAAGCTTTTTTAGGGTGTTTTAAGGACATTTTGAGAAAAAACTAGGATTTTTTAGGATCTTTTACTCACCTAAAAGCAGATAATAATCATTTGCTTACAGACAGCTTTCATCCCAGTCTTCAAATCTGTTGAGTCTTGCATTAGGAAACATTGTCTACTTACTGTAGCACCCTCATGGTTGCTCCCATAATGCAGGCCATCAACAGATATGATAACTGGGGTGAGAGCTCTGGAAATGGAAACTGAGAAGAGTTTTATATCAATTCTATTATAGAATTTACAATAACATTTGTATAGTGCCTTTAATAATATCACTATCTCTGACAAAATTTGAGCTTATCGATCACAGTTATTAACACAAAATTAGGATTTTGGTCTAAAATCTAGGACAATTTTAGGATTTCCCATACCCTCCATTGAATTGATTTTAACTTTTTAGGATTTTAGCAAAATGTAAAAAAAAAAAACAGACTTTTTAGGATTTAAGGACGAACTTGAAGTACTGTAATCTTTTATTATTATTATTATTATTATTATTATTATTATTATTATTATTATTATTATTATTTTTATTATTATTATCATTTCATTGAGTGTGCGAAAATGGCTTCCCTATAGCAATCTAAAATTTTACACCAATAGGCAAAATTTTGTCAACCGAAAGGAGAGGAGCTAGATCCGTCATATATCCTGCTTTTAGTGTCTTTTATAGTCTGTTACTGAAATGTCAACTGGTTTCCATGTCTATAATTGGCTTGACGCTTTACAGGTTTCTAGCTGCCGGTTTCGAGCGTGATCAGCAACAAATTCAAATAAATTTGGAATTTTTTATTGCCTCGGGTTCATTATACCCACTGAAATGCGTTAAATGTTCATCAAGTTGTCAAGGGAAACGGATAACCTTCTGCAATCGAAATATTTTCGATACGTTTACTTGCACACGGTACAGTGATCGAACACGGTCTTTCCGGACGTATTGAATGCGCTGAGTTTCGGCGAACAGTGACAACCCCCATCTCGTTTCCACATTAAGTACTAGAATATGGAACATTTACAGCTATTATCGTTTCCACATTAAGTACTAGAATATGGAACATTTACAGCTATTATCGTTTCCACATTAAATACTAGAATATGGAACATTTACAGCTATTATCGTTTCCACATTAGGTACTAGAATGTTGAACATTTACAGCTATTATCGTTTCCACATTAAGTACTAGAATGTGGAACATTTACAGCTATTATCGTTTCCACATTAAGTACTAGAATGTGGAACATTTACAGCTATTATCGTTTCCACATTAAGTACTAGAATATGGAACATTTACAGCTATTATCGTTTCCACATTAAGTACTAGAATGTGGAACATTTACAGCTATTATCGTTTCCACATTAAGTACTAGAATATGGAACATTTACAGCTATTATCGTTTCCACATTAAGTACTAGAATGTGGAACATTTACAGCTATTATCGTTTCCACATTAAGTACTAGAATGTGGAACATTTACAGCTATTATCGTTTCGGATGAATAAATCGCATGACACCACCTCTAGCAAAAAAATCAAATTTAGCATGTCACGTGATTACTTCGTATTTCCATTCATAGAGTCCATTTTAAGTCCTTCGGAATCGAGACTTTGCCTCGCCCGGTAATAGACTGGCAATGCCTGTCTAGATCTACACGCAGCGATAGCAGGCAAGAGCAGGTAACTCCAGTCTAGGCCGGCAAGAGACTCATTGACCCCGTATCATCCCGTCCAACTCTGGAACCCACCAATATACTAATATAACATTCGCATTATTGATCTGTGTAAAATTGCATGTTATATCTTGAAGCGGTTTACACAGAAATGTAATTATTAATGCAGGCAAAAAATCAAAAGTACACATAAAACTATCAGTGTGCACACCATACAGAAACAAATTCAGCTCTGTTTGGCGCATTTATGATTGCAAAGTGTTTGAAGAAATCCAATATCTCTAAGTGCTTCATCGAACGCTGCTAAACTAATTATCCATCCATCTCTATCGGCAAGTAAACATATGAGTAAACAGTCGAACACTCCCAAACTTATACTGTACCATGTATCAAAATATACCCTATCAAGATTACTGAAGGACTGACGTTCTGGTTCGCAAAATCAACGGCTCTCACAATGACGTAAGCTCATCAATATCTATAAACGACGTCAGATATGTACATGAAACATTACCATTTACCAACTAAACCGTCAGCCCTGTGGTTAACTTGAAAGGATCTCTCCGCGAACTAACAAATGGTCTACAATATGTACTTGCTTCAAGGAATACAGGGATCTCATGCAAATTAGAGGTAAAAATGAAAACAGTGACAAACTGACGGTCACAATTACCCGTTATGCACATAGGTACATGTAAACGTGAAATTCTAAAGAAGCCCCCCCCCCCCCTCTTCTTTGTTGCCCTACACTGAAAAATCTTTCAGTGAAGGGCAACAAAGAAGAGGGGGGGGGGGCTTCTTTAGAATTTCACGTTTACATGTACCTATGGTTATGCATCGTATGTGGCCACAAACGATACCTTTATAGATGTCCATGACATAGATAGCAGTGTAACGTTGTCAAAACAGAAAGAACCTTTATCATTTGATGTTCATTTATCACCAGTAAATATACATTTTCAAACGAACAATCTGTTTCAATCATTACTTTATTCATCAATAAGATGAACATATTGAAGCTAAATGTACAACACTTGCTGTAGCGCATCTATACTACAAAAAGCTTTTGTTCGGCTTTTGACTCGCTGTTCATCTACACTTTTACATATTCTGAAAAGCATAACAAAATACCAATATCTTGTCTATAAATATTCCTTCTCCGTTACAGAGGCAGCGTTTAGCACCTAGTGCCTGGGCCATTGAGGCTCATTTATCTTTCTAGTATATCATCATCAGGTTCTTCACGTAGATCGATGCAATATCGATCAAGAGATGAAGAAATATGACCTAGTCCTGACAGTTACAAGGAGCTGTCGTCTACCGCATGGACGCACCGGCCTGACGGAATGTCAACGTGCTACTGAACTATTCAACTTAATGATTTAGCTGCGGATTAGGGGTGAATCATTTGACACTGTTACAATAAATAACTTCACAAGACGGCAATTGTTTTCTAACAGAGAGTGGATTGGGAAGCGATACGATGATAGATGTGTCATTTCCAAACTTTATATTTGAATAATTTAAAGTGAGCACATCACTACTCTGTGCTCACTTTTGATTATTCAATATTACAGGTTAGGAAATGAACACATGTATGTAGGCGGAAAATATACTTCCATGTAAAATCATAGTGATAAATTCGCACATCCAGATTCTGTGACCTTAAATACAAACAAGAAATTTAAAAGGGGGTGGGGTTAAGGAGTAAACTTAAACTGGACGTGGTTTTTTTTTCTAATCATATCGCTGTGAGTCTACAAAATTCCAACAGCAAAACTCGTTATAATCAGTCATGAATAATTTCCCCCAAAAGAAGCAGCCAATATATCAAGCGAACGGCAGGACTAAAACATACAACGCTCCGGATACGAGAACCAACCAAGATATCAAACAAACGACAGGACTAAAACATACAACGCTCTGGATACGAGAACCAATCAAGGTATCAAGCAAACGGCAAGACTAAAACACACAACGCTCTGGAAACTAGAATCAACCAATATATCAAGCGAATGACAGGACTAAAATACAACACTCTAGATACGAGAACCAGCCATGATACCAAGCGAACGGCAGGACTAAAACATAGAATGCTCTGAATACCAGAACCGACCAATATATCAAGCGAAAGACAAGACTAAAATACAACTTTCCGGATACGAGAACCATCCATGATATCGAGCGAACGGCAGGGTTAAAACACACAACTCTCTGGATATGTGAACCAACCAATATATCAAAGAAAAAAGAGGAGTTACTGGCTCAGTTATGTGGCAGAAGTCACCATGGAGCTATACAATACATGAATATAAATAATATACTAGAACATATAACACATAACAAAAATATTTGATTATAGTGCAATTACGATACCGACTTAGGACGGTCATTTAATTTGACAAAAGCCAAACAAATGGTGTGGTTAACCGGTTTACGGGCCCACCTTCCCACTCACCGTAACGGCAGAACAATCAAAGGACGTACATTTAAAAATTTATAAATAATTCTCCATGTAAAGAACAAGGGTCAACAGGTATCGCATATTGAGAGGTCATAAAATATAAACACGTAAGGTATTGTAAAACACATAATGGTATAAAAATATATGCGACATCAACATGATAAACCGTGCTCTGCCAAGTTTGAAAGCGAGCTAAGACCCTAGATCTGTAGGAGTCCCGACTAACAGTTAGAGGGGACGAGGTTCAGGACCATGTCTCCTCTGAAAGAGGTTTGGACAAGGCCCGTCATATAGTCCCCACCGCCCTGTTAGTCAGCGTGCAACGTTCAAGTAAAAGTCTGCATAAGGCTGTAGAGGGGCCAAATACAAGACTTATAGTCTTTTTGATGATCTCAATATCATATTGTCTATTTAGATGACGTTTGACTATTTTATTACATAATAAAATAACGTTATCGGATCCTTTTACTTTCCTTAGTTTATATACGAGACCACCGTAAAAATTAGGATGGGAAATTCCACTGGATACATACTGTTGAAAAGAAATATTTCCAAATTTAGAAGTTCTGAATAAGATCTGAAGAATTTGCCGAATGTTTCTCTTAGCTTGTGATATCTGTAACCCTGAGTTAAAAGTTTAGTAGTAATTTGTAATTTTTTTTTTTTTTTTTTGGTAAAACTGCAGGACTAGAACATACAACCCTCTGGATATAAGAACCAACCAAGATATCAAACAAACGACGGGACATAAAACATACAACGCCCTGGATACAAGAAAAAACAACCAAAATATCAAGCGAACAGAACAAAAACATACAACACTCTGGATACGAGAAACAACTAAGATATCAGGCGAAAGACAGGACTAAAAATGCAACGCTGGGACACGAGAACCAACCAAGATATCAAACGAACGGCAGGACTAAATCACACAACGCTGGGATACGAGAACCAACCAAGATATCAAGCGAAAGATAGGACTAAAACACCCAACGCTGGGATACGAGAACCAACCAAGATATCAAGCGAAAGGTAGGACTAAAACACCCAATGCTGGGGCACGAGAAACAACCAAGATATCAAGCGAAAGGTAGGAGTAAAACACCCAACGCTGGGAAACGAGAAACAACCAAGATATCAAGCGAAAGACAGGACTAAAAATACAACGCTCCAACACGAGAACCAACCAAAATATCAAACGAACGGCGGGACTAAATCACACAACGCAGGGATACGAGAACCATAAAAGATATCAAGCGAAAGGCAGGACTAAACACACAACGCTGGGACACGAGAAGCTACCATGATATCAAGCGAACGGCAAAAATGAAATATACAACGCTTAGGATACAAGAACGCCCATTTATCTTATCAACCTAACCTGATTTACTTTGCCTTACAATATTTACTTGGATCTATTTGACTGTTTTTAAAAACGCAACTTCAAACACATGCAACGACTGATATTTAGCGCAGCTTCTCCCCGTTCTCAGCCCATTTTATCTGTGCATAATTCAATAATGTTTTTCGTTAGGTATCTTTTCCTATTTCTGAACTTCTGAGTTTTTCCCTCTCTCAAAGTTGGACCCGTCAATTAATTTAGGATGATTGACAAAAATATTAACAAAGGGGGTTCCACTCTATGGTGTTTACATTTGTCAATGGAAGGAGGATTTTACCCTTTGATAGAAAAATTTTACAAATTAAAGTGGAGGTGTTTATCCTTGAATCCCTTGACCCTAAGTGAGTTTGCCTATGAAATAAGTACCTGTTTCATCTTTCATATACATGAAATATACAAACCAACAACCTTGTTTAAATTCCATTCCCACAAACATCCCTCTGTGCTTACCTGGTGAAGAGACGGGGGTATTTTCGGCCGTAGCAGACACGAACTTCGTTCGATATTTCGGCGAAGCGCTCGATGATCTGATGACGTCATATGTATAATTATGATGGGTTTGAGTTTTCTCATTTTTCGTTTTCTTCCCGCCAAAGAAACTCGACCGCTTTTTCTTTTGTTTCTGTGGTTTACATGCATTCATTGTTGCAACTATAAAGCCAGGTTCCCGGATTCGTCGTTCACTCGTTTTTGGCATTTTTTACACTTAATAAATGTTCTGTCTGTAAACACTTATCAGAATCCATTATTTTCATTAAATCATGTCACTTCGACATTGAAATTGTTGAAACGAGAACATTGAGAAGAAAACAGGAGAGCACATAAAACAAGAAATTACTCAAATTTCCACTAAACCTGAATCCACTACTTTGGCAGTTTAATGTACACGAAACATACATTAATTACTTCCTGAGCAGATTTATTTCCTCTAGTAGAAGAATACGTGTATACACTTTTCTCTTCGTATCGACTCATCGATTCAGATTTTTCACAAATAGACAATATTCCTGCAATTTCCAATAAATGTAATCACATCGCCCGGCTGACACAACTTTCCTCCAATACGTGCAGTTCCCATATATATATGCGCCAAGCTTTCGGCGAACACTACAGTTCTAATAGGCAATCAAAATTGCATCTCGTCCCAACAATATGTTTAAATGATCCAACAGCTTCGGAGAAAGTGCAAGATTTTATCGCCAATACTTACCTGGCATCATTATACATGAGCTTTAGGTAACTCTACTCGCCTTATGAAACATCAAATAGGCACCGCTCGTCCGTTACCTATATTCCTCAGGTGTAATATATATATATACTCCCATCGATAATGCTAGGTCGATATCATAAGAAAACATTGACTTTGAAGAAGGTGTGTTCAACCTTATTAATTCATCTTCTACTACTGTATTTTGAGCATGGCATTTAGACAATAACATGATATGAAGTAGCAATCGATTACAGTGAATTGAACTATCGATCTCGCCGAGCATGCTCTAGATATTTCAAATGGTGAATATCTCTGCACTTTTTATGCTATTGAATTTACATGGAGTTTATATTAAATTTACATTAAATTTCAGAGGTGGATTTGAGAGAGAGATCCTTATGGCCGCCCGTTCTCTTTCTAAAATTCTGGAGTGACATTTGAGTCAATTCTATGTATAGGTAGCATGATTGCGGAAGAAATTCTATCGTGGTATCAACAACATACATCACCAAAAAAAATCCAAAAGTAAATCACTATAATTGATTCAAGCTTTGCTTAAACAAAGCTTTAACGAGTTTCTTTAGATAAAGCACATAAATCATCCAAAGCTTATGGCTTAATTTCTTAACATTACATGAAATATACGAAATATCGAGTCGCGTTAGTCAATTGGACTTGCATGCAGATGCTTAAAATCTGTCACATTTTAAATGCTAGGCATCTATGCATCTGCAATAAACATGTTCTAAAGACAGAGAAAGACTGCACTGCACATCCTATGCGAGTCTGCAGTGATTGCAAATTTTGAATGCAGTTTCAGCACGTAGACTGATCATCGTTCGTCATCACATCTTGCGAGTTCCTGGCGTCTGTTTTCTCGTTGTCACTCTAGTGAAGAATGCTTGATTGAGTATCTACATAAGTCTATTGTTCTTAGATTCTGTTCTTCGCAGAAGAGTAAATAATACCTAAAGAATGCTTCAAATGAGGCTTGAGAGCAGTTCTGCTATGCACGTGCATGTAGTATTGACTGACATATTGCCGGAAAAAATTATTAAGATGTGAAACACAAAAACCTCACAGAGGTAACAATATCCAAAATGTTCTGTAAACTCATTAGGTCAAAAATGTTACCAATAAAAAGGGTTTGTTACAAAGATACATTATACAGAATATCAAAGTCCTATTATAACCATCTTAAAAACTATGGTCCATGTTAATGTTTTATGACAAACAGACAGACAGAAAAAAAATTCATAGTGACCTTGAGATGGACATGCAGAAAGAGAAAGACATCTGAAACTTAGTGTAACGCGTAAACTCAGCTCATAATTACAAACAGACCAACCCGACCTCTGGTCGTTCCCGGTTTGGCCATGTCCCATAAGTGGATTCGGTCAATTTGGCTGCCCAGAAATTAATAAAGATTTCACATTCAAACTTATATAATCTTGCGTCGATATTATTGATTATCAATATGTTACACATTTTCACCAACCTCTCATTATCTATGTGTCGACAAATCGTATTTTAAGAAATATTTTCATCACAGCGCTTCAAAGTGAAAATTAGAATAAAAACGGTTGAATGAAAACACCCGTTAAAATACTTTAAAATAAATTAAAAACTAACTTTGAAAGAGGACTAAAGCACTTGGGTGATGGTTATGATAAACATCTTTGTTATGGGGAACATTTAAATGAAGTTTGATTAAGATCCAATGCAGAAAATACAGCCGCGAGCCCGGACACAACGAGGGATGAACGGACACACAGACCACGGACGGAAAGACAGGCTTATCATCAAGTGTCCACCTGATGCAGAATCCATATAACATCTCAATATATGTGGTAATATAATAAATAGCATTTGTTAACAGTTTATCAACAAATCCTCTCCCCACACTAAGCCATTGTAAGCTTTTTGAACCCAATCTATCTGCATTATACATGCATTTAAACATGTTAATCTATAATGGTTCATGGTTTACTGTTTGATTTTTATATATACATACATGTGGGTGAATTATTCATACTTGCGATAAAAATAAAACTTCAATGTCTCCTATTTCTTTTGTAGATTACGTTACTAGGGCAACAAATATAAATAGGTGCCAACATCTATTGTGTTAGACACTTACTAACTCTGCATCATGTATCACTAAGTATTTTCATTTCCGAGAATAAACAAAATTACGTGGAAACAGCGTCGGAGGCTTTGTTTCGTCTTACTGTAATATGTGCGAGAACATGCATTCAATTTCCGTATCTTAAAAACAAAGCAAGTCTCATAACATGAAATAAACTCATTACTTCGGTAGATAAAGCATGTTAAGACCAAAGAGGGGGCACAACTCTAAATTGATAACGTAATTTTGTGCAAATATAATGAAAACCCTGTACCCAAATAGTAATGAAGTAAGTTACACACTAAAGCGATTGAATGATTGATGACTGATTGATTGATTGATTGATTGATTGATTGATTGATTGATTACCGTTTAACGGTACTCCACGATTATTTCACGTATCTGGTGACGGCATCTGCCTGATGCATTCCATAGAAATTCATACCTTTGCAAATGACCCATCCGAAACAGTGAGGGATCTTTTACGTGCCACGCCTACTGAGATACGGAACCTCGGTTTTTAATGTCTCATCCGAAACACAGAACACCGGTGTGCTCATGGCGGTAGTCGAACCCGGAACCACTCGGTCACAAGCGCAACACCCCACCCATTGAGCCACACCGGCTTCACTAAAGCGATAGATCGGGGACTCACTGGTTTAAAGCTGCCACCAACAAATGTATTGTCTCGTCCGTGATCATTCACGTGCGGTACTCCTGTCCAAGATATTGGTGTCCTATGAAGAGCTGAGTTACTAAGACTTAGTATGACCTTCTAATCACTTCCACATTTATGTGTTACTAGACGACAAACGCGTAGTATACCTATTAATATCCAAATCTCCAATAACAAAGTCGCATCAGTCTAGTCAAACAAAATGAAAATTCAAGTCAGTACCCAATTCAAAGGGACATTTGGTTGGATGGTCCAATGACCCACAATTTTTATACATTCTTATTTTTTAAATAATTTTAGGAATTTTGTTTTCTGTAGATTTAGACTGCATTCGGAATCGACTCATCAACATAAACTCATCTCCATACCTGCTTTGGAATGCCTACAAGAAAATTTGGTTTGGCAAAATTGTTCAGACAGGTTTTTGTTCTCAATATTTTGCTCCACCGTTACCGAATTATTTGCAGTGTTCTTCAACTCTGTATGATAATACTACATGTATCATTAACATCGTCTTAATGGCAACACTCTGGAGCGCAACATCATCATAGAGAGGTCTTGTGTCTAATGTGCAGCGTGCATGCACGTGAACGCAATAAAATACAGTATACACGCCTTTATATAAAGACATTTCTGGCATAATCGGGTTCATTAGAGACATTTCTATTTGACAACCATGTTGCTCGTTATGTTTTACAACATTCTTGAAGTACGTGGCCGCTGAGGAATTCCTACCATGCAGCAGTGGGATTTCTTTGATGGCATTAGCATAAGAAAGGAATTGAGTAGTAGGAGTGTTTGAATGGACTGTCAAGTGTAACAATAATATATTTGTATCTGTATATTATCCATTCATATTTCTAACTGTTTCTCATAACGCGTCTTTGCAGGGAAACAATGTGTGAAAGAAAATTTCTTTTACATTTACTTAATGCCCGGCGCGTGCATCGCACATTGGTACAGACCGTAGCACTGTATACGTAATCCTAGTATCTAGTTTGCAGACCTAAATCCTTCAATTCATGGAAGAAATAGATAGGAAAGACCGAGTTTTCTTAAAGTATAGCGAACGCGAGAAATTCTCTACCAAAACGCTTGAAGTTTCACACGTTTAGTAATGTCCTTACATGAAATAATTGTAATAATTTATTTTGTATATTGTAATACTCTGCTTCGCCATGTATTTCGCAAAAATTTTACATTCAAACTTTATGATAGCAAACAGGCGCGGACCCACAAAGTTTGTCGAGAGGGGGTCCAACCCAAATAATAAATTTTCCGGGAAGGGGTCTACAAATGCCTTTTGGTGTACAGAATTATTTATTTAACAGAAAAATAACAAGAAAAGTAATTTTCGCCGCATCTCAGGATGTGTATAATATTTTAAAGGTAATGGAAGCAACGTCACTGTGGTACTCGCAACTACGAACCACGGTGGACAGTCATGTACCACCGTAGAACGCACAAATACGTACCACAGTGGACAGTCATATACCACTGTGGCACGCACAACTACGTACGACAGTGGACAGTTATACAGAGTTGTATTACTGTGGCACTCACAATCATGTACCACGGTGGACAGTCGGGTACCAGTATGACGCGCAAAACCATAATAGACAGTCATTTACCACTGAGGCACTCACAACTACGTACCACGGTGGACAGGCATGTACCACTGAGGCACTCATAAACTACGCACTACGGTGGACAGTCATGTACCACTGTGGCACACACAACTACGTATCACGGTGGACAATTATACAGTGTTGTATGACTGTGGCGCTCACAATCATGTACCACGGTGGACAGTCATGTATCACGGTGGCACTCACAATCACGTACTACGGTGGACAGTCATGTGTCACTGTGTCACTCACAACAACTTAATACTGAGGACAGTCATGTACCACTAGCATTCACAACTATGTAATACTGTTGACAGTCAAACACTATTGTGGCACTCACAATCACGTACCACGATGGTCAGTAACGTGACTGCAGTTACTTTTGTATTTTACATTTCAATCACGCACCACGGTGGACAGTCATGTACCACTATGGCATTCACAACCACATAACATGGTGGGCATTCATGTACCACTGTGGAGTGCATATCAACGTATCTAAAACGGCATGAAATAACTTAATATGTCAACCAAAGTCTGGGGTTACCAACCTCCGGAACCAAACAGATTACTCTTTTCAGTACATGCTTGATCCGTCCCTTCCTAAGGTCCATGCTAAAGAGATATTATTATGTTCTACATTGTTTAGAAGCATGGTTTTTGAGGAGTATGTCCCTGTCATACTCATTCTAACGGGTGGGACGCATATAGGAATGATGGTTTATATAAGGAAGATAATACTCGTGTCATGTATTACTAGCCTAGGTACACGTGAAAGTTTATGATATGAACAGTTTAATTTACATCATAATTCAGCTTCTAATCCTAAACAAATAACCCTTTCTTGCATTTGATCTTGCACATTCCAGGTCACTATTCCAACAAGGAGCATGGGGCAGGCTTGGTGTAGTGGTTAAGCGCTTGGCTTGCGGCGCCGACGATCCGGGTTCGATTCCCGGGTTGCGCCACTATGTTTAAGAGGTTGGTTACCTCCTGCTTCCATGTCGCGATATAACTGAAAAATTGTTGAAAGCGACGTAAAACACCAATCAACCAACCAACCAACCAACAAGGAGCAAATTTAGTCCGAAATATCTGACCAAAATATAAACGTCGTAAATTTAAATTATACCATTTCCCATCGATTATCCCTATGGTAAGAATTTATACATTAGAATATTGTTTGAATCTGATACTAACTTCGTGCTGGGACAGATTTACTATAAACGTGTTTTATATTGAATCGAATAGATACCATTGAATCTTTTTTCTATTATTTTTATTATTATTATCATTATTATTATTATTATCATTATTATTGGGGGGATATTTGAGGTTTTTTATGGCTGTCTATGGAAATTTAATAAACTTCAAAATATCGTATACCAGCATACAGCAGTACAGATAAAGACACGAAAAGAAAAACCAATAATTAAATATCTACGAACTGCGTTCTCAAATGAGCCGACGAAGATCAATCATCTGCATGGAGTGTGACCGAGAGATCCCGGGTTCGAATCTCGCCTTCGGATGTTCGACTCGTCGCTGTATTATCTTTCGGACATCTCTGATTCTGAGATGTAGAAAGAAACTGATAAAAGTCATAAAAAAGCATTCCTTAACTTCTCTTATTACCAACTTCAGACACATAAAATAACAAGCTTATGATTGATTGATTGATTGATTGATTTTTTAACGTCACACCACGAATATTTCACGTATATGGTGACGGCATCTGCCTGATGCGGGGCATATAAATTTTTACCTTTGCAACGGACCCACCCAAAGCAGTGAGGGATTTTTAACGTGCCATGCATACCACGACACGGGGCCTCGGTTTTTACTGTCTCATCCGAAAGACAGAACACCGGCATGACCAGAGCGGGATTCGAACCCCGGCCTCTCGATCAGGAGTCCAGCGCGATACTACTAGGCCACGCCGGCTTAACAAGCTTATGCACGTGTATGTATCCATAACATATCCTTAAAGACATGTCCATCATACCATAGCCATTATTTATGAATCTCTTAAAGGAGCAGCAAGCTAATCAAATAAAAGACATTAAGACCAGCAATATAGAGAGATCAATACCTATATAAGAACGAGGCTGACAACACTCTTCTTCTAATTAATTGATGGCATCAGTAAACCAGTGACTCCATATTTCACACTTTTAGACTTTGTGCATTATTAGGGAAATAAAATTCATTATTTCTACTACTGATCAATAAAGAACATACAGACACAGCAAGAAAGAGACAATATATCACATGTATCAATTAAAAGTTGGAGGAGAAATTGATTTTCTATGCTAGAATAGGATTATTTGGTGTTCATTAGTCTCTGTGTACATGGTAAAATATAGAAAAGCACAGATGTTAATAAGAAGAAGTTCATTTGAAGGTAATACAAGAAATAGATTACATTTATGAGAACTGATATACATGTATATAATATAATGTTAAATTTTACAACAGTAAAAAATTAAAACTGGCCAAAGAAATTAATTAACTGCCATCACAAGTATTGGAAGGGAGGACATTGAATAATCTCATTATCAGATATTGTAAAACCAGTAACATGATCATTTAGTTTTACACTGGTAATTCCAAGGTAAATAAATATTTCTGTTTTTAAGGGTTGGTTTCTTTTCATTTTATTGATCTTTTTGACATTTTCTAATAGGTCTCTACTTTTTCACTTTTTATTTTCATCATTTTCTCTGATTCTTTGGACTAAATGAGGACAATGCCTGGATGGCTTGATTAAAGATTACATATACCATATAAGATATTAACTAGCTGTACCCCACTACAATGACATGAAATATAACACTCAGCTTTTAAGTACACTTCATATTGGAAAAAGATAAAGTAGGTTTAGAAGTAAAAAAAAAACATTCCTTGTCAGTGGGAGGTAATCAGTGTCAAATAATCTGTATAGTTGTGTACTCCCCTTCTTTGAAAAAATCTATGTACATATGTAATCAGGATATAACTTTGAGGGGGGGGGGGGGGTCCACACCATTTTGAGGTATGGATTCCCTTAATAAAATTTCTAGTTTCTTAATCGACCCATCAATCTAAGATGTCTTAAAGCAAAAACCAAACCTGTAACATAGTCTGTGCATGGGCATTAAGTGATAAGAGCATTTTAAAATCTGTTAAAAGCATTTCCCCATTTAGTTCTAAATGTCAGACCCAAGAAAGTCTTATGCTTTTGTCTGACATTTCCGATTACTTGCCATTTATCAGATACTTGTGGTTTGGATTTATCCATCATCTTTACAATCATACATTGTATAAAACGATCGTCTCCACCCGTTATCTTCACCCTCCCCTCCTATCCGAGCGCACACACAAACACATCTCATAATTTCATATGATCAATTCCCCCTTTTCATACATGAGTACCATATCGTAGATTTCTACTCACCATTGCCGTTGACTTGGGGTCGACTCAGTACCGGGTCGATACCCCTAATGTAATCCACAGATTGCGGTAAATTTAACTGTTCTTTTGCTCTTGATCGTATTCTTTTATATTTATCTCTTCTGCTCGATCTGTCCCCGACCACGGGGGCTTTAGGAGGGATTCCATTCATTGTAATCAATGCTGCACTCACTTACTACATATTGTTCACAACTTTTCACCCCTCGCCGGAAGTTAAAAAGTGATGTTGACAAAACCAGACACGTGCCCCGCGCCAGATGTAAAAAATTACCGAATTCCAAGTGGAACGACATGTGTTCTGCATTTTCACAAAATCTTCCACTAATACATTTGATCTTTGTATACAATGTCAAAGATAACAATTTATATGTTGATTGAAGGATTCTATTTTCCGAAGTTTTGTTGCGAAAGGTGTCGTTCGTGTGTATTATATATATATATATATATATATATATATATATATATATATATATATATATATATATATATATATATATATATATATATATATATATATATATATATATATATATATATATTTATATATATATATATATCGTGTAATAAATACGTGATAAATGACATACCCTAAAGGGTCCTGATCTGGCCAATAACGCCTCCAGTTGTATTCTATTATATGATCAGCGACATAAAGTATATCTGCCTATACTACAGCTTTATCTTTAGAATTCTGTTTTTGATTTTTGATCCTTTTCAGTGATTTACGTCACATCACAGACGCGGATTATTTCAGTTATATGTTGAATGGCATCTGACTCGGTGATGCACGGAACAAACATTATGATCTATGTAATGCGGGCGGATCCATACAAAATGGTAGGGAATCGTAGTACGAAAGGACACATCCAAGACATTGGGGAATGAGCACATAAAAAACCGGCGAATCTTTAACCGTGACGTGCCACGCGCACACCGTCTACCTTGACACTGGACGGATTTACAACGTAGAGACTCAAACCATGGACCTTTCAGTCAGGACCGAGCTAAGCACTTCACTGAATGAGCTACCAGGACTCAAATTTAAAAAATTAAAGTAAAATACGAAGGAAACTAGTGTCACGTGACTATGGCACTAACAACAATGTGCCACAACGGACATTCACAGAGCCCTGAGATTCAGAGGCGAGACCAGGTGCCTGGAGGAGTGAGCGTCTCCTGTTTGGCTAGCCGCACCCACCGTGAATGCCCTTACATACAGATAAAACAAATATAATTCAGCATTGTATATATATTCATGAACGTGAAAAAACAAACATTATAAATAGTGATGTAATCTAAACATACTGCTAGTTAAAATATAGGAGTTCACAAAATTTTATGTGTCTAGGCCTTTAAGAATGTCATTTCTGTGTGTTAGAATAGAGCTTTCTTTGATAAAATACTGAATGTAACATCAGACAGATCGTAAACGAAACTTTTATCACATCAGTCTGGGTAACGGTGTCACATTTCGCTATAACTCCTGGTTTTTGTGATAAAATGAAAGGAAAATTACGTAATATTGTAAGAAGAAATGTGTTTGGAAGAGATTGACAAGTGTGACTGGTAAACTCATAGCTGAATGCCAAAGGCATCCGCGGATACAGAGAGGGGGGGGGGGGGGGGGTTAGGGGGGTAGGCCCCCCCCCCGGTGAATCCGAAAATTTTACCAAAAAAGGTAATATTTGGGCATTTTTGGGGTTGGAACCCCCACCCCCCTCGTCTAAGAGAAAAATTTACCTTTTTTGGTGGACCCCCTCTGACAAAAAATTCTGGATTCGCGCATGAAAGGTATTATGCTTGTTGACTTAATCCTATGCTTAATATAAAACATGTGTGGTTCAGGGGTAGATCTGAACATATGAACATCCATTCCATTCTGAAATTCGAAAAAAAACTTTCTTTGCACATTTTGTTTTAAATAGGCAATTCTTACACTCCAAGACAGAAAGGTCTCATTCTTGAGAATTTAAACTAAGATGAATCCCCTTTCAACAGAATTTCTTGATCGGCGTCAGTTAAAGAGTTTTATTTTCTACTTTGAATAGCAGCTTAGATTAATTTAATTTTAAAATGTGATCAAATATATATATGAAGTCACAGACTGTAAATTTAGGAACGGCATGGCCGTAGGAACCGGAAAGGGACAGGGATGGGCCTGTATCCCCCCTTCCCCCTCCCCTCCCCCCCCCCCCCCACACACACATTTTTATGACCGATCATAGGTTGTAATCTAATTTACTAAACTATTTTCATTAAATCATTCTTAACATGCAATAGATTTGCAATCTTATAAGACTATATTTAAAAAAATTGCTAGATTCATATCCAACTTTTCTAAAAATTGGATCTCAGGAAAACATTTACTCATGCAAATATAGGCGTAATTTCGCATTCCTCTTGGTGTCTCTAGGTTGAATTGACAGGCCCTGAACACCAATTATCCATGTTTGGGGAGGCGGAAATGAGTTCATTATTAACTGTCAGCATTGGCAGATTTTGAGGAGGGATTGCAACCCTCTTTGGTCGGAACATTTAAATGTTATTTTCGGCCATTTTCAAAGCTGCTACATCCCCCTCCCTTTTCAGACTGAATAGTGGAAAATAGTCGTTATGGCAGGCTGCAACCCCACTTTCTCTTTGAAAACTTTCTAGATCCGCCTACGGTCAATGTCTAGCTCTATGCGATTCAAGCACGATTCTTTGGCACAAAAAGTGGCTTAAAACAGTGGCATCATATTGCAAATTCACAAGTGTGAACACCGATACTAATCCATCTACATTTAGCAAACTGCCTCAAAGAAATCATAAGGGTAGGGGAGAGTTATAGGAGTGTAAAAGGCCGAGTGTACACATGTGTACACAAGAGTTTAAGTAGATAAATAAATAAGCAAATAAATAAATAAATAGTTAAATAAATAAATAGATAAATGGATAATAGATTTATTGATTAATCTCTCGATAAACCAATCGATTAAAAATGTAATCAATCAATCCAAAATTTTTGTATGAGCATTCGAATCTTAATATTTTCACTTCTTAAATAATGTATTATGTAATATTTTATTTTTTCGTGAAGGTTTCAGAGAAAAGCCAATTTCCTTATTTAGGAAAAAATTTCCCATTTCCCTCTGAATAACTTATCCTGCATGATAGTTTTGTTTATATTCCAAATATCTTGGATATTGGGCTGTAGCCGTGACAGGTGCCCTTTAAAGGAGTCGTCCTCATGACTCTGCATTCAGGGGTTAGACACATGTTATAGGTTTTTACCTAGAACATCACCGAAAGTCTACTATATGCAAGACAGATCCCTCTTCCCATTCAAAGCACAAATTCCCATTCTGTTGTACAGCAAGACTTTTTAATTCATAATTTTCTCCATTACAGTAGAATTTCGGGTTTTGCTATGGTCAGTAAAGAGGACGATATGCGGTATGATTTTCCCAAGGGGAAGATATATGCTATCGGGAAAAGTCTGCCATATAATAACCCGTAAGACGATTGTTATTTCTGCCTTCCAAAAGCGATGAAAGACTTCATTGCAATGTCTTCTTTGCGTGCGGCATACAAATAGTAAAAACTTGTACCATACGCAGCTGGAACACCATTATATTTTCAAAATGAATTAACATTTGAAATACCAACCAAACAAACACGTCATTGATGAGTCATTCAGTAAAAGTGAACACCAATCAGATTCGTGTTAGAGGGGTGGCAACATTAGCACTCACGATGACGGACAAACGGATGGTTTAGTTTAAGATGTCGTTAAGTGAGTTCAGTAATTTCTACCTACAAACAACAGCGTGCCAATAGGTAGTGGTGAAAACTGACAAAGAATCGGAAAATAACAACTTCTTCTTCCATTACGAAGTGTACTTATAAATAAGTGTCATACATCATTACTTGCTTACTTTGTTTTCATACTTCATACTTGTTTACTTTGTTGATATGAATAATGAGGTGACTGAATATATAACATATATTTATCACACTACGTAACACAATTCTACCAATTATTTGTTATAAGAAACTGCGTTTTAGCCGATTTACAGCACATCATTTGTATTATAGTAAATCATCACAGTATATGTGCCATGATCAAAACAACAATCCAGCTAGAGAGATACACTTAAATCTTAGTTATACACATGACCGTATGTAACGGCAATATTAGCTTTCACATGTCGCAGCACCTTTAACCAGTATTAATGTACCAAAATATGAATTTTCACCAACAACAATTTAAGGCAATTCTTTCCAATTTATGAGGTTCACAAGATGTAAGATTTGAACCTCCTCCTATAATGATCAAAGAAGCTTGCTATTCACTCGACAGTATGCAGTTCGTTTATCATTGCCGTATGTTACAAATCTTTCTGCAATCAAACCAATAACGATATAGACAATATGTGTTATACATTTTTATTTTCATATTGCTGTTACCGAAAAGGCAATATTTATTCATAGAACATTATATACACTTTGCACAATGTCCATGTCTGTTTTCTTACATGTAAGCTTATCAAAATCAAAAAAATGACCACAGTTCAAAGTCATATGATAAAATGTTATACAAAACAAACATGTAATCTATTTTTACCGCTTTTAAAAAAGTGAAATATCATGTATATTAATGACCTATGTCTTAAAACCACATGTATTTACAAAACAATAAATTTGTTTTATAAGGATAACCTTTTGTTTCATACACTTGACTTTCAGCCAATTAATAACTGAGTAATAATTAGAAGTGATGCAATCAATGTTTGAAAGCACTATTTGCCGATAAAAATTTGTATATACATTTCATTAAGTATCACTTTTATGAACACTGAATCTACATACTGTCATGTTGATTTCTTATCACACAATTTCTCCCTTCAAATAAATACAAGGCTCTACAACTAAATAATGTAGAGGTTACCATAGATCTATAACTGAATCATAAAACAAGGAAAAACAAAGAAAATAATCAACACAAATGATACATCATTATTTTAATAAATAACTGCATAAAAATAGTAAGAAATCATTTTTATGGTCTTTATCTATCATCATACTTGATGAAACATTTACTTTGAAATTAACATTCTGTTCTCACAGGAACTAAAATTACAGCATAACGGCTACTTCAGTCTTTTGGGTCTGATATAAAACTTGTTAGCACCGTTGGCAGAGAGTATTATTGTGATTTACAATGTAGTTTGTAAGAGGTAAAGGCATCAAAATCCAGTGCTTCAATCAGCTTACAAAATAAATACATGTACATGTAATTATGAGAACATTAGTTTTGCTTCTTCCTTTTAGAGAATGTAAGACAAAAGACTACAAAAACATGTTCTCTTGACCTTGTCTTATCTTTCCTTCTTTCTATAAGATTTTTCTATGATCCAATGAAACAAATTAATTTTTGATTTACATATACTGTAGACTCCAAGCACAATAATATCATAATCTTCTCCAACATATTTTCAACAAATAAGCACATAGTAAGAATAAGAAAATATATGTACCAGGTATGTTGAATGAAATGAGTCGTACCCTCAAACCCCATTCAAAACAATTGCTTCTGGTATCATAATCAAATGACAAAGACAGTGTCGGTGATGTTTCTGCCAAATGCTATCTGCATTCATAGCATTAATAGTCAGCACCAAGGTGTACAGTTAATAACATTAGAAATGATACAAAAGAGGTGATATAAGTAAAAAAAAAATGCTGAAGCTTGATCCACACATTTCTTAATTCATTCGGAATGTTTTGCCTCTGTAAAAAGAAATTTGAAATTTAAGAATAATTTTCATCATTCAAGTATTTGAAATTTATTATTAATTTTCATCATTCAAGTATTTGAAATTTATGAATAATTTTCATCATTCAAGTACATGTATTTGAAATTTATGAATAATTTTCATCATTCAAGTACATGTATTTGAAATTTATGAATAATTTTCATCATTCAAGTATTTGACAAACAGGGGTACACCAGTGTGGAGCATAAATAAATCATTTTACCTTTATTCAATTAATTCAAACAGAAAATATATTAGGCTGATAATTCATACAGTAACAGTGGTGGTTTTCATTTTATGACAGGTTTTGTCAACCCTCTGTATGTCACTAATTATGATGAAAGCTATTCCAAGACTAAATGAGTATATTTATGACAGGTTTTGTCCACCCTTTATATGTCACTCATTATGATGAAAGCTATTCCAAGATTAAATGAGTATATCTATGACAGGTTTAGTCAACCCTTTATATGTCACTCATTATGATGAAAGCTATTCCAAGATTAAATGAGTATATTTATGACAGGTTTAGTCAACCCTTTATATGTCACTCATTATGATGAAAGCTATTCCAAGATTAAATGAGTATATCTCTCCATGATCACAACACAAATGAAAATTATTGTTTATGTTTACTTACAGCAAATATAACTATCATTGGTATAACATGTCATAAATTGAAAATTGCTTCAGATAAAAGTTTAACACACATATATGTTTCAATGCATCTTAGTCAATGTATTATTAAAGTCACTTACGTTATTGTTTTCTTTTCCTTTTCTTTGACCTCTGGTCGAGCTCTGTTGAGAACTTTAAGGAAGTCAGATGTCTTTGCTCTCATTCTTGAATGGATATAGGCCTGGGTATAAAAGAATATAATTAATCATTCAATTTAAAAAAATTCATCAGATTTATTAAATCTCTAAAATGAAAAACATATAACAGCTAGTATCTTTTGTTTTTAAGTTTTTTCCCCCCTTTATTGGAATTTACAGAAACTACAGTTACATATTGTGGCAGACTGGTCAGTCAATTACTAAAATCTAAACCAGTTGCTCAACACCGATGTGACAAGTAACAAGGTCTATCCCAGACAGAAAGGTTGGCTGGACAACCATGTTATCAGATATGTATGTTTCCTCAAGTTCTGAAAAAAAAACTTGAAGGAAAATCTTCCAATTACAAGTAAAACGGTTAATCATTCCACTCTTTTATCAATATCTTATCTGCATCATATCATAAGTGCTACTATCTGTAGAACGCTATGGTACAGTAGGATGAATCTTACCTTTGAACACTTTATATGATAATGAAGATAATCTCTCAGTGTGTGAATGAGATCAATGGTGTTATCTCTTACTTGCTTATTTGTATGCCGGGGAAACAACACTGAAATGACAATTTATAAATTCATATTACTTTTCAGTCAGGAAATACACTATTGTCTGTGCCCAGACTTATATTAAAGTACACATTTTTATCCAAGTATTGGATATAATTTTCTGTCTTTTGAAAGTAGTAATTTATTAATTAACTCTAACTGTTAATGCTTTCAGTGAAGTCTTGTAACAGTGATTAACTATAACATGGCCCCAATGCAACCAAAGTCATCATGAGATATTTACAATGTAGCAATCTAGACAATGAGGAAATATAAAATATTTTCCCACAAAATTGACTTCAAGAACAACATAATATTACTATGACTTCATATCCAATCACTCTAATAACTCTAAATTCCTCATAATAAAGGCCTTGGTGGTGAAGCCTATTCAGATACTCTTTTCGACAAATATGTTATAATTTACCAAAGGTGATGTATCCAATATTTTCGCCAGTCCTGGCATCAGTACCCTGAAGTTCCTGAGGAGGATCTCTATGGGAAAATAAAACTTGTGGGGCTTGTTGGTATTTCCTTCTTCCTTCTTTAAATTCCTAAATATATATGGAAATAAGCTTTTGAAAAAGGAAAGCATTTGTTGTCTGTTAAAATGAATGAAAAGACAAAATGGATAGACACACAGACAGCCAATGTATTGGATTAAGTGATTATTAATAACTGCTTTGCAAGCAAAAACAAAGAAATGCAGTTTAAATTTAGAAACAAAACTTTATCTAAAAATATGTTGGAATAAACCAGAAGTCCAGTACAGCCTAATAAACTCTGGCTATAAGAATAATATATTAATTAGGCAAAACATATCGTAAAGTAAGAAATAAATGCAATGGCTTTACCCGGGATATCTCGAAATCGAAAGTCGGTCCCGAATAAAATCCTTCATATTATAATTAAGTTCACCCCGAATGTGTCCAACAACATGCCATGGTGAACATTAATACAATTGTCAGGGAAAGCATCTTCTGTTTAGTCTGCAATGCTTGCCATGAATAACCCAAACATACAGATAATGATAATGGTAAAAGGTAAACACTGCATACAGCTGATGAGTGTGTACATAATTGATCGCGTCCGTGCGTACCATGTTATTTATCACCCCCATATTAATAAATGATGATAGCTTATTAAACTCGACACTGAATTAACACATAAGTAACTTTAACTGTAATTAGCCATACATGCATTTAAAGGAAATCTTTACATATTTATTAACATATATTGCAAATATAAATTATTTTTATGCAAAGTAATAGTATAAGCATCAAATTATGACGTGTGTCTTTATCTTAAATACATGTACACATACAAGATTTGATTAGGTACAACTGATATCCAGTATTGATTATTACGATGTTACTGAAAAGGAAACACTCCACGATTTTCAGTTTCATGTATATGGTGATGGCATCTCCTATATGCATTGCATAAAATTATGAGACCTTTAGATTAATTATTTAGGAACAATACAATATGAGGGATCTTTTACGTCTCATGCGTACTGTGACACAGGACCTCAGTTTTATAATTAATAATCACAAATGTCAAAGTGAACTGACGAACATTAACAACTGCAAGATTTGTGATCCTGAACCTGGGACATCTCGACTATGAGTCGAACTACGGATATCTCGCACTATTTTCCACATCGGTCCCTTGACTTAAGATAACATATAATCACTGTACATAAAAAAATAAAACTTATACAATTATACCATTAAATTTCAATCATATATCAAAATATCTCTTAGCGAGTATTCATGATTGGTCAGAAAAACACCATAGATAAAAATACCAATTGTCAGGGAAAGCATCTCCTGTTTAGTCTGCAATACTTGCCATGAATAACCCAAACATACAGATAATGATAATGACAAGCGTAGCTTTTTAAAAAGCTTAGATTGCAATCGGAATAGCATTAAATCTTCAAGCTGTTGGTAACAAAGACAGATGGCTTTATGTAAATAAGGATTCCATGTACTTGTTTTTGAAACCATCTTTTTTTACACCGTTTTTTGTGAATTTTCCCGCTAAAATTTCTAAAGCCATGGCTCATTTTTTCCTTATCAGGAAATTAGCCGCGCCTTTTTTCCTTTTTAAGAAAGTTTCATCCATTATCACGATAATAATAATATACCTTAGGTATTAGGTAAAAGTAAGGTGTTTTTTGCTTAGTGGCTGGGCTAGATCTGACTATGCTTATTTTTACCACCAAAATCAACGGACTATGCATCACATGATTCTATATTACGAATCGGCAAGACAATTATTTTCCGCTTTTCTACAAATTGTGGACATATGAAAAACCAACAGAATGCTATATCTGCTTAACTCTGATAAAATAATGTGTGTAACCAGCATACCTGCATAAAGACTTTTCCTATGACAACATCATCATCATCTTTGAAAATTGTGCTAAAAATTACTGTAACTCTGTCTTTCTGTGCATCTACATACCTAAAAGTATGAAACATTTATCTATCTGACTTATATGATTATTCATCTCTCTAAATTTACATGATGAAGGGCTCTAAAGCAATACAAGTCAATAATATGCAATTAACATATTTCTCTAATAGAATAAGTATGAAATTTTTCATTCAAGTTTACACGTACAGTTATAATGAAGTATCAAGTTGCTTTTAATAATGTGTTTCTCCTTCATCTCTGAATTTCACAACCACACAATTTGTTTCATTAAATCCAAAATCCAGGCAAAGGCTATAATCTAAACAAGATGTGTTGGTGAAACCTCAGGCAGCAATATTTCCCCTAATAGAGGCAAAATTTCTAAATGTGGTAAACAAGTTAATAGAGTAAACATTGTATGCTTCCAGTCCATAATGATCAGGGGCCTTATTCACAAAGAAACTTAAGTCTAAGTCTAAGAATTGAGACCTTTATGGTAGCATGTGTCTTAATTCTAACAATAAATAAAAAAAATTCTGTAAACAGTACATATGACAACCTACTCACAGACAAACTTTTGACAAATCCTTACAATAATGACAGATGGTATTTAAGGTCTCAATTCTTAGACTTAGACTTAAGTTTCTTTGTGAATAAGACCACAGCAACATAAAGGTATATTAAGGGATTTGACATGAGAAAACCAAGATGTTGTTATTCATAATCATGTATATTTCAGCAAGACCGACAAAATGACAGACCAATAATTAAATGCCCTAATATTTCAAAGTAGGGGGATAAAAGCATTCTAAGGACATTTGATGATCACATGAAAGCACGTATGATGTCTTAATTTGAATATATTTCAATCAGCAGGTAAATATTAATACATAAGAGAATTTTGGGTACATGTACTTCCAAAGAGAAGGAAAAGTATACGACATATTTGGTGGGAGACATAAAATTCTAATACAAGTACTGTTATACTTACATAGTTTCATCATCTCTGTACTGGATAACTGCCCGTTTGTGACCAGTGCTTTCCTGAGCTTGAAAATCAAAATATTTTTCAAAAACAGACGCAAAGCAGTTACGTTTGAGAAGACCTGCTTTTGCTGCTACATCATCATAATCCTTTGGTACTTTTTCTAAGTCATAGATCAGTGAAACATTGTATCCTGAAAAATGCACAAAATCAATTTATAAAAATTATGGAAATGCTGTAAGAGTCTATATCAATTTTCATTTGTTGTTCAATACAAAAACTGCTGACAAAAGTACATAGGTACTTTCTGATCAAACACCACAATATGGACTTCATATGTTTGCCAACTTCTTCCTCTTCAACACTTTTCATATTTAAAAGCATGATAATATTTTATTGTGAAGAATCTATGTATACTAAGTGAAAAAGTTTTCGGTACTCTTTGTCCTTTTGAAGATTTAATAATTTCATATATTGCAGATTTTCTCTCCTCTTCATGAATGATATGTTCTGTACATCATTAGATATACAGAGTAATACTGCAGGATTTTAATCAAAGCATTGTTCTAACAATCTGCATATTTATTTGTGAAATAATGAATCAATAGTTAATGACTCATCAAACTTTATTCTGTAATTTCTTAGTTCTTGACAGAAGTGATTTCTGTTTTTGCCTAACTTCACAGGAAGGGGAGAGGCCTCTCCAAAAAACCTCAGATAAAATCTGATATATGCAAGTATGAATGTAAGATTTTCAATTAATTCATATCTGTGTTTTATATCATATATTTTCCATATTAAGGGACCTGTTAATCACAGGTCAATTGCTTAAAGTATAGATGATTCAGTCTTGTGAAAAAGATTTGGGCTGCTAATACTAATTACACTGAACAGGTATGTATACATTTAAGTATAAAACCTTGAGTTTACTACAGGTATTACACATACTGTATGAATGGGAAATTACATTGTAAAGCTATTGGTAGATATACATGTACATGTATAAACAATTTGGTGATGGTTTTCTTGCATTTGGTACAAATACTAATACATGTAGTAATAATGGGGTAGTGCAGTCAGGATGTAATTGTTTATTGAACAGGAAGGTACAATGTCTTTCTTATTACTCTTACCAACTTTTCCTTAAAAATAAATGAAATATAATTGTTATGCTATATATACATTGTAATATTGGGGTATAGTATTACAACTAAAATTCAAGTCTCTTGTTCTTTTAAAGTTTCATCACTCTTATTCTTAAAGCGAAATCATGAAATTTGAAAACCATCTTGTTTTCTGCCAAGATGTCACAGTGCATAAAGTGTCAATATAAAGGAATCGGAGAAAATTCTTTCAAACAGAGCTCAATGCAAAACAGATTAAAGGAGACATATGATAAATATTATAATCCTAGGCCTTATCATATAGAAAAGGTTAATATGTACATTATATGAGAACTGTAGAATGATACACTACTATAGATTTCTAGGATACCTTAAGTTGTAATTCTTCTTCAAATCATCACAAATATATGACTATATATAGTCTATGATAATATATAGTAACATCTTTATAGATATTTTATGTAATTTATGATAATAAAATTTAGAACACAAATACAATCTGATTAAAACCATATCTTTATTCTGCTTCTCTATTTGTTCCACTGCGTATAAAAATCTGGTGAAACCCTGTAAGGGTTCACGTTCTGGTGACCTCTGATGACGTTTAAGTCACCAAAAACGTTATTTCTCATAGCCAATCAATGACTCGGCTAGGCACGTGCAAGTGATGCAATATGTAACAAACGCGTTATGAAACATGCGAATGCTGGCCATGTTTATTTCAACCCTAGGAATTTGTAGCCAATTGGCTGAAAATCAGAGTTCACAGAACGTGACCTCTTATGGGGTTTCGTCAGATCTTTATTAGCAATGGGACAAATAGAGAAGGGTAATAAAGATATGGTTTTAATCAGATTGAACACAGATACAAAGTATAACTCACATCTTCGGAGTACACTTCGTAACAGAAGAAGAAATCCCATGTTATGTATACATACCCTCTTCTGTAGGCCCCATGTAATCACCATATTCACGTTTTATCAACTGAAATTCAATAATTCAATTTTCTATCATTTTGTTCGTTTGATGAGAGTTATATAAGGTAAACATGCAACAAATAATGACATCTAATATTTTAAGCAGACATCAAAGCTCTCTGACATACAGTGATATAATTAATTATCTATTACAATTAACATTTCAGTATTTGTACATGTTCATATGGTAACTGCCAGTATTTACTACTTAAAGCCATATCAGAATCATTTCACCTATATGGTAACAACCAGTATTTACTACTTAAAGCCATACCAGAATCATGTCACCTATATGGTAACAACCAGTATTTACTGCTTAATGCCACATCAGAATCATGTCACCTATATGGTAACAACCAGTATTTACTACTTAAAGCCATATCAGAATCATGTCACCTATATGGTAACAACCAGTATTTACTACTTCAGGCCACATCAGAATCATGTCACCTATATGGTAACAACCAGTATTTACTGCATAAAGCTACATCAGAATCATGTCATCTATATGGTAACAACCAGTATTTACTGCATAAAGCTACATCAGAATCATGTCATCTATATGGTAACAACCAGTATTTACTGCATAAAGCTACATCAGAATCATGTCACCTACATGGTAGCAGTGATATCATAATCATATCACCTATATCATGTATACGGCAGCAGTATTTAGAAATAAAGGACATTAGGTGTCCAGATACCCAGAGACAACCAATGGCTTTTGTCTAGTATACTAGAGAACAATGCTTACTTCCCCTGTTCAAAGGACATACCTCAGTCTTGACTGAGGCAAGAGGTTACAGTGAGTTTCATTGTAGCATATAGCTCATATAGTCATCTGATCTTCTCTATTAATACATTGACTTACGCCATAAGGAGAGTTAATTTATAATTACCTCATCTGCACCATGCTGTTGCAAATCTTTGTAAAACTTCAAAGAAATGCTGACCTACAATAAAAATATGACATTGCATTTAGAAAATCACAGCTGTGTTTTGTATTACTGTTTTTCTTCCAGAGAACTCTGTTTTCCTATTATTTCTTGAACATGAATAAATTTCTTACTACCCTTGATTTGATTATATTGATAAAATATGTATATGGCTTTAAGGATAAATGTCTTCTGAATATCATCGCAAAATAAAGTCATGCAAAACACTTAAATGATTTACATTTTTGCAATTTTTCACATATACCGGTATAGGGCAATACCAGAGAAAGGAAGTTTTGTCGCTCAGATTTGAGTCATGTTACTATTATATCAATATCTAAGCATTAACAACATAATGAAAATTCTGGCAAAAAGTTGTTTGTTCAGTATTAGGCCTTTTACATCATGAAATACTGGAGAAAGTTCTATTACTCATTCAATTATTATTATAGTGTATTGGACTAGAAAGGCATTTTCTGAGCTGTTATTACCACAACAATTTGAGCCTTTATCACAAAGTTTTTAAATCAATTACAGGATCAAAAGAATAATAATTTGATCAAGAGTGTCAAGGGGAAAACAGAACAGAGCAGTCCCTACATTCAAATACCTCTGATTATTATTTTGGCATGCCATATGTGTTCCTTACAGTATTATATACTATTTAGGATATTAAATAATATATTGATATAATTTAGTGGAAAAAAGTTCATCAATAGCTTTGCAATAAATGTAATGAATTATAATTATCAATTAAAGTAAAATCAAAAAAAGAGATACAAGTCTTACCCTGAGCTTCGATTTATCATCATCTGGATTTGATAAGTGGTAAAGTACACCATCAAAATCTGTAAACAGAAATATCATTTATGACACTGAACACATTTTATACCATAGTATACTGTTTATAAATTACATCAATACATACCTCAGCAAGTTTATAAGTTTCATTAACTTTCATTCACATTTTGAAAGCAGTTTGCAATGTTTTGTTTCAGTTAAAGTGTTTCTGCATAAATCAAAGCTGTAGTGGTGTAGATAAATTAGCCAAGTTTCATTTTTTCACTTTATATTCACATCGTCAGATAATCTAATACATGTAACATTATCTCAGCAAAATATGGTGATAACTTGTGGCTTAGTAATATTCTACATCCACAACAGCAGTGTACCGAAACTCAGGTAGTCTAGAGAAATCTCAGGTAGTCTTGAGAGATCTCAGGAATCACATAATGATGATGAGAATTACAGACTGTATGTAATACAAGAATGACATGTCTTTCATACAATGCCTTAAAATGCCTGACATAATACTTTTATCGTTGTAATTCATGTCCATCTGTATACATGTACATCGTATAATTTAGTCATGCAAGGCATAAATTAGGTTATACATGTACATCATTACAAATGTTAATTCATAGAGCATATGTAGCTGTATATACCTGCTACTGTTACATCAATACTCTCTGGTTTATTTCTGAAAATAAAAAAAGACAGAACTGACATAAATGTAAGCACAATTCTGAAGTATTAAATCAATTTAAATCTTAAATTGTAATATAAATCTGTGCATCTTTTTGTAAACATCGGGGTTCAAAACAAGTGGGAGTCAGAAACTCCTAGGTTTTGACTTAGACTCTCAGATATAGTGCATGTGGCGTGAAAGACCAGTAGACTCCTTCAAGTTTTGTTGTATGCATATACAGTAAAACCTATCTTAGCGGCCAGCTCTATTAAGAGGTCACCTGTCTATAAAGGTCACATTTTCAATTCCCAAAATCTATGTTTTCCTAAATAAAAGACCTCTGTATAAAGGTCACCTGTCTATAAAGGCCACTTTTGACTCTTCCCTCAGCTGACCTTAATAGACAGGTTTGACTGTACATGTATATATGTCTCTCTGGAGTGACAAAACCAACACCATTCTAACAAAATGACATAACACAGAATCCATTTTATTACAGCATCAAAGATTTAATAGGAAACATTACTTCATGTACCTGGTATATCTATTATTAGTATTTTCTTAGCCTAAAATGTAGGAGCCCCCTAGTTCACATTAACAGAGACATATATACATGTACACATATATATGTCTCTGACATTAAAGAGTCTACTGTCAGTCAGTAGTAGCTACAAATGTATATGTATACTATAGATTTATGTTGGTTTTTTTCACTGTCAAGTGCTGTTTGAATAGTCATATATTATCTTTTTTTCTTATGTAATATCCAATTCAAACTGCTTTTAAAGTTTTTTCCATACTCAGAGTTATCCTCATAATTTATACAAAATGATCAGTCTGTCATCCACGACTGGGTGGAGAATAAACAACACACGCTTTACTAGAAATTACGCTGACCCAGTAACTGGCATACTGATATTATTGTGAATCAATGTGATGTAATGCATTTGTAGCCTTGTAGAGTGTATGGTAGTTGATTATGTACAATGAAGTAGAATGTGAACACTTTTAAATATATTCATTGATTTTTGGCATTCAAATAATATTCATTCAAGTTTATCCTCTCAAATTTAGTTAACCATTGATGTTAGTTCTCGGATGATGTTCCAGTCACCCAAACCATTATTACCCATTGCCAATCAATGACTAATCTTGGCACGAGCAAGTGACGCAATATGTAACAAACACTGTTCAAAAACTACCTTGTAGGTCACGTTTACAATGAATTGAAACATGCAAATGATGGGGATGTTAATTTCATTCCTAGGAATTTGCAGCAGATCCTTAATTGGCTGAAAATCAAAGTTCATAAGAAAACAACCCCTTATTCTCTAAGTCGGACATCTGGGCATTCTGGACATTTGGGGTAAAGCATCAGACTTTATCATAGACAGCAATGCATATTCAGGGAACAATTTCAGTAAAAAGTAAAAATCAAATTATTTTACCATTCAACCAAATGAATCTTGAATACATGTACATGTTTTACACATTTCTGATTGTATTTTATAAGAAAACCTTCTTCTTCTTCAATTATACAGTATAACTTCAGTGGGCTGAAGATCACATACTGTGCTGTTGCACATGCGAGACCTATATAAAATACTGAAATAGTGATAACAAAAATTTGTGCATATTTACAAAGTGATTTAAAAACTGATTTGCAATTTATGGGCATTTAAGGAATTGAATTTTGGTAAGAACAGTTGGTGTAAGCCGTTCTCTGAAAGTGTCAACGGATGATGAAGAGACTACGGAATTGGGGAGAAGGTTCCATTGTATGATGGTGTAGGGGAAAAATGATAGTCTGTATGTATCTTTAGAAGTCTGTATATGTCTGAATGTCTGTGTGTGGCTGTGTCTGGTTCCTCTGTTGGTATTAGTATGTCTGTACGTATGGCTATCAGTTGGTTTACTATTTTGTAAAACATTATCAAGCGTGTTTTCAGTCTTCTCTCCGATAGTGTTGGCCATTGGAGTGTTTGTATCATGTTTGTTACACTACTTGTATTGTGATAATTGTTGTGTATGTTGTACTGATTCTAGATTTTGTGTATACTGTACTGAATGTTGGTCCCAAACTGAGCAGCTATATTCTAATTTTGGTCTTACTAATGCTTGATATACCCTAGAAAACCATTTTAGAATTGATACAGAAAAACTTAAAGTTGTGTTAACGCTAACGATAAACCCTGAGTTTTGCCCCAAGTGTCATGAACAGACTCCTCAGTTATCTACATAGACCAACAGAGCCAGTGACATCACACCAACTTCGAGAATAGGGTTTCATCAGATCTTTATCCACAATGGGACAAATAGAGAAGCAGAATAAAGATATGGTTTTAATCAGATTGTAGCCTTACAATGTTACTGGTACTGTAACAGTTCCCGGACAGTAAAAATTCCCGGACGTTTTGCTGGTTTGACTTTGAGCATAATGGGCAAGAAAACATCCAACATTTTTATACAAAATAAATGATATTGAAACAAAAATAAAATTTTCTGGGAAAATTTTTTATATATGCCTTCTATATTATTTTATTTATCACTTTCAGACCTACTTTTAATATCCATAAGCGGGAGAAAGGTGCTCTTATCCACTTGCCAGACATGCGGAAGTCGTTCATTTTACAATCAGTTATTAATTTCACACAAAGTGTGGGCTTACCCTGCTTTTGCACTCTCGAATTTTTGTATAAGTGTCTCTTCTACAATTCTGTTTTTGATTTCGAGCAAAATCATTTTTGCATTTATCTAATAAACTTGGTTTTTGACAATTTCCTCGTTGAGTTTTCAGTTTGGGGTGTGTGATTCAATGCCAAAGGAAGTTGGTTGTCACCCCAAAGAAAGGGCATAACGGCGTCGTTGATTGGTCCATTCCAGTTCAGTTCGGATCTTCTCCTGAGGGAAAGGAGCACCTGAATTACCAATTAAAAGTCTACGTACTCTTTGATTTTAATCAGACACATGTATATATGTCTCTGTATTAATATTCGACACTACTTTTCCTTAATGAGTTGAAAACATGGGAAATTAATAGACTGACAAGTAGGTGGTTATAAAACGGGGACGTACATGTATATACCTAAGTTCATCAACATTTCTAAAAATGTTATAGATCTAGATTCGTACTATTGATATTGTACAACAACAACCACTGGTCCGTGGGAAGCAATTCAAATGTGGATGGGGTAGGACAAACTTGTAATTTCAATACAAAATTTGCAATATTATACCACTGTTTAAAACCACTTTTGTGCCAAGGAGTCTTGCTTGAATCGCATAGAGCCAGACACTAACCACAGGCGGATCTAGAAATTTATGAAAGGTAGGTTACAGTCTGCCATGACTACTGCTTTCCACTATTCAGTCTGGAAAGGGGTGGGGTGGGGTTGCAGCTTTGAGAATGGCCGAAAATAACAGGGGGTTATGGACGAAAGTGATCCTTTTTTATACAATTTTCCGACCAAACTGGGGTTGTAATCCCCCTCAAAATCCGCCAATGTTGTCGATACTTAACAATAAACACGTTTCCACCTCCCAAATATAGCCGATAATCGGTGTTGGCTAGCTGCTGTCGACGATTTCATTTGCAACATCATTCAGATTCAGTGCATCAAACAATTTCTATCTTTGCACAATGGAAATGATTTGTAGTATTAAAGTTCAGACAGAAAAGAACAAATTTATACACAGTGTTGCATTACAACTTATAAGATTGCAAATCAATGGCAAGTTAAGAATAATTTAATGAAAACAATTTAGTAAATTAGATAACAACATATGAAACAATTATGATTGGCCAAAAAGTGGGGGCCGCAGCCTCTCCCCCTTCCGGTCCCTCCGGCCATGAACGAAACAAAACAAAACCAAAATCATTTTAGAGGAAAGATAAAAACTGAGACAGTGGCTTATCTAGGATTGTAGATAAAGGGTGTCGGAATCAAGATCTTGAGATGAAAACCAGAGACATCAACTACATGTACTTTGAAAGTATTAATCTATCTTTGTGAAAACCGAGAAAAGACTAATTGATGTATTGTAAAGCTTATACCGTGAGCAGGGAACACTAAGTCCTTCACAGACTGGATTTTTAGTATGGGATTACTTTTGCGTTGTTTTAAGAGCTGGGATGAACTGTGAAGATGAACACGACAAACGTTCAGCAATTACTCTGTAAAATTGGGACCCTGTTGAAATATTGGTCTATTCGATGTTCAAATCTTGCCCAACTATGACAAAGAAAGCATAGTCTCTCAGGAAGAATTTAAAGTGTCAGTTTCTACGGATAACTTTAAAGTATACAATGAATGGTATACGACCGTGGATATGATAAATCGGTCCGTCAGCCGAGACTCTGATTACAGCTTTAAAAGGATGTTTTGTCTGATGGGACACCGACTGTTTACTAAAGAAACAGTCTGTACAAAAGTGTGTTTATGTTTGGACTGTCTGTCGACTGTGACGTAGAGAGGGCAACAATATACTGACTTGATTCCTGCACATATGGAGAAATTCAGCCCATTTTATTCATGAACTGCGTATTACGTTCTGTGCAAATCATGCATAGTCATTTGAAAAAATCACGTGACTCAAAGATTATGCCCCGCCTCTTTGAAACTAACAATTTCCCTTAATGTGCACATATAGAGTTTGCCCATGTGATGTCACACTACTAGCATTAGCAGCCATGTTGGAGTACAACTCTCGGACTTTTTCAATCTCTTCCATGTAAACTTCATTAAATTTCTGAGAATTTAACTATCTATCAGGGTAGATTTCGGGACTTCAGTCTTAATTAATCAGTAAATATATTCAATGAGTTGAAAATTTTCTGTAAAACATTTAGATATGCAATGCGATTATTATATAAAATTAAGTTAAATCAAGCAGTTTTATATGAGCATTGATGGATAAAGCCCGAGAGTTGTACTCCAATGAGGGAGATAACTCTAGTTAATTTGAGGAAAACAGGGCTGTATGGGAACACTCTATAGTGTGAATGTCAAGACGATGCCGTAATATGCTATCCGTAAAAGAAAGTAAACGAAGCTGTTAGATTTTTTTAAAAGATTTAACCGTTTTTGCAACGATTTCCTCCTCTTTACAAAATGGTTGCAAATGTAGAATTTCCTAATTTCAGCTCAAAAAAGAAATTTTATGCAAAATTATGTTGCTGTAAGGACGGCCTTTCCATGGCAGAAACCTGTCACACGAGCAGAGAAGAGGTAACAGACGTTTAAAAGAAGAGATTTGACCACTAATGTATGGACCCGACTGGAGATGATAGCTCAATGCGTGATTAGTGAAACATCAGTTAATGGGTAATTAACATTAACGGCCGGGTGTTCCAGATCTAAAGATATATAGACTCTACTACTATTAAGTATAGTAAGAAGTTCGAACAGGACCCATCCTGAACCTGAAAATAGGATAAATAGAGGTCAATTCATCCGGAATCAGAGAGGGGGTCCAACCAACTCGTGATATAAATTTACCTATTTTAGGCAGAAAATACCAAGAAATTGATTTTTTGTCGACACTCATACAGAGAATTAGTTCAGCCAGACCTTCAGTCACCAACACTGGATCCATTTATGCTGTTCATTGAAAAAGGTACACCATGTTATGGTCTATTCAGACATGCCTTGAAAAAACCGTTCTATATTAAGGACACAAGCTGGACACAAAATGGTAAGGGCAGCCCGTCAGATGGGATTCAACTGTAATATTCCATTCTAGATAGAACAAAGAGTAAACTCGCTCAATGTTTGGACTAGTGTGCTTAAAGCTTGTCATTAACAGATTCTGTATGTTGCGCCGAGAGGTTGGCCCTTCGTGTGGAACTTGTTTGTTTGTTTACATCAAAGTTATTTTACTTGTTAAATTACGGTACCTGTCTGAAGCATTGCCACCGGAATAGCCGTCAGCTATTATATACGGCCACCGTGAAACAGGTGACACCGCCAAGTCATCTGTTAGACTCGAACATGCAGGTATTTTCATAAACAGAATCATAAGTTTTTCCATAAAAGTTTTGTTTTTTTACGTACGGATTCCTTAATGACTTATCGATTTATTTTGTATATATACGTTAAAGAAATTACATATGACTTTTTGTGAAAATGCATGCAGGTACCGACTTCTGGTCCGGCCCGGGTGACAATTCTTTAACTCGATATCTACTGAATTCTGTGAATTTCGGAAAGATTTTGAGACAGAATGATCATGGTAAAGGGTCCATGGTCATTGTAAAGATAAAACTTGTTCTATACACTACATGATGTCACTTCAAGCTCCTACGGGCCCGTTTAACAGCTATTTGGTTATAAAAGGTAATGTATTGACTCTAGATAACGGTCTGGCCTACAAAAGTTCATGATCATTTAACCCAATGGTCAAGAAGTATGGCACCTGATCTAATAGGTGTCTTCACTATATTGACACAATGAGGGCTGATATCGATCAGAACATGTATATGTATAAGTAATTACTCGTATTTTTGAGGCGCTATTAATTCCCCCATATGGAGCCCCTATAATACAAGAAGTATCTATTTATCTCCCGTTGGCGAGGGTTGGTTTGAAAACATACCATTTATTGTGTGTATCATTCCCATGTTACACGAGTGACTCATACGTTCACATGCGTTTAAAGAAGCATTTATACGTATAGAGCACACATGTGTCTTAAAGTAGTACATATGTGTCAATTTTCATATTGATCGATTTCTATTGATCGATCTCCTTGTCGCATGGTCTAGGAATAGGATCGTAGGATTGTGACACGGACAGGTACGTGGTGATATTGTCGTATGCTCGGTCTTTGATGTTTCCTTCAAAATACTTTTAGATATAGTTTTCAGTTTTGGAAAACACGAAAGTCTAAATTGAATTATCAGTGGCGGATCCAGAATTTGCGAAAAAAAAAGGGGGGGGGGCACATGTGTATTAGTCAAACTACTCAGCCATCTTTGGAGCGAAATCTGGATTTCACTTATAAATATGTGGCGAAAAAAGGGGGTGGGTGGGCACCCCCTCTAAATTCGCCACTGTGGATGAAGAATTCGCCTAAAGTTGTTATTTAGTCCCAGTAATGGAATAGAAGAGGGGGAGGGATATTAAAATCAGCTGTTGATCTATACTTTTCTTTACAGTATAGTAATTTAAAATACGCAATTAAACTAAGTATTAGCTGCTTGGCAGATTATGTAATCTTATTTGTGGGAGAAAACATATCTTAGCACGGCTTAATAGTAATGAAAGGCAGAAAGGAAAGGATGAATGGGTTGAAAATCTACTGTACTCTGTAGGTAGTCATATATTGTCTTTTGTGTATACCCGGACAAATCCGTCGGAAGGTAGGCTGCGGTACATCAATCTGACAGTGTATGGTTAAAATTTTATCGTCATTACAAATCGTCTGTAGGTAGTGTACATTTCTGAAGCCCCCTTTATCTATATAGGTGTATGAAATCCGTTCCGACGGGTCTGTGTGGTGTGACGTAGCACATAAAATAATGAATGAAAAGGACAGGAGCTCATGTGTCCTTAGTGTGCCAGATCACAGACAATGTTAGCTTTGTCGTCAGCTCCAATCACCAGCATCATACACAAGTCAGGCGTAAAGTTTCCGCCAGATTTACCCTTTATAGATATGAACTAATGCATGAAATAAATAGCACTATAAAGATATTGATTCTATAAATTTGATTGAATTAATTGATTTTATATCGAAAGATAGATGAAATAAAACATTCAGTCGTGTCTTTTAAGTTAATGCACACATCATGCACATAATAAATTGTTTGTGTTTCATCTCATTATAAACAAGGGGTTGTTTGAAATTTTAAATTTTACATAACATAAAAGCAGGAAAATGGCATATTTAATGTCTGGTTTTGAAGATGACATTCGGTAGTTGGATAATAAATGATTGTAATTTTACTGATATGACATTTTGAAATGCTTGGGTACATATTTAGATTTTGTTTCATAACTTCGATGCTTTCGTATATTTCATTGGATTATCGTAGGCATGATGGTGACCGTGAGTGTAATGAACAGGAGATGCGTTGATGAGGGTTTTGGACACATATTTACTGGTAAAAATCCAGATTTAGCACCAAAAATGGCTGAGTAGTTTGGCCAATACACATGTAGGCCCCCTTTTCGGAAATCCTGGATTCACCACTGCCTTATACGGTTATACCATGCAAATTTCTTTTTAATACTACATTTTGCTGCCATAGGGATATTTACGCCGATAACACGACACTTCTAGTTTCATTCTGGTAGTGATCGGTACAAGTTCGGACCGGAAATCAGACCAAAACTAGACGGAGGTGACAGACTTGAATAAAGGTCATAAGCCAAGTCGGTCCCCATAACGACAGCCCCCTCTCCCGAGGCAGACTTCGTATAGTGGTCCGCACTTTGTTGGCGATCCGGGTTCGATTCCCGGATTGCGCCATTGTGTTTCAGAACTGGGTCACTTCCTGCTTCCTTGTCGTAGTATGACTTTAAAAGCATCGTTGAAAGCGACGTTAATCTCCAACCACCCAACCATGCAACAAAATCCTCTCCCAGTATCATGCAGACGGAATAACAACATAATGTTTGTGCGATGTGTGTTTGGAGTGGTTTACTTTTATGATTTGAATATGCATTTTATCGCAAAGAAAGAAACATTTATATACGAGCTATGGGTCAGAACGTGAAGTTTATATTGTACATTTTTCGTTAATATTCCTTTCATTGCCTGCTTGCAGGAGACTAAACACGTTTGTAGTAAGACGTTATACACGAGTATCCAGTATGATATTTTATCCCTTGTGTATAATGGACATTTGTTATAAAATGCATTATCATGACAACACGTGTCGTATCATTCATTATCATGACAACACGTGTCGTATCATTCATTTTTATTACATGTTCGTGTAGTTTTATCAATTATTGGCTGAAAATGGGGAATAAACAGAACGTTGCCCAGACCTGAAATAAATCAAAATATTCATGCATATATGAAAGTGCTATCGACGTTAAGGAATACTATACATGTTCATAGAAAACAAAAGAGGGTGTGTGTGAGGGAAGGGGGGGGGGGTGACAAAATCTAAAGTTAAATATAGATGCCAAAACGGATGTTATTATTGTAATTTTGTTTTTCATGATCAGCTGATAGGGAGGGGTGCTTTCTGATTACTGTTTCCGATGCCTACACATGTATTTAGAAGCTTAAAAATCGTTGATGGCATGCAAAAAAGTATACAATCGGAACACCATTGACATTTTCACAACATTAGATCTTATCTGCATACGGAAATGGATGAGTTGTTACATGTACGATTGATAAAATGTATACATGTATGTATGTTCTCCATGACATCTCTCAAATATCGAGTGGTTTTCTTCATTTGGTTTTTCTTATAATATCAATTCAAAAATAAATTTCGTCTCACATGATAAAGGTTGACATATCTTTAGTTTATAGAACATTCCGTAGCATCACGTGACCTATTACTGAGTACCCTGGCTATGGGACCTCCGAATATTGAACACTCAGTCATTTCCATGATACGGCTTTATGCTACACTTATCGGAGGTGTAAAACCATTATGACAAGGGGTCAGGCGAGATTCGACCCTGGAAATTTTCCGTCGCGAGTCTAGCTCGCTAATTGTTTGACTACGTCGGAATTTCTAGATACAATTGGTATTAAATATATGAAGTCAGTGGCGGATCCATGATTTCCGAAAAAAGGAGGGCTACATGTGTATTAGCCAAACTATTCAGCCAGTTTTGGTGCCAACTCTGGATTTTTACTTGTAAGTATGTCCCCCTCTCAATCCGCCACTGCAAGTCCCGGTCAGTTAGATACACGAGTATAAGATAACCCGACTGAACTAAGCATACAGTAAGAAATCAATTTGTAATTTCCAATTTTGAGTACAACTTGACAATTTAATTTCTTTTTTTTAATCATTCACGTCTATGCTTTAATGATGTTTTTTGACTTAATAGTTCTAGATACTGAAGTCGTGCCGGTTTATCGGTGTTTCCTAACATTTTTTTTTTCTTTGTATTGGAGTTAGAGTTATGTGTTAAATTTGGTTAGTAATATTTACATCTTTTATTTTAGATGGAGGATGAAAAAATCGAAAGGCTCCGGGAACGAATCCTGCAATGTCCGATATGTATGGACGAGTACAAAGACCCCCGGATTCTCCCTTGTCATCATACGGTCTGCCTGGATTGTCTTTTAGATTTTGTTCGCCATTCATCTTCATCCGGGCGCTTGTTCCGTTGTCCACAATGCCGCTCAGATATTTGCGTGCCGCGGGGTGGGGTGAAAGATTTCCCACCTAATTTCTATGTGAACTGTATACAAGACGAATTAGGAAATCGGCCGTATTTTGGAATCTGTGATATATGTGAACGAGAATGGCTAGTTTCACAATATAGATGCGTCGATTGTGACCTTGACATTTGTAAATTTTGTATCCATGAGCATAGACTTTTTAAACATGACGCAGGTAGACACGTTACAATCATGCGCATTGAGACCGGAAATGTTGGAACTCATCTTACGGCTGAGAAATCATGCGAAACGCACAAAGATGAGACAATGCAGATGTATTGTAGCACATGTGACAAAGCCGTGTGTGTCACGTGTGTATGCGAGTTCCATAAGAAACACGAAACTATGCCACTCGTGAAAAAGCTCGGTTCTTTACAGAAGCAGCTTCAGTTTGATCTTGATCATTTAAACGCTGATATACAGCGTATCAAAAAGGCGCTTACGGACATACATGCAATAAGAGACTCTGTTAAACGCAGTGCTGATTTGAACTCCAGCGCAATTCGGAACCAAGCTCGAGAACTCACCCTTGCCATCGATAAAATTGCGGAGGATAAAGTTTCTAAAGTACGGGATGCCGAGAAAAAATATATTCAGGACATTGACACTTACGTGAAAGAATTGGAGTCCCTAGAAAACCAGTTGGTGAAAGGATCGGCGTTTCTTGAAGATTTACAAGAAGGGGATGTCAGTTTAGAATTGTTCGATTGTTTTGCGAAGTTCAGCAACGGTCTTAAAATTATGAAGAAATCAGTGCAGGACAAATGCATTACGTACGATGAGCTGAATTTCACGCCAGGTCAAATACGAGTGTTATCCGACTACCAATTCATCAAGTTTGGCGCCATGGAAAGGAAAAATCTGAGTGCTATTTTTATGCAGTCCAAAGGGAGTGTTCAGAGAGAAACATTGAAACAGCGTGCAAAGAAGGTTTGCAGTATATGCAATATATTGCAATTAGCAATGTTTTTGCTTGTTGCAGCAACGTTATTTATCTTGATCCGACAGTTTGTATATTCCACGGATTTTGTGATAGAGAGTGTGATAGGATTGGCATTTGTGCTTTATATGAGTGTTGCCGGGGCTTGCGCCTTTCTTAAATCATAAAAGCATGAAACTTTCGATATCAGTAGCTTCGCCTTAATAAATTACATTTAGTTTGACATACTTTGGTCAATCTCATGTATTGTCGTAACACTGTATTCATCGCGAAACCTGTTCATTACATTTTTATATGCCCGTCATTAGACGGGACGTAGTATGTTATGGCGCCGTCCGTCCGTCCGTCTGTCCGTGCATCCGGGGTCATGTTTTCCGAACTATTTTTTGCCGCCTTTCAAGATATTGAGTTGAAATTTAGTATATAGCTTTATTTCAAGCGGCGTCAGTACCAGATCGAGTTTTGTTACGATTGACGTACTTTTGACGGATTTATGGCCCTTGGACCTATAAATTTCAAGATTTTTTTTTTAAAATTCATTAAAAATCTATTTTTTTGTCAAAACATTATGAAATGTATCATGAAACAAGTAAAATGTACAAACTTTCACATATTTTACAGGTATTGATATCTTTTTCTTCATTTTTGAGAAATTCATAATTTTAGGGGGGGGGGGCGGGCTTGTACTAAAAAATTCAATTTTTTTTTGCAGGTCAAGTTCCAAGATGGGTTGGATAGGGCCATTTCTGCAGGAGTTATTGCCCTTGAACTTATTTCTATGATAAAATGCTATGAAACGCAATTAACTTTAGTAAACGTCAGATGTTTTTCATGAAAATCATGCCAATTGCGAATTGATCCCGTCCGTATTAAGTGACGGGCGTATTATGCCACGCTAGGGGTTGCTCTTGTTATATATATTCTCTTTTTTTTCAAAAAACGACAAAAATGCTGTTCTCTCGGTTTTCTAAAATACAGTAAAGGCACTGCTATGCTAACATAGAAATCGTTTTATTTGAAGAATCTTTAACCTGTATTAGCACAAGTTTGAAGTATTTTTATTGTCGAGTTTTAGAGGTTAGCATATTAAACTTTAAAATGCGTCTTAAATTTTGATAGATTAAAATGACTAAGTACCACTTTGACGGGATTATGGATTTCCTTGAACATTACGACGTTAAGTAAAATTCTATGAAGGGAAGATTCCAGTCCCCTTTCAGTAGATGTTATGGATTAGTTGAGGACATGTAACTCATACTAGCCCTTGTTCGTGCATCTGAGGGCAACTAACATAATAGAAAGCTTAAGTAAGGATATCTGTTCGCAGCCAAATATGCAAAGGAAACATTAATATTTTATTGCTTTAACAAGAGTCACGATTAACTACTACAGTACTGATAACCCATCTCATGACATAAGCTCCCCCACCGCCTCTCTAATATAAAGAACAAAAAATGGCACGAAAAGATTAAAATAAAGATAAAGCTAAAATGAAAATATTTTGTGCTTTAATACTATATTGTTTAAAAGCAGGCATAATATTTTTACTTAAGTCGTATAAATTTACATTTTTAACCCATTATGTACATTTTTGCCTCAACCATCCCCTCCCTTTTTAACCTATTTTAGAAAAATGAAATTCTTTGTATTTTGTAATATTCTGGCCTTAAATTCAAACAAGTGTGAAGCTACTGAAAATGATGTTGCTTTCTTTGCACATTTCGATTTTTCGTGTCATCACGTGATCCTGATCAATTCAGAATTTACTGCGCATGACGTTTATTTCGAATCCCCATTTAGCGGTTGTTAAAGGGTATGTAGTGTACTGTCAACCTTTTATTAACGAAGGTTTTTATTTTTGCTTTATTCGCGCTGACGTTTTTCCACGAAACAGATGTCCCGTACAAGGCTGAAAATGCACAATCACGAACAAGTTTAGACAAGGTAGAAATTGAAAACATACTAAACGAACAAGAATACAGTGTGTCGTCTTATTTGTTTATCTATACATCGACTTCCCTGTGGAAGACTTTACTTGTATGACAACGAACATGTACCATATTGAAAACACCGCGAACAAATATCAATACAAGGCTGAAATTGTAAACGTTGCGAACCAGCACCATACATGGTAGAAATTCAAGATAGAAAATGTAATCGTCGCGAACATGTCGCACACAAATTGCTAACACTGCGAACAAGTCCAATACGTGGTAGAAACTTTAAACACCTCGAAAATCCCCCCTCCCCACATGGTAGAAACTGTAAATACCGCGAACAGGCCTTACAGGCCTCACACATGATAGAAAATGTAAACGCCGCGGACAAGTCCCACACATGATAGAAACAGTAAACACCGCGAACAAGTCCCACACATGATAGAAACTGTTATCACCGCGGACATGTCACATACAAAGTAGAAACTATAAACGCCGCGAACAAGTCCCACACATGATAGAAACTATAAACACCGCGGACAAGTCCCACACATGATAGAAATTGTAAACGCCGCGGACAAGTCCCATACATGATAGAAACTGTAAACGCCGCAAACAAGTCCCACACATGATAGAAACTGTAAAAACCGCGGACAAGTCCCACACATGATAGAAACTGTTATCACCGCGGACAAGTCCCACACATGATAGAGACTGTTATCACCGCGGATAAGTCCCACACACAGTAGAAACTGTAAACCACACAACACAAACAACTGCAAAGTTCCACACATGGTAAAATCTGTAAACACCACAAACATGTTCCACATATAGAAGAAACTGTAAACGCTGCGAAAATGTCACATACAGAGTAGCTCTAACTGTAAACGCCGTTAACATGTCATCAGCATTGTAGAAACTGTAAACACATTGAAGAAGTCCCACACTTAGTAGAAAGAAGAAGATTATTTGCGTAATTACACCTAAATAATTCGTCTTTAGTCGTTACCTCAGTAATCGAAGCTTGTTTCTTATATAGTTATTCATGTACCGTGGTGGATTTTGTCAGAGACATGTGTTATATGTCTCTGACTTTGTCATGTATCTCTTGGATTTTCTCACTTAGAATAAGTCTACAAGACAGTATTTAACCTTCTCTTGCTCTAAATCAGGGCGAACATCTTACCCCTTCCTCTCCTAATCAGAATCTGACACTGAATAAAACGCTGCCCATAAATTATGGATACTATGTTTGCGAACCTTATTTATTGCTAACAAATTACTTTTATTGCTTGTAGTTTTTGTTGGTGACCATTTTAAATAATTTGTTAAATGATATTTGGTTGTTGTATGTTACACATATATAAATATTTATTTATATCCAGTTTGCCTGTAATAAAACATATTATAATACACATGATTACTTTATTTCACAGTAACAAAAATGGATCTTTAGAATCTCTATACTATATTGAAATTGAAATATCGGCTATAGCAAATAGTACATAATATAATTATATTATATTATAATCTGACCAAAATTCTTTTATTCTGAAGCTAGTGCCGATGTGTGTCTGTGAGGTAGCGTGCTAGACATAAAACCAAGATGTTTTGGGTTTGAACATCAGCATTCCCCTTCTTTTTTTGTATCCCTGTATTTTCTGAAGAGACAATAAAACCCTATATACCGTATCACGGTACGTTATCTACTGTAAGGACAGCGACAGACGTTTTCATTTGAATGTCTTGAAAACGATGGGATCCGAGTGCAGCTCTGTTTATATTGAACATTTTATGTTGTCTGTGAGTTTTGGAACAATCATGGCGGGTAGGGCGTCCCAAATAGGAGACGCTTATTTCTCATATGTCCTTTGTGTCCTCTGAATTTCATGGGTCCGTGAATGCGGTACATCGCTGATTGTGATAAGGTCACTATACGCTAACTTAACACTTCTTAACTACTAATCACTGGTAAATTGTCGTGAGTGTTGTACATTAGTGATTGCGATACACTAACACTAGCTAAATACCTCTTGTACATTGTCCTAAGTGCCAGTTACATTGGGTTATTTTTGTAATTGACGTTACATTAAAGATGTTTATATGTTCTTTGTCCATGCTTTGTAATAACCATACCGTTGATCCATAGGAGGTAGGGCTATCATCTCACGAGTTTCTTGTGGTGAGACCTTCTCACAGATTCCATAATTTATTTCCCTCTGACATTGATCTACGTCCTATTTTTAAAAATGTTCTCATCAAGAATTGTGTTGCCCTTATTCAGTGATCAGCTATTCTCACGACATATAGACATACAGCGTTCATTGCTATTACGATACAGTTTTAAGCCTTCAATGTTTTAGATGGGTCAGTTACAAAGGCTTAATTTGAATAATTCAGTTAGACACAAAATACTGTTAAAAATCTATTAAAGTGGCAAAATAAGCCTTGCATTTGCAATTATGTTACTAAATCACCCTAAGCAACAACGAAGGTCTTTTAAAAACGTTCAAAGTTTTACGTAACGCTGCGATTTGATTTTTAGTTATAAGGACTGCATCTTGGCGCACTTGAGAATGCACAACATAACTTCACACATCCCTTTAGATCCGTCATTTAACACTTTGATACGTTTACAGTGCATTTTATGAACAGTTATCCTAACGAAGTTCCAGCTTACGCCGTAGATGAGCCAGAAATTTAAAAACTCTTTAAGTCTATCTGATAATTCCAATTTTGGCTTAAATGGACCAGAAAGCTACTAACACATTAAGTCTATTTAAAGAAGTTCCGGTTTCGGATTAAGTGAGCCAAAAATCCACACACACTAGGAGTCCGAACACTGCCGAAGATTCAGTGAAAGCTGCTATTTTGTTAGTGTGGAATCGTGATCTCGTGATTTATTTTATTCATCAAACCCTCCCTTTTCTAAGAAAGAAAAAATAGACACAGTGACCCCCCTTCCCCATTTGCCTTGAAGCAACTGTGCTATAATAACATCAATGTTAAAGACCGCCATAGATATGTTATTGTGTCTAGGAGACGCAAGCGATGCTCCCGCAGATTTAAAGACTAAAATTCCTCAATAGTAATACATGTATGGTTACTCAACATGTACAAAACCATTACGCATAAAACAAGCAGTGTTTATGAAACACTAATGCCCCCGGCGGCACCAAATTCCAAAAAGTTATTTTTAGCGTGAAGGTCATTGTCAAGGTCAAAAGGTCATCGACCTTGGGGTCATTTGAAAGGGCTTCATTAGTTGAGTACGCATGTCAAATATGAAGTATCTATCCCTCACGGTTCAAAAGTTATAGCCAAAGTTAAAAGTTGCCAACAGAAAAACAGACAGGACAAAAATAATATGACCCCGATCTATCGATCGGGACAAAAATAATCTCCATCAAAAACTTGTATGGGGAGTTGCAATAACATACCTCAAATATGATGAAGTTCAACTATCCCCATAAGAGTAAATATTGAGAAAAATTAAAACCTTGATAATATGCACATCTTCAATTCATGTAAAAACAACCAGCAAAGTAAAACTTCCCACCATTAAAACTCTAGATGTTATCCGGAAAATCTATGTACTGCTATTACAAGAATATACCACAAACGTAAGGTCACCTATCCCCGAAAACAACAAATATTGAGTTCCTAGTATTAAAACTGTAGGAGCTATCTGGAAATGATTCATCACGTAAGTATATACTCCAAATGTGACAAAGTTCAACTTTCCCCCAAAATGGTAAATAGTGCATGATGAATATCAAAATCTTGATAGTATGCTAAGCTATATAACCCAAATGGGACGGACCTATTAATGGACTGACATGGGTAAAACAGTATGCCCTGGAACTTACATGTAAGTTGTGATGGCATAAAAAAACAAGAGGCCCAAGTGGGCCTATATCGCTCACCTGAGTACCTAGATTATCAGTCATGCATGAAGGAAGAATTCATTTATTTTTGCATTAATGTGACTAAGTCAACACAGATGTTGAAAATATGTCAAATTTTATTTCAGACTAGAATAAAAAAACAACACTTTCTTGTACATCCATTCAGGTGATTTTGATATTAAGCATTTCCTTTGTCTCTGCAAGAAGTCATTCAGGGCAACAAGTTAGTCATTTTCTTTAGGTGGGGCCTTTTGTTGACTGATTTCAAGTCTGGGTCATGAACAACAATTGTTTCAAATATTGTCCAGATCTAACTTAAAATTGCCTAATTTCATATGTTGAGTGTTGAGAAACATCTAAAAACTTATTTAGATGTGTAAAGAAATGAAAAAAAAATTTTGACCACAGCTGGATTTGAACCGCTACTCTCCATATTTCAATTATCAAGTGGTATATGTACCATTGTGAGAACTGCTTTTAGACATGGTGGCATTATCTGTTAACCAATTTGGATGATCCGCACAAAAAACAAAACCTTTGAAAAGGACTATGAGTACTTGCATCCTACCCAGTTTTATCACAATCCTTCAAGTTGTTCTGTAGATCAAGTTGAAGATATGAAAAATTGTCCCCCCCCCTTTTCTTGGAAGTCTTAAAAAATTCATAAAAAATTCAAAAATCGAGATATTGAAAAAATTCCTTCGCACCAGCATTCCTTACCATAGAAATGATTAAATGAAACCAAATGAATGCATCAATGTTTACTAAAAGAAAATAATAACTCTTTAATGCATTAAAATAACAAAGTCCAAAATAAAAATGAAAAAACATCAAAAATTTGATTTCAGAATGGAACCAAAAATATCAACACTTCTTCCCATATGCCTCTAAATCATTCCTATGCAGTCGGTTTGTCGCTGTATGCACCCGATCTGAATAAGAAGTTTGTCAAAGGAGGGTACCCTCTGTGACCTACTTTTGTCTGTGGTGGTGCCACCTGTTCATGGATCCTGACAAAGATGACCACATTTGTCGGGGACCTTGAGTATTTGATGCATGCCAAGTTTCATTGAATTCCAGCAAGTGGTTCCGAAGAAAAAGTTCAAACTGAGAAATGTTTACACCAATTATCCCACCCCCCTTTTTCATGTGTCTTAAAAAATTCATAAAAAATCCAAAACATAAAATATTGAAAAAATTTCTTCGCAGTAGTATTTCTTACCATCAAAATGATCAAATTAAACCAAATTAATGCATCAATGTTTACTAAAAGAAAAAAATACCTCTTTTCTGCATTAAAACTACCAAGTACAAAAAAACGTCAAAAATTTGATTTCGGAACGGAACCAAAAATAACAACACTTCTTCACACATCCCTCTAGATCATTCCTATGCATTCGGGTTGGCTCTGTATGCCCCCGGTCTGAAGAAGAAGTTTGTCAAAGGAGGGTACCCTCTTTGACCTACTTTTGCCTGTGGTGGCGCCACCTGTTGATGAATCCGGACGAAAAACAACAACACTTGTAGGGGACCATGAGTACTACATGCTTATCAAGTTTCATCAAATTCTGTTCACTGGTTCTGGAGAAGAAGTCGAAAATGTGAAAAGTTAACGACGGACGACGATTGATCACAATAGCTCACTTGAGCCTTTGGCTCAGGTGAGCTAAAAATTACAGAAAAACATCAGATATGTGACCAAACTCCCCCAACTCTTTTTCAAGGTTCTATAATCGAAAACAAATTGCCATTGCAAATGCACAGCTATACAACGGACATTGTGTGCATACAAAGTGTGTGGTATTAGAGGTGTGCTAACAAACAGCTGGTGATGGTAGATTGATGGCCATTCGTCATGCATGGAATATTTCACCTACAGGTCAGTGACACCTACTTGATGCATAAATTAATTTTGTTGTAAGCAAGACCTACCAGTAAGGCATCTTCACACACCCACATTTATGGTATGAGATTTTGAGTTTAACTTCCTTGTCTTAAAGGTAAACACTAAAAATACTCTAGTATGATTTAAACTCCTCAATTTCAGTTGAGTATCCTTCACTAACATTTCTTAACAGTATTTGTTTTGACCAGTAGAGTAAATAAAATAAAATCAAAGTAACACATCTGTTAGGTTTTTCTTCCTTTATTCATAAAATTTTTTCAAGTCTCCATTATAAAGTGGTAACTTGTCAACTTGAAGCATAATCTTCATTCATGACATGATAATTGCAAAACTGAATCTTCTACAAACAATGTCATTCACTCCTGTCCATAAAGATATACATAACAATTCACACAAGACATACTTTTATATACATGTAAACAAGATGTGTTTGTGAAATACTAGTACCCCAGATGAAAATAAGCAAGAAAATGCTCATGAATATTATACAACATAAAGTGTTAAACAGATGGACAAGGAATACACTACATGTCCTCGGATCATTTTGACTGGGACGTAAATGAATTGTTATTTCACAAAAAATTATTAACAAGACTGGCCAAATTCTTACACAAATATCTAAATGTGATACCATTACAAAAAAGTTTTAAACACATACACTCTCTTTCTCAAAGCTGCCATTTATCAAGATGCATTTTCAATTTTCTGAATTTTTAAAATCATGAAGAATGTTCCTTATACATAGTTTTCAATAGAATAAAATATAATTGGAAATACTTATCATGTCCACCACTTTGGAGGTTTATAACTGAACATTTGTGCATCTATCAACAAAATTATGCAAAAGATTTCTTCAAACTAAGGATGCTCTCCGAAATTTTGCGATTCTTATGCAAATCACTTTAACCATGAAAAATGTAAAAAATTTTTAAAAAAGAGCAAATACAGTCAACTCTTGCTAAACTTGAAGGACCTATGTACAAAAGTTTGAGAAAGGGATATATTTATGTACAGAAAATAGATCTGATACTTTTAAAACAGTTCCTGCTAACAAGAAATTTGAATAATGGGCGTTGAAGTAATCAAGAGTTAACTGTTTGTACAACTTTCTCAAATGAAAGTTTCATTAAAATCAGCATGAATATGAAGCAAAAAATTCCAATTTCATCTCCGAGATGGTGGACAAGGGAAGTAACCCTTATAAAATTTTATGCCATTAACAATCATTTACAGCATTACATTACATATACCAGTGATCTATCACTTCATTTTTCATAAACTCATACAAACAAGAATAAAATAAAGAAATATGAACAAACAACTCCTCATTATCACATCATTTTCACTGTACTTACATCATACCAGGGCAAACAATCATCAGACAAATGATGCATTAACTTAAGATGTCTTAAATGTAACAATTAAAAATTTTATAAATTTTACTTTCTTTTAAAAACTGGGGAAGGATCAGTTACTTTAAAACATGGTCTTTTCAGCAAGTTATATTACTTGATAACTCAAGGATAGTAAACAAACTTCAGTACTGAATTTGCTTGTAAAAAGTGCATACAGTACAGTGGTAAGGATCTCTTCATCTTATTCATAAAACATATTCTTACACTTCATTGTGGAAATATTTCCCACTAAAGTCAAGACATACTATGACTATTTGCATTTTTACAACTACAGTGTACCATCTAAATACAATAAGAAATCAAAACACTTGAACAAAGTAAACACATCAAATTTGAAATTTTTCTGGATTGTATTGATCAAACAAATTCATTAATTTAAACTCACTAACCTGGAGAGAAAATGAATTTTCAAGCTGGGTACTGTAGCCAACTCTTTATAATCATTCACGTTTGTAAACCCATATATCTATACACTAATATATACAAGTACATTTATATGCAGAAAAAAAAAAAAAAAAAAAAAAAAAAACCACTCATGAAAAATTCTTAACCAGCAACTAAGGAAGATCTATGGACACAGTAGGAACTTTATGTTTTCTAACTATTTACTCTTGAGAAATTACTATCATATGAGGATTATTTAAAATACCTGGAAAAAATGGCAACCCTCTGCAGGTAAACAATTTTTTCTTCCACGCTAGATTAAACAAGAACCCAAAGAGGAAAGAATCAAAGAAACATATGGCAAAAGAGAAAGGCTACAGGGATTTCTAAAGCAGCATTTTAACCAATTTTGTCACCAAGATAAAATATTGCAATCATGAAATACTCCCCATGAAATACACCCTTATATACAAAACTATTATTAGAACCCAATATACAGCAAAACAATACAGTAACTTGTGTGACTGTGTTTTGAGGAGACAAAGTCTGTAAAACAAAAATAGAATATGTACATCCTGATTTAAAATGTATTGATTCATGCAATATACAAACATATTCCTATGCACGCCATGAGCAACAATCGAGACAATCGAATGAAATACATACACAAAATAAATATTACATAACTCGCAAACCTGAGCCTTCTGTTGTAACATATAAATTTGAAGTTTTCCAAAGTTTTAACCTTTTGAATAGGATTTCACAGGGTTTTTAACCAACACTAACCTTTTTTCTTTCTATTTAGAATCTCATTGATACATATCAAAACCGACTTAGTATATCTATGTGTGATGGGTAACCTTTTTACTATGAATATTTATGTCAATACCTTTCTTCTTTGAATATCCAATAACCAAAAGCTGCTTTCAAATTTTCATTACAAAGTGTTAAAACAATGTTTACTTTCAACAACGTCTTCACTCTTTGTTGAAAAATAAAAATAATTCTTCCTGACCAATCCAACATCATCTCATGGGTATGTATAATCTAAATGTGAACAACTGACATGGTGTTATTTTGTGGCCTTAACTTAATTTGAGGTAATTAGTCCAAAATGGAATGCAACTTGTACTATGGTATACTTAATACTTCCATCAAGGAATGTATCTATGTTATAAAATTTGCAATGCCAAGTGTATGAATGTCAACAGATGTATTCAATTCTGAAGTGTTACATGGTGTTTTAAAGGTATTAGTTGATCTTTGCAATACCATACATGTAAACAAATATAAAGAAAATGTCTTTAAATCAAAGAGATAATTCTTATGCATCTGAAAAAAATAAGTCACACACTCAAATAGAAAAAGAAAATAGTTTTGGTTATGCATAATTTAACAAAAAAGAAAAAAAAAATATTCTTGCCCTTCTTAATACTAACCTTCTAGTGTATGAAAGCCTGAGTAAACTTTCCCAAACTTTGGATAACATCTTGACCTATTCATCACATATCAAAATGTCTTTGAATGTTTACTAAACAATGAAAATTACGTAACATAATACATTACATAAACTTAGAACCAAATAAATGAAATGAATAATGCTTAAGGTTACAAACCTCCTACACAAGAAAATAAAAATCTTTGTATTAGGCCCTTCAAAAATGTGTGTTCAGTATCACTAGGTAAAATGAAATGGATCAGTAGGTCAGATTTTTTTCTCATGAAACCATAAACATACATATATTTTTGTTTGGCCTAACAAACTAAAGAGAGACTGATCTATAGCTACCATTTAAACTCTGTATCTCAGAATTTATACCAGTAATAGAACACAGTTAAAGTCAAAGCAGATTATATCATTGTATTCAGCTGTCATGAATTTATCTGATGAGGTCTAGATTTTGTCAATCAATGAATCATGACTAGATCATACAGTTTTGATAATCATGGTAAATTATATGAACTTTAAATACCATACCAAAATCCTTGCATATCATAACCGTGTTACAGATATCTATCTCATATAACCTGCTGATAAATATATCAAGAGATATATTAATCTCACCATCTGGTGAAGACTTAGGAGTCAAAGATGTGAAAATTTCACATTCTCAAGCATAACAAGGCAGAATAAATTTCTCAGTATCTATATAACATGGTACGAGACAGAGATCTTCAAACATCAGATATCCTGGCTAATTGCTATCTCATTATTGATAAGAAAATCAGGAGATAGAGATCTAAACATTATAGTTTTTGCTAGGATCAAGATTTAAATATACCATGAATTGGCTTGGCACATTCATCTGAGAGAGACAACATCACAACAAGGGAAGATAACTCTGAGCCGAGAGATTTGTTCAGCACAAAGTAGTGACAGTCTTGTTGGATAGTCGTCTCTGTAATGAGTATTTCATTTCCATATGTATTGTTTTTTTTCATCAGTCTGTCTTATCCTTCTGAGGCTTGTCTTCATAGTCATGCTGCAATTGTATTATTCTTGTGATTAGAATATAACAAGCAATGCAACAAACAGAATAAATTCATGGTTTAAAAGAAGCTTGATACTATATCATAATTCTGAGACAATATTTCTTATAGAGTTATATCTGGACTAATCAAACCAAGGATTCCAATACAATCTGAATCATGCCTGCCTCAGCAGTTAAATCTTAAATCTCTGAGCTGACATCCTTGTTTTTTCTCCCATTAGGATATACCATAGGGGATCCAAACAGCTTTTGTTAAATTATTTTGTAATACATGTAATTTAAAGAAAACTTACAGCTGCCAACTGTCTTCCTATATTGCCCATTGTAACACCACCAGAGAAAAATATACAGGGACACCATGACCTCACAAACAGGAACTCTGCTTGTGTATAACTGAAATAAATAAGAAACCATTATAAAGTACAGTCTGGAACAGTGAAAAGTTTATTTCGCACAGAGATGGTGCTATTTCTACACAACATTTCCAACTCTTCGAAAGACATGTTTATGAAACACTGATGTCTTCAGCCGTAAAAATTCTCTTAAAAGAAGTAGAATTCCTATAGACAGGAAAGACAGATAATTCTGTTTACTGTCTTATGTACTAACGTCTACTTTACTCACAGTGATAGGAGACCTGAGATTTTTACAGTCTCTTTCAAAAGACAACATCAACAAACCGGGTGTCTCATGCTATTGGCCATCCTACGTCATCCTCAGACAGATTGTTAAACAGATATACAGATAAATGCACAGAAATGTATGTATCAAATGCTGTATGCTCCAGCATACTTTTAAGAGGTGACTTAAAAATAGCTTTCCTCCTCCTGAAGACTTGAAACTGATTACTATACAATACAGTCAATGCATTTTGGTATTTTGTTCACAATCACAATGCACATTATTGCAATAGACAACTTGCACATCTTGATAATGACTGCCTTTTTGTCCAAGCTAATACCTTTTGGCGTTGTTTTTCGTTGTGACGTTACAATGAATCTATGTCACATATTATGTCACTATGAAAAACAACACAAAAAGGTGCTCAGACAAAAAGACAGCCATTATCAAGATTAGCAAGTGGTCATGTACAAACGCACCATCAGCATTATACATAGGTGTTTTGTTCCTTTTATCTAGAATACTAGAAATTCCTTCTATATCTTTTTTATTTTATTCACCAAATCTTGTCTGCAAGATGTTCAACAAAGTCTACATTGTTTAATGACTTTCATCAGTTGTACAGTAACATACACAATGATCGGTGGTTTTAAATGTATTACATTCAGCCAAACAACACAGTATACATGTATTGTTTACTTGTAGATAAAACAATCTAAAATAATCGGGAAATAACAAGCTGTTGCAATTTCAATGTTTTAAAAATATGAAAGAACCTTTGAATTAGAATATCACTGTTCTACACAGGAAAATTTTAGGGCATGTCATTTCTAAGCATAACCATGATAACTATTACGAAACTACCAATGTGCCTCCCCATCCCGCCCCAACCTTTCAAACCCTTGCTCCTCTTTTGCACAACAAATTGTTCGACTCACCATATAACGTTTAATTTCATGATTATATCTGTTTAAATTAATGAATATTTACCAATTAAATTCTGTAAAGTAGGGTTTATTTCAATTCCTATCTATTTAAGTTTCAACACTGTGCAATACATCTGACTGCGGGAACATACACTTTGAGTATGTTTTTACTCATTGTTACAGTTACTATTTAACGTTCATGCAACTTGGCAGCATTATTAAAGAATTCATCTTCGAAATGATTTACCAATGGGCAAGTGATTATAAAAAATTCATTTACTCAGAAAAAATTCACTTAATACCAGGAAAATTTTCTTAATTTAAGAAAATAAGAAAAAATCTTAGAGTTCATACTGGTATGTTTTTATCTTAAATTTTAGATATGTCTGTCATAGAAACATTCTAACCAAGAATAAGATTTGTCCTTATGATTTATATTATAACTTATTTAAAACAAGAGGCCCAAGTGGGCCTATATCGCTCACCTGAGTACCTAGATTATCATTCATGCATGAAGGAAGAATTCATTTATTTTTGCATTAATGTGACTAAGTCAACACAGATGTTGAAAATATGTCAAATTTTATTTCAGGCTAGAATAAAAAACAACACTTTTTTGCACATCCATTCTGGTGATTTTGATATTAAGCATTTCCTTTGTCTCTGCAAGAAGTCATTCAGGGCAACAAGTTAGTCATTTTCTTTAGGTGGGGCCTTTTGTAAACTGATTTCAAGTCTGGGTCATGAACAACAATTGTTTCAAATATTGTCCAGATCTAACTTAAAATTGCCTAATTTCATATGTTGAGTGTTGAGAAACATCTAAAAACTTATTTAGATGTGTAAAGAAATGAAAAAAAAATTTTGACCACAGCTGGATTTGAACCGCTACTCTCCATATTTCAATTACCAAGTGGTATATGTACTATTGTGAGAACTGCTTTTTAGACATGGTGGCATTATCTGTTAACCAATTTGGATGAAATTTACCAAATTGATAGAGGACTTTTAGTACTACATGTATTCCATGTTTCATTAAAATCTTTCATGTGGTATAACAGCAGAAGTGAAAAATGTGATTGAATTGTTCCTATACACCCTCATTTGGAAGTCTTAAAAAATTCATAGAAAATCCAAAAATTGAGATATTGACAAAATTCTTTGAAAGTAACAATCCTTACCATAATTATGATCACAATAGTCCATAAGAAATCATCATTATCAATTAACTAGGAAATATGACACTTTTTTCTGCATTGAATCACCAAGTCCAAAGAAATGTCGAAAAAAATTCTAAAATTTGATTTTGGAAGGGAACCAAAATGACAATACATCTTCACTCATCCCTCTAGATCATTTCTATGCATTCTGTTTGTCTCTGTATACAGCCGGTATGAAAAAGAATATTGTTAAACGAGGGAACTCTTTTGTGACCTACTCTTGACTATGGTGGCGCCACCTGTAAAGAGGTCTGGACGAAAACAACAGAATTTGAAGAGGATCATAAGTGACTTATTTCTACCAAGATTTATTCAAATCGTTCAAACAGTTTTGTAGAAAAAGTTGAAAATGTGAAAAATGGCCAAACCCCCCCCCCCCCCTTTTCTTTTTTTGGAAGTCTTAAACGTAAAATTCCTAATTTCATATGTTGAGTGTTGAGAAACATCTAAAAACTTATTTAGATGTGTAAAAAAAAAAAAAAAATTTTTTTGACCACAGCTGGATTTGAACCAGTACTCTCCATATTTCAATTACCAAGTGGTATATGTCCCATTGTGAGACCTACTTTTAGACATGGTGGCATTATCTGTTAACCAATTTGGATGATCCGCACAAAAAACAAAACCTTTGAAAAGGACTATGAGTACTTGCATCCTACCCAGTTTTATCACAAACCTTCAAGTTGTTCTGTAGATCAAGTTGAAGATATGAAAAATTGTCCCCCCCCCCTTTTCTTGGAAGTCTTAAAAAATTCATAAAAAATTCAAAAATCGAGATATTGAAAAAATTCCTTCGCACCAGCATTCCTTACCATAGAAATGATTAAATGAAACCAAATGAATGCATCAATGTTTACTAAAAGAAAATAATAACTCTTTAATGCATTAAAATAACAAAGTCCAAAATAAAAATGAAAAAACGTCAAAAATTTGATTTCGGAATGGAACCAAAAATATCAACACTTCTTCCCATATGCCTCTAAATCATTCCTATGCAGTCGGTTTGTCGCTGTATGCACCCGATCTGAATAAGAAGTTTGTCAAAGGAGGGTACCCTCTGTGACCTACTTTTGTCTGTGGTGGTGCCACCTGTTCATGGATCCTGACAAAGATGACCACATTTGTCGGGGACCTTGAGTATTTGATGCATGCCAAGTTTCATTGAATTCCAGCAAGTGGTTCCGAAGAAAAAGTTCAAACTGTGAAATGTTTACACCAATTATCCCACCCCCCTTTTTCTTGAAAGTCTTAAAAAATTCATAAAAAATCCAAAACATAAAATATTGAAAAATTTTCTTCGCAGTAGTATTTCTTACCATCAAAATGATCAAATTAAACCAAATTAATGCATCAATGTTTACTAAAAGAAAAAAATACCTCTTTTCTGCATTCAAACTACCAAGTACAAAAAAACGTCAAAAATTTGATTTCGGAACGGAACCAAAAATAACAACACTTCTTCACACATCCCTCTAGATCATTCCTATGCATTCGGTTTGTCTCTGTATGCCCCCGGTCTGAAGAAGAAGTTTGTCAAAGGAGGGTACCCTCTTTGACCTACTTTTGCCTGTGGTGGCGCCACCTCATGATGAATCCGGACGAAAAACAACAACACTTGTAGGGGACCATGAGTACTACATGCTTATCAAGTTTCATCAAATTCTGTTCAGTGGTTCTGGAGAAGAAGTCGAAAATGTGGAAAGTTAACGACAAACGGTGATTGATCACAATAGCTCACTTGAGCCTTTGGCTCAGGTGAGCTAAAAAAGTATAAATTAAGCCATTACAAGAATTTTATTCTATAAACTCCACTGTTGAGTTCCCTTGATTCTTTTTTCTTAACTGAGTATTAAATAAAATGTCTTTGATTTCTGTTACACACATACAAAATATGAAAATTCTGAATACAAGAAAAGAAACAATCTTGCAAAACTGTAAATGGAAAGTTAAAAATTGCAATAAGTATCTATACACCAATGAAAACATACTACAACTGATGCCCGTTAATTATTTGAGTGCATGAACACATTAAGATCTAGTCCAAGGACCAAAGATGTGATATAATGGTTATCACACACTTCTGATCAAATAAGGAAATAAAGAATTTTTATCTCTATATTTGAATACAGAACATATGAATACTGAATCTTATTATAAACAAGGAAGCATTTACACACTGACTTTAAAAATGACTAATTGAGCCTAAATATTACTTTGAAAATTATACAATTCTGAAACAAATATAATAGGGTTCATTCACAAGCACTGGAATAATCCAGATAATTGACTTTGCAAGTGTGATACCCCTTTTTATATATATTCAATTTCTAATTTTGTTTTATTATGATTATTTCCTAAAAAGATACATTAATTAAGAGTATTTCATTTACGTTTGCCTCTCCAATGAACTCAAATGTTGATATTTTAGTTATATATTTTTGTATATTTACGGTATGAAAATTTGCATTATCACTTATCATAAAACCAAAGTAATATCCCATAATGTATTTGTAATATTTAGAACCCCTTTTCATAAAAGAACTACAGAGCAAAGCCACACTTTTTGTTTATATTAGTAGACAACATGCCAAGATGTTGGAATTATCTAATGAAACACTGAAGAAATCCAACATGAAAAAATTGATACAAGTGAATAGTTTTAGAAAATTTCAAGTAGTTGTATGTAAAATAAAATGTTTTGCTTGGTTTAGAAAAAAAATTTAAATAATTCTACTGAACATTTTAAGTGACCATTGCTAAAATGATGCTTCACTTACAAAATAAAGTCAGATTTCGAAGTGTAAAAATGACTTTATTTTGTGAACTGGATAATTGCAACTTGTCACTATATACAGTACAGTCCCAGTGGAACTTAATTTGTCCACTGGTCACAGTGGGCATTTTTAGAGTGGGCATTAAAAATGTCCACTGGACACAGTGGACATTCTTGTAAGAGCCATTTAGAATTAACATACAGGTAAGTGGACAGCTTGAATGCTCAGGTAAATGTCCACTCCCAATGCCCACTGAAATTTCAGGTGGACTGCCCACTGTGGACAGTGTGCATTGAAAATTCCACCTGGACTGTACTGTACACACCGATTCCTCATATCTATGGAAGTATGTTAACCAGTATCCTCAATTATCACAATCTATACAGGTTTACGGGTGATATTATCTTGGGTGATATTATCTATGGGTGATATTAATTATTATGTACATGTGATATTATCTATGGGTGATATTATCTAAGTCAAATAGTCGGACCGTTGAGATATAATAATCTAATTGCATACAGATGACAGTTTGCCTTACTCAAAAGTAAAACAGCAAAGGCAAAACCAAAGGAATGTCACTGTAACAACAAACTAATGTTCCAGATTTTAACAAATGTTGCATTTCATTTTTTTAAGCAACACTTGTATTATGCCTGGGGAGAACAATGAAAATGAAGATCTATACATACCTATAAATACCATTATAAACTAAAAGTTGTGTAACGAGGGTTGCAAGAACAGCTATTCCAACACCAAGACCGAAACCACTTGGTGATCGATCAAAGAGCCACCACAAACCAATGGACATGGCTGCAAGCGTCATAGAAAGCTGCATGTTGTTTGCAAAATCTAGTTTCTGAGATATTGGTCAAGGTGAAATACATCTAATACAAACACTTATTTCAAAATGACCATTTGTTTGTTTTTTTCCTAGAGCATTTACAATTACAGCAGATTTATTCATAACAAGGAAATGATCTTAAGGTATTTGTGTGTTTCATAACCTGCAGTCAGTGTAGTGACATGGACCATCTCATGATGTTTTATAAAATGGCCTCCTCTAAGGACCTGTACCCCTGCCCTACAATGCATTGGACAGGAGGTTCAAATGAGGGGCTAGGGATCACTTACTTATATACTGCACTAAGGGATCACTCCTTTATATACTTCACTAAGAACGCAGTTCCTTCTTCTGCTAAGAACTACACTCTAAGGTTGAGCATTATACTTCATAATTAGCTCAAACACTGTACATTATGTCACAAATTATGTATTAGGAAAACATCAGTGACAGAACCCTTTTCTACATATACATGCACCAGCTGAAACTTGAATAAACTACAGTCAAACTTCGATAAATTTCATCGCAAGAGACCATAAAATTACCTCGAGTTTTAATGGTGCTTTGAGTTTTCATATTACATTTACATCACTAAAATTTGATCGGGACAAAATTAAAACTTACAGTTTTTGGGGGCATTTGAGTTTTCGATGTTCAACTGTATACTGAATATCATACTTCACTTTCACTCTTGTCATAAATCTGTATTTTGTATTATTTCATGAAGGATACAGCACTAGCATGATTGATTCCTACAAAGACAGCTATACATCTCATGACACTGGACCACTCTCCCTTCCTTGTTACCGATTCACCTAGTTGATTATCTAGACAGGGATACAGGAGGCCAATCACAGCTGCAATATACAAAATCATTCAATCACATTATGAAACAATAGGACTTCTTTCAAATACACAATATAAAAACAAAGAAAATACATTATTAATTTGGTTTTGTTTTGATGATTTCATCTGTTTTTTATACTGCAACAGCATTACTTAAGCATTGGTCATGCAGCTGCTGAATACCTCTCTACAGGGGCTTCAACATGAAGGTAAAAACTGAAGAAACCGAATGTAATGGTAGCATCATCACAATAAAAATGATTATCTTCAAATGGATGTAAAGTAAATAAACACATAATACACAAGAGCATGTTTGTAAAACATATATCCCCGCTGTGGACTTGTATCACAGCAGTGACAAAGCTGTCAACGGTAACATCTTTAAATCTTTAATTTCCTACAGAATACTACCAGGAATGACCTTGACCTCTGATTTACTGACCCTAAAATTAATATGCATCTGTCCTTTTTACATGTAATAAGTATCAGTATATCCAAATACAGACCGAATAGGATGCAAGAAACTTCTGTTATCATCCAGAAGTCAATTGTGTAACAGAATGACAGACAATGCAAACACATAATGTCCCCGACTATACCTGGAGGCTGCAGGATAATACTTCAAACCTACATTTTACGTATTACATGAAGTTACATAGCAAAACAAAAACGCTAACAACTGACATGTATCACACATATATGTAAAAGCAAAAAATCAAATGTGAAAATGATGTACGCTTCCTTTCTAGGAAGTGATTTCACCTACTGATACATTCTCTATACATGTTCATGCATGATGCACCACATGCTGTGTTATATTTAAAGAATGCTGGCTGTGAACTTTTCAAATGACAGGTTATCAGAAGGTAGGCGTGTTAACAGCTCAAATGACAGGTTATCAGAAGGTAGGCATGTTAACCACTCAAATTTGTCAGTCATAACATATACTGATAACTCAACAAGTAGAACACGTACAATGACCCAATTTCTGATATGTTACCTGAATTTACCTGTATTATTGTATCTTCTTAGTTCTTAGTACGAAATATTTATCCTATTTCATAACACTAGAGGACGTGTGATGAAGGACCTAAGTTATCAGGTCAGATAGTCATGTCTCGAGAGTACATTGTATATCATGTCATCGTTATTTATCAATGGTGTAAATGTAGATCCGTCAAAACAAACCCTATCAAATCCAGCAAAATCCTGTTCATAACAGACAGTCAAATTTTGGATCAGTTTTATTCAGTCTTATTACGTATTGAAATACTCATTAATGTACATGCACAGTAAAATTACTAGAGATAGTTTTTACAGCACAATATCATAACCACAACTCAACAGAGCAAAAGAGGGAAGGGGAAGAAAAAGGGTTTTCCTTTATTGACATATCACCAGAATTATTTCACCTATGTAAAAAAAGAATCTGCTACGGTAAATGCTGTGTGGCCAAACTGCAAAGTAACAGTAAAGCTGAGGGTAAACAGAATTATATCAAAGCCATCTCGCATGCAAAGTATCATGTAAGTCTGAAGTCTTGTGTTTCTTCTTGGTTCTGACATTCTCCTTCAATTAGATACTTATCACTTAATAATGGACTGACATGTATTTATTACCCCTCAACATTACTGTTGGTCATCACATGGTAAATTTACTTCTGTCTGCATACTGACCTGATGCAAGTCCACAACATGGTGGCACCCACCATTCCTTGGCCAGCAAATTGTCAATGAATTCTACTGGAAGATTGGTCACATGTCGACGGTTGATTTGAATGAAATGGAAAATAATGGAGAAAAACACACCAATCAGGAACAGTACAGAACCCCGGATAAAAGGACTGGTTCTTGTCATTGTTGCTTATATTGCCTGCAAGAAAATATTTACATGTAGATAAATCTCAGTTGAAATTTATTTGCTATTAAAAGCAAAATTTTGGAAAATGTGAGACTAGAAATTTAATGTTTAAGTATGATTTAAGTCAGATTTCTAGGTAAAATAAATGTTTTGATGTCAGAATTCCCATTTGGCTTTCATCTATTAACTCTTATCAGCAGCAAAATCAAATGCATTCTGACTTGTCTTGATAAACCTTTCCAGCAGGATGTCATTGATCGGAACTATGGTATAAAAAAATATCAATGCAAATTACATGTACATGTAATACTATTTTATTAGTTTTTAACTCAGTTTACCGGTAACAATCATAGGACATTTACAGTTAAGACTATATGTATGACGGTTAATTTGGTTATGAAATGTATGCTGCATATTGGATCGCTGAAATTATGGAAGCACAGATGTCAGACCCAATGGTGTGGATGAAGATGCACTAAAATCTTTCTCAAGAATTTCTGTCAGACTGACTAGGTGTTATATTGCTAATTGTTCACTGCTACACTAGGAATTGCAGAATTATTTCACATACATCTTAATTTTATTATCTGTACAGGTGTCATGTCATATGCTGGATGTGTTGCTTTATAAATATTTACCTGTATGCATGGACACCTGCAAAACTGCAAAGGTTCTTTTACATGTCTATATCTACCTAATCACAGTTGCAATGAAGAGGTTTGTGTTTACCAAGTCATAAAGCTCATATAAACTTCTTTGTTGCAACTGTAACTACTAAACTAGTAACTACTCTACCATGACCTGGGGCATCAGATTTTACTGTCTACTCTGAAAGGCAAGACAATAATGACACCATATAATCTTCAAGTTTCCAATTGTCCATCAAAAACTGATGATTAACAACTGGGGCATGTGCGGCCTATGTACATTTTTTTGTACAATTTAGAGTGCACAAAATTCATCAAATCAAATAGTCTATATTATACATGTAGGCAAGATTAATGTTTACAAAACTTGAAGTGATTGCACTATGGCAGAGAAGACATCTGGGGTTAGCTGTTCTCTGAATATATTGACTGAAGAAGAAATGATGATGTGTCTGGGTAGTTGCTTCCATTAAGCGATTGTGAAGATTAAAAAGAATATCAGTATGAGCCTTTGGACGAGTATTAAAGTATGTAAATGTTGTTTTCTTGTTTGAGTGTCCGGAGGAATAAGAACTGTGCTTGCTGGAATTATTTCACAATGGTATGGTATCTGATGGTGTGGTACATATAACTGTACTCCAGACCATTTGACCCTGAATACAAACAACTTAACTATTGAGCCAGATAATTTCTAACTACCTGTAAGTTTTAGTCCCAGGCCAAGCATCTGGGATCATATGTTTAGAATTAACAGCATCACGAGAAAGTGTTAAAATTATATACTACAGTACTCTCCTAACAAGTAGGCCTACAAAATTTAAAGATAATAAAGGACAGTTGTCAGTACAATATATATTTTATACATATGTCATGAATGATAAATCATAGCAGAATTGAAGAATGAGAAATAAGTATGTATTAATTTATAAACAACATTTTATTTAGTTACCTACATTTGACCAGAACAGGCTATAACTTAAGTATAAGTTCTAAGACTAATCAGCAGTATTGTGTAGGCACTGGCCGCCGGGCAAAGGCCCGTAAAGGCCTGGTCATCATAACCAATTTGGTAAATTAAATTTACAGAAATGCAAACTACCTCCGTACCGGTAAAATAAATACTAAAATAGGCCTACTGTACTGTACTATAATTTGTAAACCACAAATGAATATCAGTCTATGAATTTTAAAAGTATGCTTACCTGAAAGTCCTTGTTAACTATGCTTATCTGCAGAAGACTGTGAATGTTTTCAGATATACATGCCTATCATACGATAGTTCGCTGACCTACATATTATTCTTTCACTTTGTATTAATGACAGCTGACTCCAAAGAATCGCATGATATGAGAAACTCGTATGATGAGCATTGACCAATCAGAGAACTCGTATAAATGAAGCCCGGGGAAAACTAACCAATCAGTGTAGTTTTCATATCACGCTTTCAAAGGTTCATGACCGAAAATAAATATAGGGAATACTTCCGGAGTTATCTAATAATAGAAGCTAAATCACATGATTTGGACAAAATGTCGGCTGGTGGGAGTGTGTTTGCGGGTAAACCAAGATCTGGTTCGACTAAAGGAATTTCAGCACAATATGACGCCGACGGCAATGAGATAGAGGTATTGCCTTCTTGAAAGTACAAGGGCACCTGCTGTTGATTTCATGATGTTCAAAGAAAACAACTTGAAAAACAATAAATCAAATTAGATTTATAAAAAATATCAGGGAAGTATAGTTAAGAACTATACATCCTTGAAAATATCTAGATCTATTTCAGATTTTTAAAAATAATAATAAATAATGACTACTGGTATCGTAACAGTTCCCGGACAGTAACAGTTCATGGACGTTTTGCTAGTTTGAGCACAATGGGGGAAGGAATATCGGAATCACCCAAATTTTTAATACAAAATAAATTAATGATATTTAAAACAGAATAAGATTTTTCTGTTAAAGAATTTGATTTATTCTTTCTATCTTATTTTATTTATCACATTCAGACCTACTTTCAATATCCATATGCGGGGAAAGATGCTCTTGATCAATAACCCTAAAATCAGATTTTAAAGTCGAATAATGCAATATTTTCATTATAATCATTTTTATTAAAGATTGACCTTTGACTTTATCAAATAGCGTGCCTTTTTATCCACTAACAATATCAGTAGACTAGATCGTCCAGGAACTATTACAGTGAAGTTGGTAAAAATGGCAGAAAAGGAGAATCGTAAAAATGAATAAAATATTTGGTCAAATGAGCACTTCATATGTAGGGGTTCAGCAGTCAGGGTTCTCACTAGGCCTAGGAAACCATGAGTCCTATTAGTTTCAGACTTGGGACTCATCTTCGTTACAAATGTTGAAGAAAATTCAAATTTTGGCGAATACCAAACCCATTTTGGTGAGTCTGGGACTCATCTAGGTGAGTTAATGAGAACACAGAGTAGTGCAGCTGGGATTTTACTAAGCTATGTATTCTCAACTTCTTGATCTTGTGGCTTGTGTCATCACCAAAAAGGCAAACTGTGCCAATCTATGACCATATTTGGAATGAAAGAGAACTTATGTACACATATTGATGAGTTGGTAATTGACAGTACTTGCTGTTTCCCTGAGTCTAGGTGTTGCTGAAGTAGCCTTGATTGTTCTAACTTGGTGTGCTTCTAATGACCCCACTGTAGGTTTTGCAGCATGAATGTTATGTTGCCAGGGGTCCTATCAAAATTATTCCTTGTTGCAAATCTAGCTGCTCTACATTGTATACCCTCTAGTGCTTTGACCTGGTTTTGGTGATACTAGTCCAATGTGGGTCTCACAAAGTTGGATATTTGATGGCCTTCACTGGTTGTTCACAGCCCTTAAAGTTGCACTGGATGATATTCATTAATGTGCTTTATAATTATATTATCAAGGTGGATAGATAAAAACTTGAAAGTGTTTTGGAAGAGTGATACAATAAATCATCAAATGTGATTATCTGGTAATTTAGTGTGTCATTCCAGTGATTTTTTGCACCAAAAAAATCACAGCATCCAGATGGATGTATCTATCATGAATTATGGCGCTGTTATTATGAGGGTGACCATTGGTAATTACCGTTGGTAATAGTAACTTGAAGTATCATTACTATAGTGTGAATCGAATATCTTTACATCAAACTTTGATATGAATATAAAGAATTTCAATATGATGTCTTTCTCATTTGATTTGCATACATATGATTACATAATACTGTATATTTCAATATCAGTGTTTTTTAAGATTTTTCTAGATTCTGATAAAGGTACACTCTGCAGGTATCTTTGTGTATTAATGGTCATTTTGTACACACTTGAATTCACATGAATATGTTACAGAGATATTAAGTAGATTATAATGTAAATAACCCATACATGCACAATACACATACAAGTGGAATATATAAAGTTATCCCTGCTTATCTTTAGTCAGGGGGTGAAGTAGCACAGTTGATAGCGCGCTCGCTTCTCACCAGTGCAATCCGGGTTTGATTCCTGGCGTAGTACGTGAGATGGTGAGGCTGTTACCAACCTGGCTTTGTGGGTTTCCTTCCGTTACTCAGGTTTCCTTCCACACAAACGACACCCTTATGCCAAGATCCATGCCAACAAGCAAGATTTATATAAGTTGTTAACTTGTTTCTTAATCGTTGTAACATAAATAAAGTTTAAATTTTGAGAAATATAGTCAAACTTCAACAAACGGTTTAACCATTAAATACATAGGTAATTGATCTTAATGAATTTTTTCCTCCTGGGCACCTGGTCTCACCTCGATTTTATTGAGGTTCACATTTGTCTGAATATGACACTATTCACAATATTATCCTTTTATTCCATGGACTGTGAGATATGGATTACCCTTCGGTACTTCTTCGTTTTTTACTTCTAACATGAATAAAGGCATTCAAATGAAATTTTAATTTTCATGAAAAACGAAGCTTTAAGAACAGATGATCATCTCTGTCGATTTTCTGGCAAATTGTTAAATCTGCTAGTGTAACCACTCTGCCAGTGTACCTACTCTTCCAGTGTACCCAATCTGCTAGTGTATCTACTTTGTCTATGTATCTATTCTGCCAGTGTATCCACTCTGCCATTGTACCCCCTTTGCCAGTGTACTTCATTATGCCAGTGTATCCACTCTGCAAGTGTAGCCATTCTGCTAGTGTACCCACTTTGTCAGTGTACCTACTCTGCAAGTGTATCCTCTCTGCCAGTATACCCACTTTGCCAATGTACCCCATTATGCATTGTATTCATTCTGCCAGTGTACCTACTCTGCTAGTGTACCCACTTTTCCATAGTACCTACTCTGCTAGTGAACCTGCTCTGCCAGTGTATCCACTCTGTCATTGTACCCACTTTGCCATATTTTACCCTGTTTTGCCTGTGTACCTGTTCTGCCAATGTACCCTCTCTGCTAGTGTACCCACTCTGCTAGTGAATCTGCTCTGCAAGTGTGTCCACTCTGCCAGTGTACCTCATTCTCTCTGTGTACCAGTACCCACTTTGCCAATGTACCCCATTCTTCCAGTGTAACACCTCTGCTAGAGTACCCACACTGCCAGTGTATCCACTCTGCTAGTACCCCATTCTACTAGTGTATCCACTCTGCCATTGCACCCCATTCTACCAGTGTACCAGTAATCACTCTGCCAGTGTATCCACTATGTCATTGTACCCACTTTGGCAATGTGCCGACTCTCCCACAGTATCAACTCTGCCAATGTACCTACTCTGCTTGTGTTCACACACTGCTAGTGTTCCCATCTGCTGGTGAACCCACTCTGCCAGTGTACCCACTCTGCCAGTGTACTCACTCTCCTGAAGTATCCACTTTTCCAGTGTATCTACTCTACCTGTGTACCACAGTGTATTTTTTCTTCAAATTGGGTCCATTATCAGGACCTTACCCAATGGAAATTTCATTGATTTTTCCTAAAAATTGTCTAAATTTTTCTCAAACATTGATCTTTTAGAATTATGCAAATGGGACAAAAAATTCCAAAATGAAAAGATACAGGAACCATTGAAAAAGTAAAAAACAAGATGTGTTTGTGGAACACTATGCCCCTGGTGGCAACAAATTCAGAAAAAGATATTTTTAGTGTGAAAGTCATTGTCAAGGTCAGAGGGTCATAAACCTTGGTGTCATTTGAAAGGGCTTCATTGGTTGAGGACGCTTGTGAAATATGAAGTCTCTATCTCTCATGGTTCAAAAGTTATGGCCAAGGTGGAAGTTGTCAGACAGACAAATAAACAGACTGACATACAGACAAACAGACAGACAGGACAAAAAAAGTATGCCCCCGATATATCGATCCCAGGGCATAAAAAATAATAACATTGAACCCACTCTGCTAGAGTACCCACTCTCCCAGTGTACCCACACTGCCAGTGCACCCTCCAAATGTGTTTGGTTTTCTATGAGTCATCATTCCAACATTGGCCCTTGTATGGGTGAAATAATCCTGATGTAACATAAAATAATAACAATTATATATAGCTGAATTCTTATTGATTTCAGTTCGATGTTCGTGAGGATGAGGAACAGAATGTCAAGCTGGGTCAGACCATAGACCTTTTGTTGGCAGCTGGCTATTTCCGAGCCCGTATCAAAGGTCTCTCACCATTTGATAAGGTAAGTATTTCATAGGATTAATGTATTAGTATAAGAATACTTTTTGTAGTTTTTAATATGAATTGATATAGCCTTGGATTAAATTTCACTTTTCTCCAGTCAGGGTAGATTACCACTTTTACTCCCAAGGACAAATTGACTAGTTCAGAAGTGATTATGTCAAGTACTGTTATCAAATGTGCAAAATGTATGCATATATTTTCTACCTCTAGAGCATATAAAAATTTTCAAATATGATTACATGTATATAAAGAGTGTTGGGTTGGATTTTTTAACTTAATAATTTCTTCTGTAAACATGTTGAAGTTTGTTTTATCATGCTGCAAATATCATAATGTCACTATGTTTTTAAGCTTTGTATGCTATAAAATGTAAATAAAAGGTTTTAGCCCACCCCTATTCAAAGAACATCATTATATTAAATTTTCGTCTGAGCAGGTGGTAGGAGGAATGACTTGGTGTATTACAACTTGTAATATGGACATCGATATTGACCTGCTCTTCCAAGAAAACTCCACTATTGGACAAAAAATGTATGTACATCTGTTGCCAGATAATGCATTTAAATGCTCTAAGGGACTTTGGGTTATTATTATATTTATCGTATATTGTAATTATAACATGAATATTGCCATTTATCAGTTTTTGCAAGCAAATATCTACCACTGAATATAAATGTATGAACAGTTGGTGTCTGATGATTTATATTAACGCTGCAGGGGGCTGAAGTTCCATTATTATGTTGTTTTATCAATATACTGTATGTAATTATGAGCTCTTCACATTGTAATAAACATCATAAAATTCCAAGGGTAAAAGTTTTTATTGTCTAATTGTTGGGTATAATGTAAATGTGGACATTGCATGGTGTGATAATTTTGTAACATTATAATTACCGGTAGTTTATTTACACATGTATAGAAGAAATTGTTTTATGTGATGAACTTTCAAAGCAAAATATTTCAGGGAACTTTTAAAACATACTAGTAGCAGTTTGTGTCGTTGATAATTTGGGATTAATTCCCAAATTTTGCTACTTTGTATTGGAGATATAAATTAATAAAAAGTACTATATCAATAAATCTGTTAGTGATGTGAAAAATTGAGACATATAAATTGTAAAAATGTGTTTTAGATTAATTGTTTAATGTTCTAACTTTGAACTTATACTGGTAGTGGACCAGTCACCAGCTAAGACCTGTTATCAGCTACTATAGTATTAGAAGTATTTAAATTGTGAATTTTAGAAATTTTCATATGTATTGCAGACAATCACATGAAAAAAATCCATAAATTCACGTCTCTAAAGACAACATAACATAGTAGCCATTATCTGGTCTTAGCCTGTAAAAGTGGTCCTCTACCAGTAACTTATTTTAAAGTGTGTTTATGCATTTGTATTTCTTATTCTTTTGTTTAAAGAGCATTGACAGAGAAGTTAGTGGCAGTTCTACCCAAGATGAAATGTCCTCATAGAATAGAACCCCATCAGATTCAGGGTCTGGATTTTATCCATATATATCCAGTAGTTCAGGTTTGTAGTGAAACACTCTTTTGTAAAATAATAAGATAAAACAGCTCTGTTCACACTGTTTTTGCCACCTGCACTTATCTAGTGAAATATAGGAATGGCAATTGAAATACTGTCAAACCAATCTGGTGCAACCATCAAAGGGAGGGTTAAAATGTGGCCACTTAAGATAGGTGGTGTCTTAATACAGGTGGATTTTATTTAGTCATTTAGTTGTAAGGAAAAGAGAAAAGTTGTTGTTTAAGACAGGTGGTTGCTTAGCAATGGTGACTGTTAATTAGTAATTTAAAAGCAGTTTTGACTTTACAGATAAATACAGACATACAAATACATACATTATGTCTATACATTTATTCTGCACCTTGTGCTGGAATATTTTACATTTGTGTATGTATGTTTTCAGTGGTTGGTTAAGAGAGCCATAGAGACAAGGGAGGAAATGGGGGATTACATAAGAGCATTCTCTATGTCACAGTTCAACAAGCATCATAAAACTCCAGAGGTATGTACTGTAAATACTGGCATTTTACTGATTATTATCTAGAACTGTTATTTGAGATTTTAAAGTACATGTAACACTGTTCAGACTCCAAATATATTTTGTAGTTTATCTGTCTTCAGAGATACTTGTAAAGTGGAGTTTGTCAGTAACAATTGAATCAATGTTCATCATTTTTTCTGCATGACTTATAAATGTTTTAAGGGATATACTGCCAGGATGGGAGAATTACCATGCTGGGGCCAGGTAGCGCAGTTGGTAGCGCGCTCGCTTCTCACCAATGCGACCCGGGTTCGATTCCCGGTGTGGTACGTGAGATGGTGGGGCTGTCACCAACCTGGCTTCGTGGGTTTTCTCCGGGTACTCCGGTTTCCTCCCACACAAACGACACCCTTACGCCAAGATCTGTGCCAACGAGCAAGATTTATATAAGTTGTTAACTTGTTTCTTAATCGTTGTAAAATAAATAAAGTTTAAATATTTTTAGCATCTCACTGCTGTTAAATTGCTGATTGTGTCTAGCGAGAATATTTCTGATGCACCTGACAAACAGTGGTGTGTTTTCAAGGTGCTCTTTATCCAGACACCTCTTATATAAGTAGTGCCAGAGTTCCATGACCATTGTGTAAATTGAGGTTTTGATTGGAAGGTCAAACCTTGTCAGATCTCACATAATAATGTAAGGTGTTTTCTGAGCTGAGAATTTCTATGAAAGAGTCATACTCCGACACAAATCCTTAACTTATTTGATTGTCTGTTAAATTTATTAGGATGTGGTGTTTGAAGAATTGAAAGAAAAAGCTACGTCTTCTGTAGCAAATGTGAAGGTTGGTATTTTTTCAGACAATTTTAAGAAATGAAATGGAAAATAAATCAACTTATAGGGTAGTTTGCTGTAAACTTCTTGTTTTTATTATGGATTCTTTTCTTAATGCTGACTCTCTTTTGACCTCCATCTCATATTACTTTTTATCTTAAGGCTACTCCTATGTAAGGGTTCTATTCAGAATATAAGCACACAGTCCTATAATGTCATGTATTTGTTATTATTTAACACTATACATTTAAGTGTATAAATTCTTGGAATCAAAGATATATATCAAGTGTCAAAATTGCTGTAAGGTGAAAAGTACCCTTCTTTAATAATTATTTTGTAATTGATTATTGTTTTACGTCACTCCATGATTATTTCACATATAAGATTATGGTGATGGTATCTGCCTTATGCATTGGACCCACCCAAAGCAGTGAGGGATCATTTACGTGTCACGTCAACCATGACACAGGACCTCAGTTTTACTGTCTCATTTGCAAGACAGATGGGAGTCGAACCCAGGACCTTTTGGTCATGAGCTGAGCACCTCATCCAATGAAACCCACGGGCTCAGTATTATTATAAACATAATGATGGTCTTACTCGTTACTGCATTATAACAATACATTACATGTATATGCATTAATACAAAGAAAAAGCTCCTGAACTGCCTTTTTATTCATTTAAACTTTGAGAAATAAGTTACAGTGTTATATCACATAGTTTACAAAAGTTTGTTCATACTGAACAAACTACATTGGTGTGTTGTGTGCAAACATATCAATATTCACTGCTTTAGAGGTGACAATGTCTGTTCTCTGTTTGTCTTACACACATTTCTGTTATATCTTCCCACACATGACATATGTGTTCCTTAGAACAACAGCAACATCAGTAATAATAATAATGATAATCATAATCATCAGAAGAATTGTTGTTCTTATACCAGATTTATATAATCTGTGTATTAAGTTTACTTGCACATTATTTGTAACCAGTTTTGACAGTTTATTTATGATTATAATGGTTTTCAGGATGTTTATAAACCTCAGAGACGATACAAGAGACAGAATGTGGATAAACTGAAAGACGAAGAAACCCGAGTGCACTCTACACTATTGGAGTATGGCAGGTAAGAAATCTGAGTGTACTCTACACTACTGGAGTATGGCTGGTAAGAAATCCGAGTGCACTCTGCACTACTGGAATATGGCTGGTAAGAAACCAGAGTGCACTCTACACTACTGGAGTATGGCAGGTAAGAAATCCGAGTGCACTCTGCACTACTGGAATATGGCTGGTAAGAAACCAGAGTGCACTCTACACTACTGGAGTATGGCTGGTAAGAAATCCGAGTGCACTCTACACTACTGGAATATGGCTGGTAAGAAACCAGAGTGCACTCTACACTACTGGAGTATGGCAGGTAAGAAATCCGAGTGCACTCTACACTACTGGAATATGGCTGGTAAGAAACCAGAGTGCACTCTACACTACTGTAATATGGCTGGTAAGAAACCAGAGTGCACTCTACACTACTGGAGTATGGCAAGTAAGAAACCCAAGTGCACTCTACACTACTGGAGTATGGCAGGTAAGAAATCCGAGTGCACTCTACACTACTGGAATATGGCTGGTAAGAAACCAGAGTGCACTCTACACTACTGGAGTATGGCAAGTAAGAAACCCAAGTGCACTCTACACTACTGGAGTATGGCAGGTAAGAAACCTAAGTGCACTCTATGCTACTGGAGTATGGCAAGTATGAAACATGTACTCTACACCACTAGATACATATATACTCTACACTTCTTAAGTATGACAGGTGAGAAACATGTGTGCATTCTATATTACTGAAGTACGGCAGGTCAGAAACATTTGTGTATTTTACGCTACTTGATTTTGGCAGGTAAGAAATATGTGCACTCTCCACTACTGGAGTATGACAGGTAGGAAAACTGTGTGCTTTCTACACTTTTGGAGCTCAGCAGGTAAGAAAAATGAGTGCATTATACACTACTTGAAGGTAAGAAGCCCTAGTTCATTCTACTCTGTAAATATAGGGTAGTTTAAAATGCGAATCCATTCTACACATTTGGAATATGGCAGGTAAGAAACAGAAATGCACTCTACACTACTGGAATATAATACAGTGTAATACAGATAAAAGATGTGAATACACTCGACACTGCTAGGAATGACTGGAAAGAAATGCAAATCCACTTAACACTAATAAAGTAAATAAGGTATAAAATGTGAGTGCATTATATATTGCTAGAGCAGAGCAGGTAAGAAATGAGAGTCCAGTCTAAACTGCTAAGGCATGGCAGGTAAATCAATATAAAATCAATTACTTGTACGAAGAAAACAAATATATACATGTCGAAGTATAATAGTTGTTAAAATTGGTTAACTTGGTATTTCATGAAATATAAAAGTGTATTCTTATTTATTGACTCATTCTTTTTTTCTTCAGGAGATATGGACTCAGTAGATCAGATGCAGAGGACCAGGTTACGTTTTATTAATATTTTGTCGTTCATTGTTTTTTTTTGTTCAAATCAGGTCCATTATAAGGACCCTTCCTAATGGAAATTACATTCATTTTCCCAACATTTGTCTAAAAGTTTTACCCAAACATTGATCTTGTAGCATTATGCAAATGGGATAAACAATTCCCAGATAAAAAGGTACCTGCATCTTTGAAAAAATAAATAGAAACACAGGTCATTTGTAGTTTTAATTGAAGATTCACAACTCAGAAATGTTTGATAAATTGTAAATGTAACATTTTCTTTCTTATGCAAACCAAATATTCCTTTTTACATTGTTTTAAAACTTTTAAAAGTGTCTTTATTGACCTACTAGGGTCAGTTGCCATGCCTGAGGTCATTGTAGCCTCTGACCTTAGTCAAGTGTGAGTTTGAATACTTTCAGGGTCAATTGTTGTTTTGGCCAAAACTTTATGGTATTCTCGGTATGTACTGGTTTCCTCAACCAATGTATTCTGGTTGCCACTATATTGAAAAATACTGATTAAACAATAAAAACCAAACATTTAGCTGAGCCACATCATAGTTATGTATATGTTGGCTATATGGTCTACACCTTTGCGTAGTTATGTATATGTTGGCTATATGGTCTACACCTTTGCATAGTTATGTATATGTTGGCTATATGGTCTACACCTTTGCATAGTTATGTATATGTTGGCTATATGGTCTACACCTTTGCATAGTTTCAATACTAGAGGTGCAGACAGTAATAATTTCCCTGAACAAAATCAGAATAGGATACAGAAAATGGCTAAAAAAATATACAAACATAAAGTTTAAAACAAATATCTTAAATTTCTACAGGAATCTGAAAAAGCTGCCAAGAAGAAGGCAGTCACCGCCAGTTTGGGAGGACAACAAGCTGAGAAGACAACAGAGGAAATTCAAGCTGAGGAAGAGGTTATAAGGATATCTCATTTTTATGCCTTTGGATCAATAGACCAGGGGCATATTGTTTTTGTCCTGTCTGTTTGTTTGTCTTTCTGTCTGTCTGTCTGCTTGTTTGTCTGTCTGTCTGTTTGACTGTGTTTGTCTGTCTGACAAATTTAACATTGGCCATAACCATGAGGGATAGAGACTTCATGTTTCACCTGCATACTCAACTAATGAAATCCTTTCAAATGACACAAAGGTTGATGACCTTTTGACCTTGACAGTGATCTTCATGCTAAAAATAACTTTTTGGACTTTGTTGCTGCTCTCGGGGGCATTAGTGTTTCACAAACACTGATTGCTTGAAATATTATTATATAGTTTTACAGCAGTGAGTTGGTGTAGCTCATTGATTGAAGCGTTCGACCCGTGATTGAGAGGTACTGTGTTTGACTTCTGCCATTTGCACACCTGTGTCCTGTCTTTCGGATGAGACAATGAAAATGGAGTTCCTATGTCTTGGTAGATTTGGCACGATAAAGATTCCTTCCTTCTTTTGTTTTGTCCATTGCAAAGGAGAATTGAAATATACATTGTATGTTAAAATATAAAAAGATTTGATGTGTACATTAAACCCTTATGAGTTAAGTTTTAAAAACATTCAACGCAATTTCCGAACATTGACTATAATGAAATTTATTGTTATTTTAGGGAAAAATAAATAATAATAATAATAAAATTAATAAAAATAATGATGATGACAATTATGATATTCATATATTATGAAAAAATAGCTAAATTGAAAAATAATAGTAATAAGTACATAAATAAGAAATAAATACATAAATAGATTAATTATAAATGAATACACAAATAAATGAATACATAAATAAATTAATTAAAAATAAATAGATGAAATAAAATTAGAAAGTAATCATGCTAGTTTCTTTATAGTATAAACTGACGAAGGTTTTTCATAAATACCTTGTTGCATGTCTACGCAGTAATTTCCTTTGTTATATTACATATGAAACCCTTTAATGCAGGGTGTTATTTTAACATTACATTTAATACAAGTATATATGGCGACATTTGCAGTAATTTAATTAGACCCATTGTATTTCCTCGATCCGTACCACTGCATAGAGAATTAAAAATGTAGACATGTGAACAAGCAACTGGACCAAGTGCAAGTGGGAATAAATAGTGTTAATGCGAATTTCTTCCCATGTTAACGCGGGGAGTGCATGCACGTCCGGTCGGCACATGTGGTAAAGCAGTCCTCATGACCACTTTTTGCTTTAACGTGTATGTTATGTTAGGACTGCACCCATCTGTAGTTGTAGAGTTATGCATCTCTAGCAGTTTTTGAGATGGAAAGATTTTGTCAGTTACAAATCAAATACTCTTGATAACCATATATGTATTAAATATGATTGAATTTCATAGTATACACAAAATATGAATGCAGATTCTGTTAATTTGTCCTCTTGCTTTAAGTATTTACCAGTCGATGTGCATATTTCACCTGTATCAAAAAGCCATCTTTTTCTTGAACAATCATCATTTCTCTTTCCCTTTGTTAGATGATTACAACTTTGACTGTATATGGTTTTAAACATTGTTTCCTGCAAAGCAGCACAACATAGTGGTCACTCTGTTTGTGTTTTTTTAGTCTGTCTGTATGTCAGTATCTCTGGAAGTGATCACACTTGATGGCAAGCATCTGTCCCATCAAAGACTTTAGTAATTTATATACCTTCATATCATTTTTCAAAATTCATTCATATTCTTTTGTCATGTGAACAATAATAAATTGTTCTTGAAGTATGAAATTCATAGCTTAGTTTATTGATTGTACATGTGCTTTATACAATTTGTAGTACAATCATTATCTATACATGATATTATCATAATGATTTTGTAACATTTCAGAAAAGGATAGAGATGTTGATGTCTGGTATGTCTGCTATGGGCCTTCAAGAGGTAAAGTAACTGATCTGTGTTTAGCAGTGCATTTTGCATTATGAGTTTTTGCAAATTGTATAGAGTGAAATTCTGCATTGTTATGAATCCTTTGTTAGTGTAACTTGTGTAGAAAAGAGTGAAATTTGAATACATATATCATCTGTATACTTGACTCCTATGGAGCATGTGTGAAGATGTCTCTGATATAGATAGTTATCATTAATGATCTTAATCCATAAAACACATAATATAACAGAGAGTTTTGACTTGTATACATAATGATTAGTTTTGACTAATGATATTGTCACAACAAACATTAATGGTTTGAAATCTATAATAAAACATGCAGTGATGATGTTCAAACAAAAAAAATGATTGTGATTTAAAATGCTTAATTAAACAAAAAGTCTTGACTGTAACATGTCATAGTTATAAATAGACTGAGCACAGTTCTGACTGATTGTTAGAATTATGCAGGATATATTAAAGTTAAGTGGAATTAATAATGTAGTAGTTGTTGAGTCAACACTGCTGTGAAGATGAGATGAGTGGGGTTGGAAGGAAATATCTCATCAATGACCTATCTCTGTGGTAAGGCAGTAAATAATAAATACTAAGGTTCCATGTCACAGCAGATGTTAAAATGTAAAAGATGCCTCCTTCCTTCACATGGGGTTTGTTGCATAGGTGGAAATTTCTGTGCCATGCTGTCACTTTGAAAATAGAATAATCTTATGTAAAAATATTTCAACCCAACACACACACCTTTTCAACAGAAAAAAAGGTAAAAAGAAAAGAAAAATAAATGTAGACCAGCTGTAAATATGCTACTACTAGTATATCAGCCCAAATACCAACTGGCACACAAGGGTATTTTGTTGAAAGTAAGGCTAATTTAGCACTAACATTCATTTAACCAATTTGTTTACAAGTCAAAAAATCATTCTTAAATTAGTGCATGTAATTTGATTTAAACTAACAAGAGCTTTTTAAATTTTGGAAAAAATGAATATATATAGAGGTGTCATACAAATTATTGAATTTCAACTAATAGATGTTTTTCTTTAAGTTTGTATTTGTGATACATATTTGAATTTCCTTACTTTTCACAGTTTTTTTTAGCAATATGAATGAGCATTTGCTTAGTTATGTTTGCTTGAATGTTCTGTTTGCATGCAGGGTAAATTGACAGCCAGTGGTGTAGGTTCCATCGTAGGCATGCAGTCGGCAGAGATCCAGCAGATTGCATCAGAGTATGCTGAAAAGGTAAAGCATTACTTGAAAAACTTCTGCTAGAACATTGTTTCTCAGGTTTTGATGAATTTGTCTATTTAGTTGCCGTATTTCTTATTTAGTATCTTGCTGTTTTCGTGTAATGTAATATTTCCGTATTTCTTATTTAGTATCTTGCTGTTTTCGTGTAATGTAATATTTCAAAGTTTTTGTGGATTATTTTCTTCATTTCAATTTTAGAAATTAAATATGAACTGCCTGACTGCCACACTTTAAGAACAAAATTGACAACAGAAACAAAATATTCATTTATGTAGACCTAGACATCATTATCTGGATTGGACAAGAGTTTTTGAAACATTCCCAGATTCAGCCTCTATGTTAAGAAGTTTGTGACCTCCTGCTTTAATGCTGGGATATGATAAAAAAATTGTTGAAAGCGACACGAAATCCAGACAAAGCAAGACAGCTTAAATCTAAGTAGTATTTAAGAGAAGAAGAATAAAATGATTTACCTTTTCTTAAAAGAAATACTTCCATGTATATATAAATAGAAGGTATATGCTTCCTGAATCAGGGATGGAAACTCGGGAAAATATCTAAGGAGCCAAATGGGCTCATGAAAGTGAAAATCTAGGAGCCCAGATTAAAAGTAATGGGCCCATTATAGAATTGACATAAATCAGAAACTAATTTCTAAAACTTTGAATGCCTTTATTACAAACAATGTAGTAAGTTGATCTGGTGACAATATGTATTGATATTAGGTCTACTCCATTTCCAATTCCATTTCTGATTCCTTTTCAAATACAATCAATCTCTCAAATACCCCTTCTACATCTGACATGTCACCATCCGAATCTGAATCATCCATTCTCTCATTCTCTGACTCATCTCTTCCATCCCTTCTGCCATTCCCTGACTCTTTACTACTTTCACTCACTGTTTCATTCTCTCTTTCACCCTCTAAGACTTCTCTCTCCCCTCTTTCATTTCTGTTTACAGAAGACCCACTTAAACTCATCTTTCTGACATTCTGATCACTATACTCTCCATGTAGTAAGGCCTCCTGCTCCCGGTACCATTCCAATAATGTATTGCCTCTGTGGGATCAAAATTTTGAATTGATTGTCCCTCGAGCTTTATTTTTCGTACTCTCTATCATAGTCTTTTTTGCGACCTTGTTTGTTTGTGTTTTTATAGCCATTCAGCGCGGCGTACCAGGGTGCCACCATTTTAGTTTACAATAACAACCGTGGCCTATAGGGGGATACTACTTATTGATAGAATAGACTTCCAATCGAGCACTGGAAAGCCCATTGAAGACAAGGCAAAATCAGAGTCAGCTGAGAGCCCGCGAGCCAATTCGCCAAACAGGCTAATTAGTACGCAAAACCATTCGCCCGATTACGATTTTGGTCGCCTCGGGGGAACAGGCAATCGGGAGTTTCCATCCCTGTGAATACTCATGTTTATATGATTATTTCTAACATTATCACCAAGATTTTGTGATATGTCTAGCAAATTCATGTTGTTATAAGAAATGATACTGGTTTTATGCAGAATGATTTTACAAAGTTAAAGTACTGCGACAAATGTAAAATTTAATAAGGAAATAAACATAGCAAAGAATGATGACTCTATGGGAAAAAGACATTTCAAAATGCCATATCTCTCAAGACTGTAGTTGTAATAATGATATCATTTATGACAAAACTTTTTCTTTACCCTGCTGAATTTCACCACTGGAAATGTATTAAATTAATAATATGAATGTTGACTAGAATTAATAAGTAATTCTGCTGACGTATCAAGTTTTGTTCTTCTCGATTATAAGTTTGTTGTTCCAGTCATCTGGACAAGTTTCCATGACCATGCTCTCAGAAATATTTATATTAACACCATTTCTTGGTGCACAGACTTTGTGGTCCAAACAGTCATTGACTTAAACACAACGGATATATACATTGCATGAATGCAGTTTGATATCTATGTGCATTTGTTTTCAACGTTGTGCATGTATTTAGTTCGTAGGGTTTTACAACTGAGAAGTTATAAACTGCATCAAAGTAAAAGTGTTACTGCTTAGGCCATGCAAAATTAATTCTATGCTTCTCAGATAATTGGGTCTCAAAAAAGTGGCAAGGTATGTAGGGTATTTATTTTTTGTATTATCCCCTAACAGTACTGTTCAACAGTTTAAAGTGTTTCTTCGGGATTCCTGTGCAATTGAATTTTCTAATCTATGTTTGACAGCACATATCCTTTAATAGTTGGGCAATTGATGTATCTTTTACAAATGAAAGAATCATCCATTGCATGACTGTTTCTTCCTTAAAGTTAACATTAATGCCTAGAAGAAAGCTATCTTTCTCCCCAGGGGAATTAATATTTAATAATGGATCAAAACGGAGACATGGCAATTTTTTTCCGAAGTTGCAATAAATACAATTTGTCGGCGGCACCTTAGAGTGTGTGGCAGTGTCTGAGAAACATAGAATCAATTTTACATGGTCTTAGCTTATTTGAATGTTGTACACAGTGGATTGTTAAAGAGATGGAGAAAACAGTGTTCTAATCAGGCTGTAACAAGGCAACTGGAATAAATATCAAAAGTGATTTGTTATGTGGCATCTGAACTAACACCAAAGATATGAATGTGTGAAAAACATAAAAAAAATATGCCACCTCCGCAGTTATTAGTCCCTGAATGGTAAAACTAGAGGGGACTTTAAGTTTCAATT